>SRMA01025486.1:0-466361 GCA_007224835.1 Danionella cerebrum | reverse complement strand
TAAAAGTACAATCTCAAAGAAGTACAAAATTCACTACAAAAAGTGAATATAGCATAATAATTAGGTTTCTGTTTCTCAATCTAGAATCAAAAATAGCAAACATGCATATGTTCATAAATCTCTATAATTCATATGAAGTCTGTGCACCTTCAAGAATGGTCTAGTACCATTTTTTAATTCAGAAGAGCTATTTAAATGCCTTATTAAGCACTATCCCTTAGATTCTAATAATAAGCCGATTGTGACAATTTATTCTTAATGGAGCGCTTATAACTTTCAGACATCGAGCTACTTCCCATAATCCAGAAAGTGCACTCTAAGTGCTGCAGTGGCCATGCTTTCAGTGCTTTTGAAGCTCTCTTAGAGAGCTGAGCTATTTTAGGTCAAAATGTAAAAAACAAGCTATTTAAAAGGGCTCATGGTGGTCTGAAGGGTGGTCTGAAACTGTGTATAATTGTGATTTATTTTTTTGGTGGCCTTTACAAATTACCTGATTAAATGATCGATTCTTGAATAAGAATCCTACTTTATTCAAAAAGTGTTCACACTCCTGAAGGTGAAAAACAAGCATGTTGTTTGTGCCTCTGTGGGCAGGTCCATGAGTCTCTGTGCTTGTGATTAAGCTGTAACTGCAGGCAGTGTGGGTGTGCAATCCAAGACTTATGAAATATTCACCAGAGGAGATTCCACCACCACAGGTTTAACTCACAAACAGGAGCAAACCCTCAACACAGCGACCAAATAAACCAATCTGTGACACATTAATCTAAAAAAAAGTGTGGTTTTCGGTGGATTATAGAACATGTGAGTGTGATTTTGTTAACGCAATTTAATAAATGAAATTTAATAAATGAAATTTAATAAATGACTTATTGATTTTAAATTTGTTTCTGGTGCATGTAATGTAAACTGGGGATTCATGCTCTGCTCTTATTGGCCAGTTATTTTTCAGTGGAGCTCAGGAGAATCCAGACGTGAAAGACCTATAGAAAACTGTGAATCTGGAAAGGAGTCACACAAGCTTAGATGAGGAGAAACTTGGGTAATTAGTAGGAATGGCATGATTGAAAGTGGAAATATTTCAGGAGAGTAGACCTGTCTAAACAGGAATAACTTTTCAAGTCAGGACTATTTTGGAACTTCAATGAGAAGTTTCTCACGGATGATGTGTGCTGCTGAACTAAATGCATGGGACCCCAGAGATGATACGGATGTTCTGGGCATGACTGGAAAGAGCAGATTTGAGGTAGTTGAAAGGAATTTTTTTCTCAGAAAACAAAACTGGACAAAATTAATGATTCATGCAAAACTTGCTTTAATTATTAGTGTTAAATGTTGTGTGTATAGAATTCCGCTTCTGCCTTTGGTCAAGAGTTGTCATCATTTTGGTACATCGCCGTTTGTTTGTATGGAAAATGTTAATGAACGTTCCATGACTTTGCTTGTGTGTAAGAAAGAAAGAGAGAGGAGAGCGAGTGGGTAACCTTGTCTCTCTCCTGGATATGAGCATTGGGTCGGGACCCTTCAGACGTGCACACAAAAACACACCAAACTGCCATCGCTGCGTTACCATAACAACAGCGCTTCCAAGGTAACAGGCGGGAATGGAGTGAGTGTGTGAGCAGAGTAATAAACAACATGAGCATGCTTCAAACACTCTCTCTCTCTCTCTCTCTCTCTCTCTCTCTCTCTCTCTCTTTCTAACCTGTTAACTGTCATTTCAGCAGCAGCTCAGCCTCAAAAGTCGAAATCTCTGTTTAAAAATACTCTTGACTAGTTGCAATGTGCAGTATATGCTTATAATCATGCAAAAATAGCTTTTTCTAAATTTTGTGAGGTAATGTAGGGTGGTTGTTTTAAGAGGGATTTTAAAGTGTATTGTCATATTTGGGAGGGATGGTGAACAAAAGACACGATCAATGATAAACACTGAGGTTTGTGGCACATTTTTAGTCACATTTGTTTGACATAAATATATTTTATTTTAACATAAATGGTTAAGTTGCTTATCTTATAGTAGCAATCTTTACCATGATGGCTAAGGAAACTGAGAAATTACCTCTTGTACCCCTCAGTTTATTTTGTGCATTCACACAGGATCAGTAAAGCTAGTGAATTTTAGTCAAAACAATAAGAGGCTGACTGACAAAACAAATTCTAACTCTGTCATTCATGTATAAATACTGTAGACATCAAATCTACAATGATAAATGACAAATCCCTCAAAGAACACAACCCAATAAATCTTATTACTGTTTCTTTTTATATGAGTTTTTCCTCCCACACATCTAAAATATATACCCTATGCTAATTGACTATTCTACATTGTCAATTAGTCCTTTAAAATATATTAACACTTAAACTGAAAAGTAATTGTTTCAGTCTGCTGTCTACAATAGAACATATTCATATCAGAACTAATCATATTCTTTAATATACTCTAGGCTCCTCTTTCTGTCATGCCTTGAAGCGTCTGCAAAAGCTTCATATAAATACATTTGACTTGGTTTCCCAGGAAGAGTGAGTCAACAGCAAATTGCCATCTGGAAAGATGGTATCTGAGAATGTTCATTTAGTGAGAACTAAATAAAAATACAGTCCCTATGAAACCCACCGTGATTCATGATAATGTGAAACTTTGAAAGAAAAATGGTGTTTGGTTTAAGTATAGTATAAGTTTAAGTATAAGCCAGCATTCAGAATACAACATAAATTTGATTTTTCTAATTATCTTCACCATTCTGGAGGGCTTTAACTCTAATAAAATATTCCCATTAAACCTGAGATCTGTAGTCATTTAATGCAATTTTAAGTCCAAATCTGCATTTCTTGTCTCCCCAAACAAGAAACTTGGTGCTAATGTCACATGTAATACACAAATCAAGTCAAGTTCTGGAATCTTATTAAAACCTCGGATATCAGAGAAAAGTAGTTACATTAGTGGGGAACTGTTGCTATACTGATCCCTGATATGTATGATTCAAACGGGACGCAGTGAAAGGTCATTTCAAAGGTAAATGGTAAGAGGTTTTTTCATTAATTTTTACACTTAATAGTACGATTGGATACCAGATTGGATCTGATAGATGATTGCTTTGACCTTTGCACTTTTTCTCAACATAAATATAGTACTTTTTTTAAATATCATCCCCAGAAATGATCACAATCTCATTTAAACAGCAGCTTTTAACCCGTTTGTACCAATTAATAAGATCTCCACCTCACGCTCGTTTAGTGATTAAACACTGTGTTAGATATGATCCATAAATAGTCAAACATCACTGTGGTGTTTTTTCTCCCCTTCTGGATGACAAGCTGACATTGATGAGCAGTGATTCTGTTTTGACTGAGCTAGTGATGAACACCAGGAAGACCCCGGGAGGTCCCGTTTATTTACAGAACAAACGTTGCTTTTGCTTATTGTTGGAATCAATTGAAGATGCCTACACCATACTCTAGAAAATGAAAATTATTCAGTATCGAAAGCCAGTATCCGCACATGAGTTCAGTGAGGAAGACATCGGAGGATGAGAATTGCATATAAACCACATTGATTTCTGGATCAGTCAAATTTGCAGTTTGCAAAAAAACGATTTTGATTTAAATGATGTCCATCTGATATATTGGTTGATCCATCTAATAATCTAATCGAAAATACCATTTTAAATTAGGTATGTGGTACATAATTGTATTTTGAACTGAAGTGCATTAAAGGCATAATAACCAAAACCCAGAAATGTGATTATTGAACAAATCTGTGAGCTGATAATATAAACAGAACCAAACCTTGAGAACATCAAAGGTTCACACCTTGTATTATTGGTAAAAATGGAGTGACGGCAACATGCCAAACCAACAGCAAGCTGAACGCTGCTTTACATTGCCTCACTTGATTTAACATATACAGAAAATGCTGGAAATATAAAAATAAATAGCAGGGAAACTTAAAGGAGACACACCAGAGATAAAGCATTCAAATAATGGTTTTCAGCCTCACATCACCATAGGTCTCAGTCATTCATCTAATGCCCTCACCAGTATAGAAGAAATCTATGCATGACCAAGTGTGCACTGGCATGTGAGTGGCTATAGGGTACGAAGACAAATAATGAAACTGAGAGAAATTCAATTGAAAGCATTGGACAACAGTTGCATACGTATGAGAGAGTGTCCATCCTTGAGCTGAGCAGTGACTTGTTGCTCAGTTTAGCGAGGATGTGCATGAGTCACTCACACTTGTGCAGCTGATCAGACTGAAGTTCAATCACAAACACACGAGGGCAGACAGACAGGATTGATGTCTTACCTCTGGATGGTCGTCTTTGTCTCGTCTGCATGGTCAGCGTGCCAACAACCGCCCCCATGTTGCGAGTGGAAACAAGCGTGTGTGAATGAGACGATCACATGTGATTTTCACCCTTACTCATTCATTCAGTCGCTCCCTTTCTCTCTCAGCCAAACACTATTTCTGTCTGGATTCTAGCGCTCCTTCTCCCAGCTGCTCTATTTCTGTTTAGATTGAGCCCTCCCTCCATCAACTCTCTTTCTCTCTCTCCCTCTTCTCTCTGAACGTGTGTGAGACTCATGTATTGGTGAAACTGCTGTAACAAACGCATAACGAAAATGCAATAATGTGAAGATGCACGATGGGCTGCAGGTAAACTTGAACATTTTGGTTTTAATTCACTGATTTTTAGAAATAAAGTCACATTTGTATCACATGAAAATGACCTTTCATGCAGTGTTGCATTGCTCTAAGTTTGAGGAACATCCAGTTTTGTTTTTTGAGAGATTTGTAGCCTCATATTGTAAAAAGGATTGATGAGGCATCTTCCTCCGTATTTACTCTTCTGGTGAGTGAAGAGAATCTACCACTTGTAGCTTGCATGAGGTACAGAATTCTAGTCAACATCCACCATACCCAAGAAGTGGGGATCCGCAAGAGTACCCACCAAACTCTGCTGTCTTCCCAGCCTTTTGCTTATACCAAATACAGCAGAGTGTTGGAAAGTGGAAAGTGAGTGGTTGTCAAATCCAGCAAAATAAATGCTTGTGCATGTTTTTGTGCAAACAGTACATTAAACTGTTAATGGAGAATACCAAAACCAAATAATGAACAGTTCTAAAAACTAATAATGAGTCTATGATTATCCATCCACTTTAATTAGATTTATCTGCTACCAATAAGATGTCTCCAGGGGCTTCCAAGCCTACAGTGAGAATACCAAGGCATTCCCATGCCAACCTATAGACAGAGTCTGCATCTGTCTGTCCATCCGTTCATCCATCTAGTTACTCTTCAGGTCCTCTTCCTAGCTCGATATGTATGGAATACCACATTGGAATGGCATCCAAGTTACATCTGAGAAAGGTGCTCAAGAACATGACTCTGCTCTGAGCTCAATATGTGTGACAAAGCCTCCACTCCATCTCTAAAGGAGCTCCCCCAGGAGCTTCTATCTGAGCTCTTGTTCTTTCAGCAATGGCCCAAAATATAGATTCGCCTGACTGGTAAAACTTTTCCAGACCCCAGCGCACCTCTCTCACAAACAAGAAACGAAGATACTTTAAGCCCCACCTTTGAACCAAGTCTCAGACTTAGAGATACTGATCCTCATCTCCAACACTTCACCCCGTGCATTCATTATTTTAGGGAAATGTTCCGGACATGCCCCGACTGTCATTAGATACCAGGATGAGAGACCATATGCTAGTGCACTGGACCCCAGGTTCCACATCAATGCATGACATTTTTTCAATGCCACCCATTCTACAGATCTGAATCCAGTTGGGCACCTCTGGGGCATCTGAGGATGTTTCATTCCATCCAATGATGCCACATCGCACCGCAGACCATCCAGGAGGCGACTGATGCCCTAATTTATGTCTGGGAGGAGATCCCTCAAGAGACCATCTGCCATCTCATCAGGAACATGGCCAGGCCTTTTAAGGAGTGCACACAGGAATGTGGATGGCACACACATATTGCTGCTCACAGATCTGAGTTCTTCACAAATATTGAGTCTGGCTCTGAATATAGACCACACTGTGTTATTGATTTAAATTCTATTGATTCTTCTCATGTTATTTTGTTCTTAACACATTCCACTATGTGATAAATAAGGATTTCCTATGAGAAGATTTTATTTGTCAAGATCTAAGATGTGTTGTTTATTTTTCCTTGTATTATTAGTCTCAGTTTAATGAATGTAATCTCTCAGAAAATGTGATTTGCCTATTTTTCTGTGTATCTGAGCAGATCTGATCTGTGTCACATATGTGCAAAAAAATGGGTCACATTCAACCGGTAGTGTAAATGTTCACAAATTACCTTGTTTTCATTCCAATCCTGAACTCATCTATGGCCAACCTTCCTCCAAAAATCGAATTTGAATCATAGGGGCTAGGGGTGTAACAATATATTGTTGTAGTGGATTTGTATCTTGGAGTGATTGTGATTCTAGTCACTTCTGAAACTTCTTTACATTCTCTTCTTGTTTTATGCAATATTTACTAGGAGACAGTTAACTCATATTATACACAAGAAAATTATAAAGTTAGCTCTCCCCTTGACAAGATGACTTAATGCCAACATCAACACTGCCCCCTTTTGGATGGATGGTATGAAATGCTCCCGTACAAATCAAACTAGGCCCTAGCCTTCATAGCTTTGTGGTCTCAAAATGTTTTAAACTCCATTAATCCAATGATGGTTTGTTATATAAACAGTTTCAATATTCATTCATTCATTCATTCATTTTCCCACCCGCTTATTCCCTTTCGCGGTCACAGGGGTCTGCCCTGTCACATTGGGCGAGAAGCTGGCAAAACCCTGGACATCGCAGACAGTTTCAAAGCTTGGTTAAAAATAGTTTAAAATAGTGTGACGGGCAGCAAAATGGCGCAGTAGGCAGCACCATACATACATTTTACATACATAAACTATTCAACAATGATTTCGAACTATCTGATTGTGTCGGAACTGTGATTCAACAATCAACAATCTGGATTTCAACAATCTGGAGAAATAAAGCAGTGTGAATTATATATAAATAAATATAGAATTTTGTCTAAACTAAAATTGCCTCTTCAACTGAGCCGATAAATAAACGAACGTTGAAAATAGATTCAATGAGCAAAAAAACACCAGAAATCATTTTGCATCTCACATTCTGACAGCTACTATTTATAGTCAGGCGTCATGAATAAAAGACATGCATCACACGTGTACACCTCAAAGAATATGAATTCCTCAGTTTGTATTAGACTGAATGAACTCAAAAAACCCTCAAAACAAAAACATTTTTCGAATACTAGAAAAAAAGCATTATGCAATTGAATCATGAATCACTGTCAAATTATGGCCATCTCTGTATGTCATTATACGAAAGCAGCACTCACACAACGAGTGAATGGGGTTATGCAACATAATTAGCTGCATATGACAGACAGCATAAATCAAACCTTTAAAAAGAACATGACAATCCCTCACAAAACGACTAGTATGTTAAATTATGCTCATTTGGCAGCAAAATATTAGCTGAAATCTAAAGTACAATTTGAAGGACAAAACCAAATGCATTTTCCTCAAAATACACAATGTTTCAGGTTGGAAATAATCTCTTTATATTGACATGCTGAACAGGCCAAGGTCACAGAGGCAGGGTTATTTCATTTCTATTTAATCTTTGTTTTTTAAATAAATTCAAGTATAAAATGATGGCCACAAGCTCTATCTATAGCAAGATGCAAAAGCACTAGTGGTACAATTCTAGGCATTTAATGAAACAGAAATCTTCATTTTGACTTATCAGAAAAGCTTGGTTACACTGCATTAACTTGTACCGCTAGTTTTAAAATAAGCATGCGCTTGTGGAGAATATGTCTAACCTTCTACGTAACCTTCCAAGAGTACAGCGCTTGGGTTAGAAAACAACTACATTTCTAATTTAGAAGCTCTGTTAGTTTTAAAGCACAAAAAAACACATTGGAGAACTACTAAGTTGACTTTGCATTTTTAAAGAAAGACATTTAAATTAGAAAATAAATCGAAATATAGCTTTGTCTCCCACTCTGACAGTGTGACCTGATTTTCCTCCCAGTGTCATAGAAGAGCACCATCTTTATGTAATGAATGAATCATCTGTATAATCTCTGAGTTTCTGAGCTGTTCAGACTCAAAGAGGCATTCGTGAGGAGCGAGGGACTTTCAGTGGATTTAGAGATATAAGATCACCCCACAAGCTGTTTGTTCAACGCTCATGTAGTAAACTCTCCTCTAAAGCAATTTAAGCAATGACTCTCATTTTGAGTGGTTTCTGCACCTGCGAGGTTTTTAAAGTGGACCTCAAAGGAAAAGTGTACTTTTCCAGGTGTTTGAAGAGAAATCAGCCGGGGGTTTTTGTGCTATCTTTGTGACTCGGAGACTTCTGAAAAGCACAGCCGCACACTTGTACAGTCTCATATTTTCCCCAAGTCGAGAAGTTGTTATGTGCAAAACGGGCATTAACAGAAATTACAGCGGACAGCTCGAGAGTCAGCAGGGGGATCGTTTAAAGGCTCCAAAATGAGCCATTTCAAACAGCAGTTTTAAGTTTGCTTGGAAACCATACAGCCATTATCCAAGCATTCACAAATTCAGCAGAACTAGGAACTCTTAGCATGAAAAAACAGCTTCTACTCGTTAAGTATCTGATTTTCAAGCTTGCAAGAATTAAACACCACATGGCATAAAATGACCCAATCCTATATATTTTTTTTTTTGTATCTACAAGGGGGTCTGCTGGTCTCCCTATGGGAATTCACAGTAACACAGTGCATGTTTTGGGGATTGTGGAGGAAACTATAGAAACCAATGCAAGCAGGACAGGAATATTCAAACTTCTCAAAGGAGGTTTACCAGAAAACCTTGAATCGCCAACCATCTCACTCAAAGTGCTACCCATTGCACCACTGTGCCACACATCTCTTCCATCAAGTGAGAGTAAGATCAAACCCATAGTGAAGAAATCAATAATGATATTTGCTGTAAATGATTGCCGATGATGATTAAAAGCAATACAACTGAAGAGTTGTACTGGTTTTACAGCATCTACAACCACAGCACAGTATATAATCTCCTGAGCAGTTATCACATTTCATCTCTGCTATCTTTCTGTCCTTCTGCACATCAGCTACGTCTATTTTTTCCTCTGGATACATTTGTCATTTGGCCCTACTTTTGCCATATGCACCAACCATAGACTGTAAAGAAATATGGATCACGTGACACCGCCTACTGCCATTGGGATAATACGAGGCTACTGCCAAGCTGTCCTGGGTGCTATCATTACCAGGGGCACATGTGACACACGACTTCCTGATGAGGATGGAACCATCATGTTTTTTTTCATGGTCTGGTCAAACACACCCCTCTCATACACAGTCTGTTATATACAATTAATTTTGTAATTTTAAAGAAGAAAGACTACTCTGAATTTGATCGTTGGCAGCGTAAATGGCCTTTCTCACAACGTGATAACAGCAATAAGTCAGCTCTGTTCTATGTAGCTGTCAATCACATGTTCCTGCCTAGTTTTTTTAAGGCGAAATTGTGCCTTTGTGATCCACACGAAAATAAACTTAAAACAAAAATAAAACTGTTGAACTTTGTTCACTGTATAAATAACTTGAAATTTTGTGTAAACCATTTGTAAAAATGCGTTACATTTAAAAATGCGTTACATTTGTAAGTAACGCAATTTCTGAGAAAAATCACTTGTAAAGATCTGCTTTTTCCCATAGACTTGTACTGGATAGAAATCATTCTGCATCCATGTACCGCGAGTCTGCAGCTTTTAGTAAAAATTGTCTGTTTTAAATGAAAATGTATTATTTTTATAGACACAATTGTGACCTACTACAGTTTAATCTTAATGCAAACACTTTTAAAGAAAAAAACACCTTTTAATTCAACATTTATGGGTGTAAAGCTTTTTAGAAGAAGATTCTTAAGTATTGGAAGCATCTACATTCAGGTCCATCATTATCCAGACCTCAACACAAAGGTTTGATTACATTCTTTGCAGTTTTAATAGACGGCAGCACAGACAATGACAGCAGCACGAGGTTTAATACCAGAGTGAATAGCATATCCTTTTATAGACTACCAGCTCATTTTAGTATTTACACAGCATCTCATACAGGAACTCTCACTAGAGTGAGAAAGATCAACCTCGGAGTGAAACAAAATCACTCCCAAACAAAGGCATAAAATATCACAAGTGAAGTGCAACATGTTGGAAAATAGTTTTAAATGGATAAAATGTTCAGGAAAGCACATCAACAACATACTGCAACCCCTCGGGCCCAATACACATAAATGTTTCTTATTCAAATACATTGAATTATCAGAGAAATATGCTCTTACCGCCATGATAGTCAACTTGTTTGTTGTGCATAGAGAATGTTCCCATGACCAGACCCATGTCTCTGTTGTTACAGACTGACCCTCGCTCGCTCAAATCAGAGATGGACTGGTGTATGTCTAACCCCTTCTTCTCAATCTATGCATAATATTAATCTCCCTCTTTCTCTCAGTCTAAGTCTTTCTTAGTCTATATCCTCATTTGGATATTCAGACATTTCACGGCCATCCAAACTCGTACGTTCTCCTTTCTTTTGACATCAGAACATAATAGATCGCTCTCGATCCAGCTCACTATATCCTTCCTCACAGATTGCTTTCTTTATCCTCTTATCAATGCAAAAATCTTTGTTCCTTATTCCATTTAAATGTTAACTAATACTTCTCACACACTCCTTCCTCTCTGCCTTGCACAGTCTTTAATCTCTACAATCAACATATAATCTCTTTGTCTAGTACTCTTCTCCTCACATTAAGTAGTTTGGTAGTAGGACTTCTCAGTCAGTAATCTTCAATACTCTCTTGTTCAAATGCAGGAATCTCTCTTTAATGTAATATTTGTGCATTTTGTTACTCATTTACTCAAATATTAACTAAAGAGAATAACAATCAAAAAGAACAACATATTTCTTGAAATGTTATTTTGGCTGGAATATCATGGAAAAATAAAATTCAGAGACCTCAGAAATATAGAATACTGGAAATTTAGAATCGTTCCTGTTTTAGAAATGTAACAGTGAAGCAGTTTTAAACAAAGAGCGAAGATAATTCTGAAAAATCTAAAATGATCCTTAGTGTCCACCCAGTAAGATGTGCATTCAATCTATAGAAAATTAAATATGGATGCTTTGCAAATTAAAGTTTCAGAGGGATGCAGTCTGTCCTGAGGGCAGGTTGTGGATGTGTCTGCTAAGAAAGTAGCAAGGCCCAAAATACTCAGAGAATACAGAGAGCTTAAGGAGGTGAAATGAAGGAAATTTACATCTAGCTTATTTAACCAAAATATAAGCTCAATTGGATTATATCAACGAAAATAAAATGTATTATTTGCTATTTGTTAGAGATAGTACAGAATAAAATACACTTAGCATCCAACTGAGTCCTATATAGAGAAAAAGAAATTATTTCTCTCGTGTTTTAAGAAAGCGCCATAAACAGCTTGTTCTAACTACTGACATCCAGCGGTGGACTCGAACAACAACAGGCTACAAACTTCAAGCGGCCTTTAACTTTAAATATAAGAGAACACTCAACATGTTCTCACCAAGTCTAAGCATATCCATAAGCAGAGTTAAAACTATATAAAAATATATTGTTGAATAAATTACCTCGTTGTATCCCTCGCTGAGTTATAATCACAATCACATACCAAAAGCTATAAACAACAAGAGCGACATCCCGCGGCAGAAACCAGAATCAACACTTTGAAATCACACCCCTTGAATAAACCAGGAGTGAGTGCAGCACATCACTCTAAAAGCGGCACACAAAAGACAACTCAACAACAAAATTACTTTTAATTTAAATGGCCTTTTGTGGTAAGCAAGATCTTATTTAAAATAGACATAAATTAACACAAATCGTCTGAACAGTAACTCAAAATGTCAACTAAATGAAAAAAACGACGGGATGCAACAAACCTCGCCGAAGTCGAGAACGATTGATCACGTTATTTTTATATTAAAATACTTGATTGAGAAAAAAAATATTCCTTTTATGCGTTTAACAAAAATATTTTATTACTAGTTGTGTTAATTTAGATTGATTCGAAAAGTTAAAGTAAAATGGCAAATATTAGACAATATTCTAACAAAAACAACAACACTAATAATATAGCGTACACGTTTGAAACAACTGGAAGCTGAGTAAATGACTAGAATATTATTTTTGCCTCAGCTCAGCTAACCTTAATCTAAATTTCCAGCGATGCTCTTACCGTGCTTACCCCCTAGGTGGCAGTTCAACCTTTTAAATCCTTTAGCACCACACTAAAATTGATTAGTAGAAAGATTTTTGTTCCCATTTATGTTTTCTTTTGTGAAGCTACTGTACATTGGGGATATTTCTAAAAAGTCATAGATTAATAAAAGTTATCGTTAATTACATACCTAAATTATTAGACAAACAATAATAATCAGTGGAGCAGCTTTGTGTTTGTGGCTGTGACCTTTATCTTGGATCTATTTCCATCAGATATGACGTCCATAAATAAAAGCAGTGATGCTGCAATCGTTTCTGGGCCCTTCTGGGTTGATTTATGACCCAAGACTTGAGACAAAATCAAAGAAAAGCTTTATGATTCTCTACAACATGACCTTCTAATCCTTCTCAGATCTGTCTCTCTCTGCCACTGAATAAAGACACAGTTACATACATTGGGTTAATATTGTGGCAAAAAAAAAAACTTGTGTATTTGTTACACTATCAATGTTTTGATCTGTAAATATGACCAGAAATGTGGAAACTGCTCTGGTTTATACACATTTCTACAAACTGTTCTAGATACAAAAGTCAACCTGTATTTTTTAACTACTATATTAATCCCATAGGTTCAGTCAAAATCACACTCATCCACACACATGTGGATCGATTAAGAGCCGTATGAGATTCACAAAAAAACTGTTCAACCCAAAGGTGTAATGTGAATGTGCTCCCTGCTGGGACAGATATGCATATGCAAGCAACCCAAGGCTTAATGGGAATAGGTTCCAAAAACTGGCATAAAGAGATAGACACATGTGTGGTTAAAGCAAGAGGTGTGATGTGATGTGATGTGATGTGGCAAGGGTGGTCCCGGGGGAGATATGTAGAAATATACACTGGACTGTGTCTCTGCTTTAGTTCAGGGCTCCTCGGGGAGGTCTCTGCAGCATCTGAATCAGAGGAAATCACATTACTCCAGAGTCAACGAGCAGAAGAGGGAGTGAGAGATACAGTGTACCCAGTACCCAGTGCAGCACTTCTGTTCTGAAACCGTTCCAAAACAAATCTTACATTATGCAAAATGCCAATGGTGCAGAGTTAAAATTACTTAAGGGATGGAAGTACAATTTAGAGAGAGAGAGAGAGAGAGAGAGAGAGAGAGAACATCTCAGGTGCAAGACTCACTGCCTGCAGGTTTGTGAGTGAACACAGAAACACTCAATGTTATCTTGAGTGTTATCTTAATGTTACCTTGCTTTTTTTACAATAAAATTAAGTTTTTTCTGCATTATTTTTCTCATTTTATTCAACTGTTAGTTATTTGTTATAAATTATATATATATCCTGAAATTGTACAAAAAATACAAATCTAAGTATTACATTTTGCCATTTTTTGCTGCAAAAATGTAATCTGATCCTCTCCTAAACCTTGTACACTTTTCCAATGACTTTTTTTGCTTTTTATGCTTTTTTTGTGCCAGAACTTTGAAAAACACAAGCCATTTCACGGGTGTTGTACTTCTAAGGGTTGTACTTTCTTTTCACCACACGATGGTACTAATTTGGGGTCTGTAAAATAAAATTGAAAGATGATTACCCATTTTCTCACATTTTCATTTTAATTATCTTGCAAATTATGTGCCATAACTCTTGTAATATTCGGTTTAAAATATATATATCAAACTTATAACCTTTTTGAAACAACAAATTATATTTGAAATCTAAATTAAATGAAATATGGATTGTGTCATTCATACTTCATTGATTTGCACATTGGAGACTTCTAAGGATTAATAGGTATTTTATTTTAATTTTAGAAAGCAGTGAGATGACCTGGTGCCTAGTGCTGCTGCCTGTCAGCCATAGCAGGCCACCAGTTTTGAGTCTATCAAGTTTACTCCAGTAGACCAAAAACATACTTGAATAATTGAAAACCCCCGGATTTTCCTTAGGAGTGAAGGTGGCCCTGTGACAGACTGTCCACTGTGTTCCACAACCCGTCAACAATTTAGAATATAATTTCCTTGTATCTGAACTTTAAACACATTCTGCACATTTTTTTACACTTAATTCCTAATTTTTCTTATATTTGCTTCCTTGCACCTGTACTTTACTGTTACAGTTGATTTATTGTCATTTTTTACCATTTGCATATGGTTGCCAGTGTTCAGTACCTCCATTTGTTACTCCTTATAATTCCTTATAAAGCTTATAAATTCCTTTCAATAAAGCTGATTCTGACATCAAAATATTTCTTAAAATTAGCTCATCATTGTAACAAAGCAGCATCTCAGCTCAAGTAGGTTTCCTCATTTTAGATGAAATCAATCAAGCACTATCCCAGAGAATCTAGGTAGGGTAAAAAATAGAAATTAGGTGCCTCTGAGGTAGAACTTATTTTTATGCAAAAAATAACTATATTCACATTTAATAAAAACTTAAATATTTGAAAATGAAACATTTCTAAATTTTTAGATTAAAAAAAGTATGTAACAATCCAGTCAATGAAATGTTTCTACACAAAGATGGAGCATTTTGAGATTATTTTTACCTTATCGTGGTTTTGTCCATACCTATTACAATCAGCTGCTTATTCTGTTTTACGTTTCTTTACGCCATATAGAGAGCGTTTACTGTTCTCACTGATGTAAATTGTGCTAATTTTGCTATATTTTCAAATCAGATAGTTTATGTGTTTTATTCCACAAAAACTTTTGGCAGGTGCTTCTGACCCCAGCTTTTATCTCCACAAAAATGTATTGCATGTATTTGTGACTGTGCTTTAAATGATGGACAGAATCTCCCCTACTGAGGTTTCCACATCTCAATTTTCTTTCTGCACTGTACACTGTCTGCAAAAGCTGTAAATGTCTGCAAACAAACCCCCAGATTGAAAAATAAATTGCGAGTGTGTTTGGTGCACAGGGAGTCGATTGCATCGTGTATTTTTGTCTGCTTTACAAGATGCCATAAAATCAGATGGTAAATCAGTGCAGTAAAACAATCTCAAATACACACCAATGTATGATGCTCTACTAGATGTGACACACAATCTGCTCTCGTAAAAACCACATCACCTCATTATACTGTGCATAGCTCTCAAATACACTGACTGTGATTTCCAGTGATCTGCAGTATCCCGAACGAGACAGTAAACATGAAATAACACTGACTCCACACCTCCTAGTCCTTATATGCATGAAACTATATTTAATATCACAGAAAAAAGAAAGATTGTGTTAAAGCATTCAGAAATAATTATTTTTCAGAAAATAATTGTAATAGAAACAAATATATATATATATATATATATATATATATATATATATATATATATATATATATATATATATATATATATATATATATATATATATATATATATATATATATATATATATATAAACATATGACAGTAACTGAAATTAATCAAAAGGAAGGAAGGACTGGGGACTTTTTCCTGCGTAATGTGAGAAAGTGTTTTTAAATCTTAATGTTTAATCTTATTGTTAAAGTTAATGCTACATAATGTTAGCTTGTTCGGCTAAAGATACATAGATCTAATAAGTGACCCGAATTTGATCGCTTTTGAGTGTGTAAATAAGTGCCCACTGCGGATATTTCCAGACACAGAGTGGAGGTCCTTGGGCTATTTGAGCTTTTTTTTAACTGCTAAATATGCTTTAACTTATCTTTAAAGCAGTTTTTTGTGTCAATGCTTAATACCGGCGTCCTGTTTTTACAAAAATTTTTTTCATTATTTCACAAGAATTCTACAACAATCCTAAAATTTTTGTGCTGTAAAAACCCCAAATTTTGAGAACAAACTGTTTTTATGTTTATTGCTAAAATTAGCAAAGACAAGGTCAAAACGGTGCTAAAATTGTATCAACAAACCAGGCTAACCTTTCATAAACCTTAAACTTTTTGTTCCATTGTGCCTTGATTTGTTTAAAAACACAATCCATTTCACAGGTATTGTACTTCCAAGAATTATCCGGAACTGATGGCACCAATTTGGGTTCCGTAAAATGAAATTAAAGACAATTTTGCATTTTCTCACATTTTATTTTTAATTATCTTGCAAATTATGTGTATAGCTTATGTATACCTCTTGTTAAGGTTCGTTTAAAACACAAAATATCAAAAACCTTTAAGAAACGCAAACATTATGTATGAAATGAGCCTTCAAAGACTCGAGCTAAGAATAATGTTATTGTGAATCTGTTTACAGTGAAATAAATAGTCCCTAATGCGGTGTCCATACACCTTGACTCCAAAGTGATTAATGCTAAAGAGATTTTAATATTCTACAACAGAATATCATTTTATGAGAACTGACCATAATTTAGTTACTGTATAGTGAGCTGAAAGTATTGGTTTCATGTATTGATTACTCACTCTTTAGTTCCAAACATTTTGCCCTTAACCATCCTCATCTGACTTCCTCCCCACTCTTTTATACTTTCACAAGTGACATCAAATGACATCCATCGCATTAACCAATGCTCAATTCCAAACGAAGATCATGTGCTAATTCTTTGACCTTCTCTCTATATTGCTAGGAAGTACAATTAGCGTTTATTATGTGTCCCCAAGTCTATGGAGATAGACAGAAACAGGTCGAAGAAGACCCTTAGAGGAAAAATTTCAGTTTTGTTTATATGTAATATGGCCAAATTATCTTAAAAGATTAATCTTACTAATCAACACTTTTGAAAAATAGTGAAAACTTTTGTTATGCATCTGTGCTGCTGAAACACAAGCTGGACACTCGCTGGATCCATGGAATTGAGGGAGATGTTTAAACAACCCTTGACCTGATATTAAATCAGTTTCTTCTTTAAAATTTTTGAGCATTGCCTGAATTATTATGATTTTTTCCATCGTTCAGTCAGAATTAAACATTTACCACATTGTAATTTTGAGCATAATTTTGCATTCTATGTTTACTTAAATAAATTAAAAACCAACAACAACTCCTATGGTTTTGAATAGTATGTAACTTTTCTTAATAAGGCAGTAATTTCTGTACCTTTAATGAGAGTTCCGGTCACCAGTTTGCTGACAGAGCGGGCAAACTTCACCAAGCCGTGTTTGCAGCGTCTGGCACAGCCACTCATCTTCTTGAAAAAATAGCCGACAACTTCAGTGATGTTCAGATTATGAAGAGATTTTTCCACTAACCATAATCATCAGTCCAACACAAGCATTAGAAAGGTAAGAGATCCAAAAAAATGTCAAAAAAGAAGAAAACAGATGCAGGAATGTGGTTGCAAGATGTGATCAAATTAATTGAAAAGTTAAATCATGTACTTTCCGTCGGATAGCTCAGGGTTTGACTAAAACATTTACAGAAGTCAGCACAGGAATTGACTATAAAACCTTTAAAAGAATAAAAGCTCCAAACTGCTGTAAAATCCAACTTTTCCAAACATCCAGGAACTTGTCTCCTTGATTCTTCAATAAGAGAGACTAGAAATAAAAACTATAGAGTGATGAGCAGCAAACTGATTCAGTCACTTCTGTTACTCTCTGTTCTCTCTTTCTCCCTCTCTGTCTCAGACTTCCACAATGTCTTCTCCCTTCTGCATCCCTCCCTCTCTCTCTTTCTCATTCACTCACACACTCTCTCTCTCTCTGCAGTGGATAGTTTCCTCTGAGGCGGGAAGGTTGTGTACAGATTCTGCTCAATATTTTTTCACTATAAATATTAATAACAGAGATGAGCCACACTAACCTGAAATAATGTATAATCCATCACTTTCTGAGCTCCACTTTCTGGCCAGTTGAATATCTCTGTCCTTCAGATTTAGCATCGATTCAAAGGGCCTTTGAATCGCTCCTCTGAGATTTGACTGACTACATAGTTGGTGCCCATTCATCAACTAAACATCCATACTATACCAGACCGACATCTGGACCCACAGCGATCCCAAGGTCTGATGTTGATGCACAACAGTGAAGGGAACATGGAAACATTATTGGATATTGTTTGTGTGTGTGATCAAATAGAAGGCTGTTGTATACACACAGATCAACTGTGGTGTTTAAATGATATCAATGTATCACCAGCAGCATGACACAAAACAGGAGGACACACAGTTGCAATCGCATTCCTTGTTTAGAGTCGTTATGTAAATTACCACATGTTGTTGTTTTCACTGTGCCATTCATATCAATCAAGTGGCTGGTTTTTCCTCTTGTTTTCATCTTGTTTTTCCTCAGCAGTAAACAGGGGTTAAAGTGGAAGTGCAAGTTCGTTCACCAAAATACATAAAATATTGTAGACAAAAAAAAATATTATAATCCTGGTGTTTATTTCCAATGCAGATGTCACGCTGGTGCCAACTGGAAATATAGTTACGATGCAATCACAAAAAAAGGACAATTACTGACCACAAGATAAAACAGAGCAGAACTAAAAAGTGAACACACAGGTGTAAACAATTGACTAGAACAAAAGCAGAAAGAGAACTAATTAAAGCTGCAAGTAGCAATCAAGGGGCCCTCGGTGGCCAGTTTGTTGCGATACGCACTACGACCAATACCTATTAAGGGTATGTTTTCAAGCAATAACTGTCAAAATTACAGAACATTAAAAGCAAATTAAGGTGGCACTGTGAATGAGATATGCAAACGTACCATTTTTAGAGGTTTTTGAAAAACAACTGATTTTGGAATTTTGCAATCTTCCTCCAAAAGACTTTTTTTGTAGATCTTGGGCCTTTACATAAATTAACCAGGATTTCAAAGTTCTATTTCAAACCTAGCAATACAAAACAGCAGAGAAAAAGAGAGATACCATATTATCACTGTAGACTGCTATTTAGGTACGTTCAGAGATGGCTGAGTTATTAACACCTTCCTGTTATTGGCAAAATTTTGACTTTTCGATGGCAGCAGTGCGCACAAAGTTTAACCAAGTCAACAAAGCTTCACAATTTAACATAAAAATACTGTGTCGTAATCAGTATCATAATTTCAAAGTGTTCAGGTTCAACCACAACCCCCACTTGTTCCTTAATATGTCTCTTTTTAAATTCCCTCCTTTTCCCCACTTGCTTCCTGGCTCCCTGTTCATTGAACTGTAATCCCTCAAGGACTCCTGGAAACCTCCCATAAGTCTGTTTGAGCTAAGTGCATTCTTCCACATGAACTCTCTCTTATGTAGGGGCTATGAACACAATTAGTTAGACATTTGGTCAATGGAACTACACCATTATGTAGGATGGTGTGGGTTTTTTTATGTTAACAACCTAATTCTCACTTCACTGAGTGATTCCTAGAAACTATGACAAAAAAACTAAAGATAAGAGGAAGCTGTTATTGCAGATAACAATGTGGTCATCATCCACTTGAAATAAATGATATTTTGCAACCAGCCAGCTTGCATTTCCCGAGAACAAAACTGTGTTTTCATGTGCAACCCTAATTTACTTCATGGTAGATATCTGAGTGTCGCATTAATCCATATAGTGAGAGAAAATGTTATTTTAAAAAAGCCTACAGTGTTTTTTTCTCACGACAAACAATCTTGCTGAGCACACAAATAAACCTTACCATTAATCTGGGAGGACTTTAATAGAAAAACCTTCCTTTGGTTCCCAAAATGAAATCACAGAGGAAGCACAGACCAGGGGAAGAAATTATCAACTGCAGAGGAATGAGGTAAGAAGAGCATGCAGAGAAAATCCTTTTACCTGATGCATTATATGAAAAAAAAAAGATTTAAAATAAACATAAAAAACAACTCTTTTTTTAGTCCCAAAGGTTTAAATTAAAAAAAGGTAAAAAGTGAGAACCTACCATTGATTTACAAAAGGACCCTCACATTTTTCCAATAATCTCATTCTTATATCCTCCTTTGAGGCAGTGTTTGGTGTTTGGTCTGGTGCACAATGGCTGCAGTCACATCATCCAGGGGGATGCCACACACATTGTGAATTAGAAGATATACATCTTTCACAAGTGAATTATCTGGACCTGCCTAGTAATGTGAGCATGTTTGTAGATAAACAAACGTACGAGACAAGCTGTCCGGGAATGGATAGAGATCAGTGACTTAACCTAAAGGTGCGGGTGGTGGGTTAGCTTGAATAACATATGACGAAATGACAATAGCAGGAGTGACAGATAATCCAGACGGCAAGAGGAGAGTCAGGGGGTGTGAACTGTAGGTCTGACAACTGAGCAGCTGAGAGTGGATGATTGCTTTAACTGCTAGAGATGGATTGATTTTAAGTGTTCGGATTGATTGTCTTCAGGTGAGATCAGGAATGTCTGATTGGAGGCTGGCTGTGTTTTTACTGGACACTCTGACATTATGCACATTACAGCTTTCGTCGGCTGATCAGGAGCTAAGATTCTGCACCTGTGTGCTGTTTGTTAGCTACTGATCAGATCCTCTTTATATTCACACTTGTGGTTTTCAGTTATCATTGTCAGTTCCTAACAAGGTTGGCTCCTGGGACTATAGTATTTTGAGGTCTGAGTCTGATCATGTTTTCTGCTTTAGATTTCTCAGGTTTACATCGCAGATAGATATATTACATAATATTATCTTTATTTAGAATTCTACCATTCTTTTTAATTTGTCATTAAATCCCTTTTTTGCACCACCTGGCTGTTCTTGAGTTTCAGTTATCTCTACAACTTGCATATTTCAAATATAATTACCTTTGTATTTTTGGTACAATGGCTTGAAATCAAAAGCACATTTCATTGGAAACCATATCAAATTAAATGATAACTGTAAAACAGTGAACTTTTTATCTTTTTCTTGAATTAAGTCAAAATTGCAGCCAGTTATCTGTTGGAAAAATATCAAACAGTAGAGAGCATTCTGGAGAAAAGAAAACCCAAATACATCCAATGCAACTTTATCATGAATCTTTGTTTTAAAAGCATAGTTTTAAAAACCTGAATAATATGCACAAACTTTGGTCAGTGCAAAAACAAATAAATGAATGCTCTGGTTTAACCCAAATATTTGATAAATACGATAAATTGCATAAAATCAGTATGAAATTTACGAGCAACAAATCTTCAGGATGATTCTTCCAACATCAAAGGTTTAATTCCGCAAGCGATAATACTGTGGATTATTTAACATAACTAACAAAAGACTAGAAGGAAAAGCAACAAAATTAACAAGAAAAATCTTTCTTTACAGACTGAAAGACAACAGAGAAATACATTTGCATACAGAGTACAGATGCAGATTTATGAGTGATTTGCCTGAAATGATTATTTATGCTGTAATGGATTGAAGGATAAACGAGTCTCAGTGTGAAGGAAGAACCAGTGCATCATCCCAGTGATTAAAACCAAGATTAGAGAAAAGGAAGAGAGAGAGAGAGAGAGAGAGAGAGGGATTCAAGCCTGTAGGTTGTTTGCGACAGATTTAACATGTCTCTAAATTTACCATGATACAGACTGAATAGATTACACCTGCAGTGAGATGAGAAAGAGAGTGAGTACGGAAAGAAAAGGAAACAAAAGAAAAGATTAATGAAGTATTTTGAATGTCAGAAAGAAATAAAAGCGGTATAAATTGATGAATTGATGAAAGAGGGGGTTGTTTTCCATTGATTTGTTCATGCATCTGCAACCATATCCATTCGTCACGAGTTGATCTGGTTCTTACGAAAAGCTTTTAACATTTCAGAATATTGAGCATGAAATAAAATGCCAACATTTCTTATCCTCTTTTATGTCCTTATCGATATCTGAAATCTCACAGCTAAAATTAACACCTTTTCTCCAACAGAGTCCCCAGTTTGCGGCTCATCAAATTTGATTGCTACTGGAGATTTGCTATTTCTGATGTTTCTGCCTTAGAGGATGAAACAAAACCGTCTGCGTGAGCTTCATTACACACAAACAGCCACATCAGGGTCTAAGAAACAGCTGCTACCTTTGGAAACATCAAGCCATTTGGGACATTCTCACATGCAAAAAAATAGACAAAAACTTGGACATATGCCCATATAATCACAAACTGTCAGTCATTCATAGCAGGAATGTTTCCTTTGGGGTAAAATGACTGGCTTTCGTTCAACTCAAAAATAACTCTTAATAAGTATCAAATGTTCTCTTGGTTCAATTAAAGTAATTTTGCACCTGATGTGTCAAGGTGAGGTGAATCCAACTGTAAATAGTTTATGGATATTTCTTAAAAGCACATGAGTAATGAACATTCACACATGGAGATGCAAGTACAGCACTTTTACATAACGAAGCATCATCCCAAATCTAGGTTCAAACAAGCAACCTTTAAACTCATTACAGTCCATGGTCCAGTTAAACAGACCATGGTCATGGGCAGACAGACAGCAGACTGAATAAAAAATTGCTTTTATAAACAAGTTCAGATTGGACTCAAATGAATCAGACTCAGAATCAGAACACACTTTATTGCCAAGTATTATTCTAGCAAAGACACACAAGAAATGATCTGTGGTAAAGGGGAGTGCCACACAAATGGACCCCAATTCCAGTGTTTGAATGTGACTAGCTTCTACAATGCGGCATCCTAAACCTCAATCCCTGGTCAATTCCCGGGTCTCCAACATGAGTTTAACATGTTTTTTTTTCGCAAGTTTCACCAAACTTATTTTGAAGTGGGATGTTATGCGATCTGATTACCCAGATTCTCTCTTTTAAGCTAATTTTCGGCCCTATATATACATTAAACTTTGTTCTCTAACAGACTCTCGACAATACCGGGTCCAAAAGGGGGGAGGGGTGGCTAGATTAATTCACAACTTTAAACTTAACTGGTAATAGCACATTACATTTGTTAAAGATGGATTCAAGATGGGGGCGACATGGGTTCGAGTCTTTCCCATCCTTTCCCCTCTCTGTCTCTCTGTCCTGTAAAACAAAGGCTAAATAATATATATATTATCGGGGCGGCACGGTGGCTCACTGGGTAGCACTGTGGCCTTCCAGTTAGAAGGTTGTCGGTCCGAGGGTCGCCAGTGATCATGTTCTCCCAGTGCTTGGGTGGGTTTCCTCCGGGTAATCCGGTTTCCCCAACAATCCCAAAAACATGCATCAGGTTAATTGAAGTAACTAAATTCCCCTTAGGTGTGAATGTGTGAGTGAATGTTGCCCTGCGACAGACTGGTCACCTGTCCAGGGTGTACCCCCACCTCTCGCCCTATGTGCGTTGGAGATCCCCGTGACCCCCAAAAAGGGAATAAGCATGTTGGAAAATGAGTGAATGAATTAATATTTTTTAAATTAACACGTTATCCAGAAACTTGCTTTTTGTTAAACTGTGCATCGGTTAAATGGTTTTATGTTCTCCCAACCCTTTATTTGTTCTGCTGTACCTAAATAGCAAAGTTTTTACATTTTAGAAATACTCTGTAAAATATGCTTCTAAATTAGAAGTTTTGAAAATAGTCATTAACAACTTTCAGTAAAGCTATTAGTCAACGCATAAGAAAATTGAGTTGAAGAATGTTTTGTTCATTAGGAACTTTTCTCTGTAACTCTCAGATCAATAGATCATCAGATACAAAGATTTAGGCTGCTTTAATAGAGAATGGATAAATGCACAATCAATTGCTCTGCAAAATACTATTTACTAAATCTATCAAAAGATTATTATGTTATGTAAGTTACTGTTTAGTTTTTAAATAGCCACGTTTGATTTAAAGGATCTTATTCATGGAAGTATTGATTGATGGTTAAAATGTTGTTCAGCTCTTTTAATTGTTCAATTCTATTAAAAAGCGGCTTCTGAACCAATCTGATCTCTTGTAATCATCTATCGATCTCCATTAATGAACTGCTCAGAGCTGCAGAGATATTTTATCGATGCAGTGATTTTCTAAGCTGCCCATCCAATCACAGCGTTATCAAACCTTTGCCAAAACTTCCTCAAAGAATGCAATGATCTTCTTTGGAGACCCTTCCTGTCTCGTCAGCATATTCCAGTCTTAGCAGTGCAAGCAGGTTTGGTGTGTAACATGTCAGGTGAGCTGTCAGAAAGGGCTCCCCCCAGAGAAGAGTGCTGAAGGGGAGGGTGATGCAGAGGGAGACGTATTACTTTTTTAGGACTGATAATGAGCATAGAGATACAATGAACATATGAACAATAAGAGCGGCTTTGTGAACAATTTGTCTAATTGTCCGATGAGAACTTTTAAAAGTTGTTGAAATGCTAAATTCCCAACAATGCTGACAAATAATAGTCTTGAATTCTTTTTTTTTTTTGTACTTTAGATGCCTGCACGGCTCTCAGTTTCTATTTGCCTCTCCTGCTCATCACTTTTCACATTTAAATTTTTACCATACAGCTTTGGATGTATTCACTGTGCTGGAAAATCTTCTGAACATCTCAGAGTTATGTAACATGATACTTATTGTAGCCAAACAGTGAGAATAATTCAATTCTGAGTCATAAGAGGAAAAAAAGGCTCTCGCTGAGAAAATATGAGAATAGACACAAAAAACCCTAACCTAACCCTAAAAATCTGCTCTGTTTTGTGATCTTCAAGAGACCACACTCCATTAAAGATCACCTGAATCTAGGTGGGTCAAAATGGTAACTAAACTAAAAAATTCAGTTGAAGAAAAAATTCAAAACCATATCTGTTATAGCTTTGTAACAGAACAAAGTTTTTTTAGTGTGGTAAAAAAAATTGTTAAGTTAATATTTGTAATGTAAACAAAACACATTCAAATCTGTCCTTTATTGGTTAAAATATCCAATTTTGTATTATATTTTAGCAACCATGATTGTTGAAATGAAAAAAAATGTATTTTAAAGGCTATGATGGACTGGCGACCTGTCCAGGGTATACCCCCACCTCTCGCATAAGGTGCGCTGTAGATAGGTACTGGCAGACCCAGCTGTGACCCCAATAAAGGGAACAAGCAGTTTGGAGAATGAATGAATGAATGAATGCATGCATGAATGAATGTATTTTAAGTGAACAATATGTGATAAGTTCAATCGAAATTATCGTAAAATGATGCTGGAATATCTCGAGTTTGTAGTATTGATATATCTGACAGTTAGCCACAAATTTACATATCACAAATTCAGATGCAGCCATTTATCCATTTTTATCAGGACAGGGCTGTAAATAAAATTCCGACAGGGTCATAAAGGTAGCTCATGCATGTTTCATTCTCTACGACACTTTCTAAAACTCTACAGGGGGAATAAGAAAAAACAAAGTCACTCTCTACTGTTCACCAGGGACTTCTCCCAGTAGGACAAGATTGAAAGACCCCCCCCTAGAAAAGCATCCCAGGGCAAGCCACCTCAACTAGCTTCTACCTTAGCGGAGTTCCTCCTATGGAGCTTTCACCAGATGGAGAAAGCTCAGTTTGGCTTCTTGTATTTGAGGTCTTTTAATGACCTCAAGATCATTACCATATACTTGAAGTAGCTGTGTAGGTTAGTAAATGTGAGATCTCTTACACTCTTCCCTCATCTGTAAACAGAACCTCAAGATACCTCCATTTGAGCTTGGAACTCTCCTCCAACCTGGAGACAGCATGCCACCATTTATTAATGGATAAAAATCTAAATGTTTTGTTTTTTCAGTTTGTGCAGTTGATCATGACTGCTTTAAATAGAAAAAAAAGCGTTATTTACTCAGTAAAAATTGTGTAGAGAACCCCTTTGTTGCTCTCTGGCCAACATTAAGTAAGGCAGTATTGATGAAATAACAAGTTAAATATTTAACAGAAATGGAACTATCTACAGTAACTTACCATTCAAAACAATTTAATACAAATCCCATTGTTGATTTTCTTTAAAGACAATGACTAAGAGATAAAATGTTGGAAAAATGTTGGTTTGTGAGGCAATTTCCCTGCTGTAATGTTCAATCGCCATAAATAAGCACTTCTGCTGTTCAGAGGTACAGATTTAAAGCCATAAGATCATTAATTTGTTCTGCAGTAAAGCTCAGTCAACCGTCCACAGGCTGAGTGTGTGTCTGTAGATGTGGAGGCAAACCCAGAGTTTGATCAACATGACGAGAATGTATAGCCAGGTAATTTACATGATTTTATTAGAATTCTGCCATCACTAAAGCTACAAACAAACACTTCCATTTAGCAAAGCTGCTGACTCATATTGCTTGTTTGTATTGGAATAGGCATTTGACTTTATTTGGGATGTCTACGTTTCACTCTGGATACATGCTGTATAGGAGGGTGTAGGGGTTTCTGTATTTCTTCTCATCCTTCTGCTGCAGTGTTTTTGCTGAGACAAGTTTAACAACCCCTGCCTCCAAAACTGTCTGCAATAAACTAGCGAATGATGCTACCTGCCAGCCTCAAGGCCAGTGCATGTGTACGTTTATGTGTATGAGACAGTGAGAGAGATTTATCCGGAATTTCATCTCTACTGGTGCCATTTGGAGCACAAAGCACATGAATCATCAATTAAACTTATGGTACATTACGAGTGGAATTCACAGTCAAAAGAACAGCACACAGCTTTACATGAACATTCTGTCATCATCTCTTCCAGCAGTTGAGTACCAGGAGATGTCAGCAGCGGTGTAGCAGTGGAGTGGAGATGGAGAGAGACACAGCAGGAGTGCACAAGAGATCCAAGATGGAAGGAACCGATCATGGAGACTCAGGGGGAATGAACCGTAGAACTAACAGTGAGGAATATAAAGGGAAGTGCAGATGAAGTGGGAACACTGATAGGTGGAAAGGAAAAAAGCAGATTAAGATACTGTTCCGGAGAGACACATAAAGTGTTAAGTATTAAAGGGATAGACTCCTTGTGATTATTTTTGCCTTTATCTAATATACGCAGAAGCACCTGCAGGGTCCACCCGTTTTTTTTTTTTAGCAAAACGTACATATTTTTCTTAACTACTACAGAACTTTTACACCAGGACAACTAATTTTGTTTGAATTGGAAGAATAAAGAATAATTTCCAAATTTTTCTTCATCAGAAGCATCAAACGCAGAATTAAACTCAAGGTCTTTTTCACCCTCTGATTTACCATCATAATCAAAATTCCAGAATCCAGAGCATTTGGGGTGTTGGCTTCTACTGTTCATTTTGTGAAGTTTGGAAGAAGAGTATTTCACACAGTGTGTAGGAACTGTGCAAAGTTGGCAGTACTCCAAATTAGTTTTCAAATGGGTCAGTATAACCCACAACACAACAGGAGGGTCAAGAATATTTTCAAATGGCAAACTCAAACTCCGAACCCTGTTTTAATTGAGTACCATTCTTAGCAATCTGACAGTTTAGATCATTTAATTAGAAAATTGTAATTGAACAGAAATAAATGTTTTGTCTGGTTTGCATGCTATGAATCATTGATGTGTGCGAATGTGTGGCTGTGTGTGTTACACGTGCACTGAGAGACGTGGCAGTGAAGTAAACCTGGTCAAATCCCAGAGAAACTCACATTGAGACTCTGATCCACATCACACCACAGTTCAGATCAAGTCGAGCTGATCTCTGAACCCTGAGCTCATATTTACATCTCGTGCTCTCTTTCTCAGTAATTCAATGCCTCTTGACTATAGCATTGCTGCTTTTCCTCTTTCACTGGATGCATGGTGACCATGATTGTCGAGAAGCCATTGCAAACTATATACATTAGTATTCTTATACTAATCGATAGAAAGCAGCAGCCGTGATGTTTAAATTTAATAAAATAACGCTAATCAGCCTGTTCTAGAGAGCAGGTATCCTCAAGCAGTAAGCTCTATCCCATATCAAAGTTCTTGAGGGCCACAGGGTTTATAACCAGATTTAGGATGAGGAACAGAGAGAGTAGATTGTAGTTTATAGTGCAATGTGTTAAAAATACTTAATATTTTTTTCTTTTCAAAAAAGACCAATGCTGAAACCTGCCCGTAACACACAATGCACCCATTCCATTCACAATCATAACAATTAATAAGAGTATAGTAAAACCATGCAGAATAAAATCATTTGAGTGCAACTTTGAGAATCTGGGTCAAAGCAACCTGAACTCTGAGCTCACATTTACATCATGACCGTTTGGTTATATCTTTGTGGACTTATGAACTTATCAGCACTGTAACTATTTAATCATGATAGCAGGCTGTTAAAGGGCTAATACTGATGGCTAAATTTAGCAAATGGAGCAAAGTAGGGCGCTTGTTTCAAACATCAATATTGATGTCACTTGATATTTGTTCCCAATTATATGAGAAAATATTTAGTTCACTTTAAATAAAAATTCACATGTGATATTCACAGTCTTCACTCAAGACCCATTCTCCATCTCACTGCTGAGATAATTAGTGACTACAAGTATTTGGCGATAACTTAGTAAAGATCAGTCCAGAGTTTCCATATTCATACCATATTTTCGCTGGTATATAGTTTATAAACAGTTTAAAAGCCGTTAAAAACAGTAAAAAGTATACTTTAAAAAATAGGATTCTGCTGTAATTACAATGCATTTCCAAAATCCCAGACAATTTATTTTTTTCAACTCCTCAGCATCCATTGTTCTCTGACACTATCATAAGTACGATCGTTTACAGTGTACACCACAGTTTAGACCCAGCCAGAGCACGGGTCACGATGGGCAAAAATTTCCAGTTATAGTTCAAAAACATCTCAAACAGGAAATGAACATCAATGAACTGTGAAGTTCTGGAGACCCAGGAAAGGAGATGCATGGTGACATCTAGGGGACACGAAAGAGACAATGAGCCTAAACCTTTGGTCATCAGAGAAAAAGAAAAGTGTACATAATATATAAAGAAGAATGTTCATGCATATGTAAATCACTATGAGTATCTAAAAACTGAAAAACTAAACCATCAACAAAACAAATAAGCTAAATACTATTGGATGTTACTTTGTTCTGTTGAGGTATGAGATTCCGACAGAGGTCCATGGTGAAATAAAGACCTTGAGGAACATTTGATATGTAGTGGTTTATATAAAAAATATATTATATTTTATATATGTTATAAATTATAATAATAGTTTTCTAATAAAGTTGACAAAAGTATGAATGCATAACATTTTTTAGTTGATAGATTTTAATCGTTGCTTGATTATATATATATATATATATATATATATATATATATATATATATATATATATACATATAAGGGCAACTGGCGGCAGAACTGCGTGTACATGTCCTGTGGACTAACCCCCACTACATTTATTGACTAGAGACTACACTAGGTAATGTGTGACTTAACCAAAAGATAATTTTTTTGGTTAAGAAATGTGTGAATTTACACCAGGTCAGCGGCAAAAGTTGTGATGGTGTTGGCTGAAACTGGAAATATTTATCAACTGAGTTTTTTTACAACACTTTTGTACAAAACCTTTAATTTCTGCAAACATATTCTGTGGTATGGCAAAACTACAAATTTGGAGGAAAAAGGGTGAAGCATTAATGCCTCAGTCAGAAGCACACGGGTGCGGTAGTGTAATGTTGTGGGGCGACTTTGCTGAAAATGTAATTATTATATTTAATTAAATAATCTGGATATATTGAAACAACATCTGGAGACATTAGCCAAAACGGTTAATTCATGGTGCAAATGGGTTTTCAAAATGGACAGACCTCAAGCATACCTCGAAAGTCAAGGAATAAGAGTGGCCACCACAAAGCTCTGATCTCAATCCAAGAAAATAACTTGTTGTAGCCTACAAGGCCGACAAACGCGAGAAGATATTCCAAACATTTAGCCCAAGCACTATGTAAATTTTATGTAAATGCACAAGTCCAAATACTATGGTAAACCTTCATGATGGTTATTTAAAGATTAGAAAAAAAATTCTGGTAGTTTCTTTGAGAGGAAATATGGTAATAGATTGTAGCATCACATCTGGCCCGCTGTATAGTGTCTTATTTCATGATGAACTGTGTCTAGTTCATACAGCAATATCAATAACACAACTTGATGATGTTTTTTTTTTTTTTTCAGTTCCTGACTGAGGTGGGATTCAGGGATGTTTTTGCTGAGGACAGAACAGAGCAGTTTATTCAGGTCATAAAGTCTGAGCTGCAGAGGGCCGAGGAGATGAAGGAGGAGTTCATACAGGTCCACACACAAATCCACTCCTTCAAATACACAGATGGAGACATAGAGAACAAAAATAAAAACTATGCTTCACAAATGCCTATATTTCATAGACTTTTACCATTTTCTACCAACCAAATGCATTTAAAAATAAAAAAAATACATTAACCACCATCTGCAATAAACCAAGAATCATAAATGCACGAGCCAATAAATTAATCATTTTATAATAATGCATTGTATTGCAACTGCTTCATAATGAAAATGTACAACCGGGTTATATAATAGTGATCTCCATAAAATTAAATTGCAGCATAAAGTCTATAACACATACCATTATATTCGAACACCTCAGGACTATATCATTTTACAGGAATGTTATAAAACAACTAAAAATAAATATAACAATTTAAGTGCAATTATAAATGAATATCTCCATAATGCGCTCTAGACAGATGATCAACACTGGGGGCTTTTTATTGGCACAAGAGCATGAGACAATAGATTTGTTGACAAATATCTGTGACTTCTTTTTTTTATTTAGTATTTGAACAGTTACCGTTATGTAAATCATCTGATGGAAAATGTGGCAGTGTTAAGACTGCAAAATCACCACGCCAACATTGATATATATATAGTTCCCATATTTATAATTTTTTTTTTTTAATGGAAAAGTACCAGTACTTTTCCAGGTGATGCTTTTTTAATCATGGGATGTTTGGTGACATCATGTCATGTTCACAGTAACGTCACCAAAGTGCATTTTTGTAGAAGTCATTATGTGGATGTATGTGTGTAATTGTGTTGTGTAACACACAACGCTCTCTGTGGCTTTGTGCAGTGATTCACAGTGCAGTGTATTACTCAGTTCCAAGAAAGCCTTTCTAAAAGAGCTCCTGGTAAAATCTTTGCTGTGCTGTCATACACACAAACACAAAGATCATTACAATATCATATGGGGAAAAAAAGTCTTTTTGGAAGGTGAATCAAACATATGAATAAATATTTATAACACAGCATCAAGTAAAATGACTTTAAAAAATGACAAAAAAAATGGCAAATAAGTATTTTATGCCACTCTTTAATATGTTCCCAGACCGAAGGACATTTAAACATTGTTGAGGGTTTTTTTTTCTCTAGGTTTAAGCCATGCACTTCAGCTTCTAAATGCATGAGGCAATATTGCGCAATGCGCGTGCGTACTCCTATGGTGAGCGCGCACGGGCACAAGTCAGCACTTTTACGCCTCAGTCGATGCGCGTGTACCATTCTATTTAACGCTGTTTGCAATACCGTTTCTTTTAACCAGTATAATGCTTCATTTTTGTGAGTGTAATCGTCTTGTCTCCAATCAGAAAATATGAGAATCTGGTCCCATTTTTAAAGACGCCCCCCTCTCTGCGCATGCACGAGAAAAGCCGCAGTGAACGCGCATCATCAGTCGGGCTGTAAGGTAAGGCTGAGGTGGCCTTTACGGCTGTCATAATCTTAAACCTCACGAAATTCGCTCACATTATTGTTAATACTCATGCGCATGCGCAGATTGACTCCCATCGTCTTTATGACTGTGGGACGCCTGAACGCCTAGCAGTATTTAAAGAGACACGCAGATTGTGTAAAGTTGGTTTTATATATGCAGAGTGCTTTTATCTAAGGTTTTATAGAATTATACCCAGTATTTCACACATCATGGAGGGAGGTAAGAGAAAGTTAATGATTATTTCCAATGTGGTGTCAAGTTTACTTCAAGTTCTCAAGAAGTCTAAAGTTGAGTACAACTTTAAATAAAAAAAAAAAAAAAAGTTTTTTTCAGACAGTCTTTTTTGTCGGATTTTATATATTGATAGCTGTAGCTAAAAGAAATCCTTTGTTGTTTTTTTTATTGGTATCAATCTAGTACATTTTAAGTGTATTTTTGTACTGTTTTACACAAATATATTACTTTTTAAAATTGCTAGCATATCAAGCTTGGCACCAAATATCTTAACAACTCTGAACGAATTACTTAGATTTATTGCTCATCAAACTTTTATAAATTAAAGTCAGGTTCCTGTTGTCATTACTGCCAGGTTTAATTTCAAAGTGTGCTTTGCCAACTGTTCTGTTTTTAAAGTGGTCATAAACCGAAGTTATTTACCTCATGAACATAAGAGTATTTAACAATTTTTATTTATTTATTTATTTATTTATTTATTTATTTATTTATTTATTTATTTATAGTTATATATATATATATATATATATATATATATATATATATATATATATATATATATATATATATCATATTGCATACCACACAAAACTCTTTTTTAATGGCCATTATGATTTAAAAATTCCACAATCGATGTTTTGTGGACATTACAGAAAGATTACTTAAATAATCCAGCAACTAAATGTGTGCTTTCTGTAATCTAAATTAGAATCTGTTTTAAAATGAAGCTCTGACTCTGTTCTTCTTGATCTTGATAAGTCTTCATCTTGACTTTTTTGCTTTATCAGTTCACAGTCTTACAAAGTCTTAATTATTAACAATACAAAACTGAATGTCTTTCTTTTAAAAAAAATTGAATGCTTATGAAGATTTTTCAATTCATGAACTTAAAACAATAATTCACCTCACTTTTTCCTGGTCAGAACCACTTTAAATCAGTGTAGGTTTACACGCCTGCTTATTACTTAAACCCGTCCATCATTTCAATAGTAATCCAAGGTTAATTAGTAGTGAGCAGAGAGCTGACTCCAAAACTCTGCTTCTTTAAGAACTTAAGAACTGTGCTTGTATCTTCACATCTCCTGAACTATTGAGGAGATGGAGCTTGTCGTGTTCATGTTCAAGTAAGCATGACATATAAACACATGCAGATCACAGATTTTGCGTAAGACACATACTTCCATATTAACATGTGGGTGTCTGTGTTTTGACACTTTTGCCCTTTTATAAACTGCAACATGTCATTTATCAGAAACATTTAATCATTTATCATTTAACAGTAGCTTCGAAACAATACACAATTATTTAATTGACCTTGTTCAAAGAGGAGGTAAACACTGAAGCCGGTTTGAAACAACGGTGATACGGTTTACAGTGCACCAACTCTGAAGCAACACTAAAATCTTGTAAAGAGCAAGAGATCTATGTGGAACAGTTCTAAATCAATAAACTTTATTCTCATGCAGTAGAATAACATTGTGAGTCAATGATAACTACATTGATAAATGGAACTGGGACCAATGGCTAATTCGAGTGAGATTACTGTTTTTCCAAATTAAATCTGGGGATGGTACTTCATTTGTATGCACTAAAGCACCTAAAACTTCTATATGTAAAAGGTTTGGAGTTCATTTTATTAATTTTAAGTGGAGTGATAGTGGTGTTGGTCGTCCTCCAAACAGAAGTTTGGCAGTTCGATCCCTGCCCTGCCATTGTGGCCTTGGGCAAGCCATTTCACCTGCATTGCCCTGTATGGATGTGTGTGACTGGTGGGGTGTATTTGGTGGTGGCAGGAGGCCAAAGGCGCGAAATGGCAGCCATGTTCTGTCACCACCAGTGTGTGAATGTGCAGTGAATGAATAATGCTCTGAAAAATGTAAATCTTCTTTTTAGGGTCTTAAAAAGCACTATATAAATCAAATGCATTATTATTATTATTATTATTATTATTATTATTATTATTATTATTATTATTATTATTATTATTATTATTATTATTATTATTATTATTATTATTAAATGCACGATATACTGGTATAGTATGTACTAAAGTAGAATGACTGGTAAACATATTGTTTCTTTGTGGGTGACTGAACTCCAGCACACCTGTCATTTTGGAGCCTATGGTTGTGAGACATAGCTTATTTGTGGCTTATCATTTGTGGCTCATGATTCCTGGATTTAAGGTCTGTTTTTGAAGAGTGAACAATTTCTGCTTTGCAGATCTTTTGATCTCTATAATGTGCCTGTAAAGTCAAACCTGTGAGCCTTTGTTATTGTCACAGTTTCGGAGCGTGGCTGTATGACAGAGTTCTGGAAGGAGCACTCCCAGCATGCCACGGTGGAGGAGATGATGTTGGACTCAAATGCTCAAGAGCTAAGTCAGTTGGAGCTCCCAGAGATCCTGGAGCTACTGCCTCCACTTCCTGGAACAGCCGTGTTGGAGCTTGGAGCCGGGATCGGGTAAGTGATTCCCCAATCTATTCATCCATCCTTTATATATGTACATATACCCATTTTTTCCTTATTAGAGTCACAGAGTCTTTTGGAACCAGCACAAGCTCAACCTTGGGCAAGCCAAGGGTGCCACGCTTGAGTTTCCTTCACAAAAACAAAGTTTAAATAAATGTGGTGAACACTGTGTAAAAATTAAAAGAATATTTTATCCTTAAAAGTCACTTAATATTTAAAGGCAGCTGGTGTTCATTAACTTTGATGGATCCAGGGTGTACCCCCGCCTCTCGCCCAATGTGAGCTGGAGAAAGGTGTTCATTAAGGGGTCATCTGTTTTGTAACACATGCATCTTTTTAATTGTATCTTACTTTGTAATGCATCTTACAGCTTCTTGTTTAAGTGCAGAGAAAGGCGTCTGAAATCTGTATGAAAACTGTATGAATACTATATATTGCCTGTAATCTACACAACAAAAACAACAATAGACAGAAAATGAACTAGTCTTCAGTAAGTGTGAGATAACTAAGTGACTAAGTGATTTAAGTTCCTGCCTGCTTATTGGACCTGGAGAGGTTGCCAGTCCATCGCAAGACTAAGTGAAGTGCCTATGTGTAATAGTGTATAGAACCCCTAAAGTTCGCCTGAATATTAAATCAATATATGGAATATTAGTCATTTCTTAATAGTAATATTAATTTATTACAGTTTTTGAGTTCAAGTAGCAAACACGTGGTCAGATGTAAACCCAGAGCTCCGATCAGTCAGCCTGAGCTGTTACTCATGGTGTATTTGCTCCATTGTCACCATGACCTTTGACCTCTTCAGGCGGTACACGCGGCACCTCATTTGCAGAGCTGGTCATGTGACGGCTGTGGACTTCATGGAGAAGTTTGTGGAAAAGAACCGTGAGGACAATGGTCACATGGGCAATGTGGAGTTCATCCAGGCTGATGTCACAAAGCTGGATTTCCCTGAACACAGGTAAGTGAGTGAGTGTGTGAGTGAGTGAGAGAGAGAGAGAGAGAGAGAGAGAGAGGGAGAGAATACAGGGAGAGGGCGGAGAGACTTTATTCTTATGCCTTATTTGTCAAAATGACACATTTGTCAGTCATTTAAATAAATACAAAGACATACCAAGAAGTACACAGTGTGTGCACAATGTGTTTCAGGTTTATCATGTGTATTGTTTCAAGTGTTTAATTAGTTTTAGTATCTTCAGGAATATTGGTGTGTTCCTGTGATGTACAGTGAGGTTAAAGAGGCTGGTGAGGCACTAAAAAAATGAACCTTGCAGAGTAGCTTATTCACCATTTGATTGACAACCATTAACATGTTTTGTTTAAAAAAGTTAATTTCAAAATGTTTCCATATACATACACAAAGGGGTAAAAAAACATTATTATAGATTTTCTATTACTTTAAATGAAGTCCATGCGCAGCTTAATCAGAACTAAAGAATAAATATTTTATTTAAAAGTGTTCTGTTTTGTTCTTCATTCATCTCTGGTGTCTTGTACTTAAAAAGTTTCTTTGTAGTCCAGGTGTTTCAAGGTTGTTATTAAGCATTTTTCAAGTGTTTAGCCGGCTCTGTGTGTCTCAAGGGTATCAGTGTTTATGTGTTTTTGCATGTGCTAGGTGTTTCAGTGTACTCCAGATGTTTCAGTGGGTTTCAACTGTTCGTTATGGTCTTGAGTGTTTCAAGTATTTTAAGACTGTTTTAAATGTTCAAGCATTTAGTGTGCTCTATGTGTGTCAATGAGTGCATTACACAGAAAATTTTTTTTAAAAAATGTAAGTAATAATAAATCATTTTATCACTTCCAACATAAATTATATAAAGTATGTTGTCAAATGTTAAGTTGTAAAATAGCTTTAAAGCATATTTTTTTGTCAACCTGCAAATCTATATCTCCCCTTCATTTGTTCAACATTGTCTCAACCCCTCTTTAAGTTTTGACCTGATCTTCTCAAATTGGCTCTTGATGTACCTGAGTGACCAAGAACTGACATCATTGGCTGAAAAATTCCTTCGATGGCTCCGCCCAGGTGGTCACCTGTTCTTCCGAGAATCCTGCTTCCACCAATCAGGTCAGAGAAATAAACAGCTATGCCCCATGTTTGAAATACCATCCATACTATACAATATGTGAATCATGATTGACGAGTTGAGTAGTATGTTCCAATATACAATATATAGTACGGTATATCTAAAGCAAGAATCTGAAATAAACACTGATTTAGGAGTACATACATGAACAGCAGTCTTTGTGATCTTCACAGGTGACAGCAAGCGAGATTTTAACCCAACACACTACAGGAGTCCTGCACACTACAACCACCTACTGACATCCCCGCTGCTGGACCAATCAGAAGCAGCAGAGAGGAGATGCTTCGGCTTTGACATTGTGCTCAATAAAACAGTTCAGACATATGTGAAGGTAAATTGCATGGTCGATAAACAACTACCTCAAATAACAAAATAATTGCTAAAACTAAACATTATTGATGTGCATGACCTAAACTGCAGCTAGTCTCCACAAAACAATTCAGAGCCTTTTAACTTCAGAAGGGGGCATGAGAGAGTCAGGGTGAAAATAAAGCAATTTGGCAGCGTGGATTTCAGATATTGCACATAAATTCATTTGTATTTTACAGTTAATACAACTTGCTGCTTGGATATTAAATGTTTTCAATCAAATGAGCAATAGCACATGATTTGCAGTATTTTTATGCGATGAGCTATTGTGAGTGGTGTATCTGCGCTGCATGTTTTTTTTTTTAGGTTAGCTCTGTTTAATAATTAAACTTAACTGAACTAGAATACTTGTTTTTCTTTCAGATGAAGAAGAACCAGAACCAGTTGTGCTGGCTCATGCAGAAAACTCGACGTGATGTGGTGGAGCAGCATCAGGGTGGATTCTCCACTTTCCAGGAGTTTCTGGATAAGCAGCAGTACACGCGACGCGGGATCTTACGCTACGAAAAGATGTTCGGCTCTGGATACGTGAGCACTGGAGGATTCAGCACCACCAAGGTCAGAGCACAGTGGAGAGAGAAATAATTGCTAAAATATTACATGAAATAAAGCCAAAGTGGATTAGGAAAAAAAACCAACTCTCAGACCAAGAAAATATTGTTACATTTTCATAAAGTTGGAAATTTTGTTGGAAAAATCGAAAAAAATTTACAACTTGATTCTATTTCTTGTGTTTTTCCGCTCAATATGATTCGATCTGAATCAAATTGATTCAGCTCAATTGTTATCCGTTCATTTTGAACTGATTAGGATTGATTTGTATTATGTGTGATTCAATTCAAATCATCTACGGTAGATTGAGTGCACTGCATTCTCTAAATACTGTTCAAATTAATTTAAAAAGGCTCAATACAATTTATGTTCATTATGATTAGCTTCATCAAGCTCAGCTCTATATGATTCAATTCAGTTCCTTCTGACTCATTTAACTTTGTTGAAATCGTAATGATTTCATTCAGTCTGTTTCAGTTCAGTTTATCAACGTAACGTCCATTTGAATAAAATTCAGTTCAGTTTTTTCTGGCTCAATGAATTTGAATCTGATGGACTACAGGAACATATTATTCAGATCGTAATGAGTTACAAAGATTGAGCAATTGGTTCCGTCCCAGACTTGCCTCTCATTTTGTTAAAGAGGAACAAATTACTTGGTTTTGTTTGATTGATTGTAAGCAAATAATCCAGATTTTATTTTTTCCAACACCTAAAGCTGAAAAAATAAATCTCTAAACTTAACTCTTTAAAGTTTTGTGAATTTAGTTCATGGTGTAACAGTGGAAATGTACAGCTCCTCCAGAGCTATGTTTTGTTTTTAGTAAATAATTAATTAATGACACAGTAATCTTTGCCTCGTCAGGAGTTTGTTGAAATGCTGGATCTGACCGCTGGACAGAGAGTTCTGGATGTCGGCTGTGGCATTGGAGGAGGAGATTTCTATATGGCCAAGGTGAAGGAATTGATCAAAGTTCAATCAATTGTTGGTTTATCTGAGGGAAACAACTGATAAACCTCCAGAAATTCATTTCCTCACAGCCTGATCAACCTCAATTTGGTCTTAACCTAATCGCATCTTCCATCTGCTTTCTTTACGTGCTTATACGGGCTTCAATTACGCATTAACTCCCAAAGTAGCAAATTAGCATAAACCATGTTTCAGGACTGTACGAAATTCATTATTATTATTATTATTAAGCTTGCGGTGAACACGCAAAATGCACTCCCAACAGGCCTTGAACAAGTGGTTTACTAACAAGCAGTAGAGCTTTACCAGTATCACCTCTTCACAGAAATGTTAAGGACAGGTGTTGAGCAAAAAGCATCAAGCGACCACTAGGGGCTCTCGTTTCCACTCTGATTAAAAATGTCTTCATAGGAGGAAAGAATTACACGAAAGTTTGGAACTTTAAGGGAGTGAAGGGAGAGGAGGTTGAAGATCCTTTTTGGCAAAATGGTAACAAGCTTTAACAAACCTGAAAATACACTCTCTCCAGAATAATTACCAATAACTACCATTGAGTATATATTTTCTTCTTTCATTATCCATTGAAGAAAGAAACCCATAACAGTCAGAAAGTGGATAAAGTTATAAAATTATAAAATGTTGACTTAATTCAATGTCAGACCTTTGGAGTGGAGGTTCTGGGACTGGATCTGTCCTCCAACATGGTGGAGATTGCGATGGAGAGAGCGGTCAAAGAGAAGCTCCCACTGGTTAGTAAATATTTGAATGTAAAGTGAGTAAATAATTGTTTGATAAATCTTTAATGAGTCTATAACAAGAAGCTAGTGAAGGAATTTGATGACGTGATGTATGTTTATGTCCAGGTGCAGTTTGAGGTGTCAGACGCCACAAAGCGAAGGTTTGGCGATGCCACGTTTGATGTGGTTTACAGCAGAGACACCATCCTGCACATCAGGGACAAACCAGAACTCCTCCGCAAGTTTCATGTAAGTATGTCCCTCAACAAACAGATCTGCTTCTTCTGTGAGGACCTCTGGACTCAAAGCCAAAACTCTGATGTAAGGAAAACGCCACAGAACCATTGTGGGGTCTAATAGAGGAGGCAGGGTCTATACAACTTCCATGGTGATATCTAGGAAACACAAAACCCTGACAAGTTCCCTCAAAGAGAAAAAGCTTGCATAAGCATGAGGAAACCATTAGGAGCCTAAAAACTAAAGATGGAATCAACAAAACGCTTAAGCTTTTTGTATTTTATTTACTGATACAAAAAAAACACAAATCCATCACAAAGCCCTGCATAAAAAATTTTGGGGCAAGGTACGAGTGCTAGCTAGAATTAAGGCCTACAAATGCGACTTTAGTTTTGTCTGGAGGCGTGGAAAAGAATACAACTATTCTGCAAGCAAGAGGAAGGTTTTAGGGGAATTTTATCAAATTCTATGTAAACATCTGACTTTGAAAAGGCATTTCTTTCTTTCGACAATACCTTCTGATTTTCTTATGCCTATTTTTTTCAGAATTGTGAGTAAATACTGGTTCCAACTATACAATATACAAAATACTTACAAGTAAAGCATTTTTCAGGTCGCATTTCATTATTTTAATAGATTATAGCATCACATCTGGCCCATAGGGAACTGAATGTGTATCTTGATGTGTGCAGTCGTGGCTGAAGCCGGGCGGTAAAGTGCTGATCAGTGACTACTGCTGTGGAGAGCAGCCCTGGTCCCCAGCCTTTCAGGATTATGTGAAACAGCGGGGATACATTCTATACACCCCTCAGAGATACGGACAGGTGACTAACTTTTCTTCGGTGTAAATCCGCTGGATAGTGTCTGTTTTTTATGATGAACTGTCTAGTTCATACAGCAATATCAAAAACACAACCTTGATTTGTTTTTGTTTTTTTTCAGTTCCTGACTGAGGTGGGATTCAGGGATGTTTTTGCTGAGGACAGAACAGAGCAGTTTATTCAGGTCATAAAGTCTGAGCTGCAGAGGGCCGAGGAGATGAAGGAGGAGTTTATACAGGTCCACACACAAATCCACTCAGATAGAGACTCAAAATAGAAACTTGTACATTTCAAATAATTCATGTCCAAATAATCTACAATCTGCAATACACCAAGAATCACAGCATGCACATGAGCTGATGAAGGAATTGTTTAATTGTGCTGAGTACTGATATGATACCTCCATGAACTAAGTAAATTTTTGAGAAACATTACAAACTCCTTCAAAATGAAAATGAAAAAGGCCTGAGTAATATAATAGTTATGACATCTTCATAAATTAAATGGCAGCTTAAGATCTGCATACTGTTTTATTTGAACACCTCATAAGATTCAATTTTAATGTAGTGTTATAAAATAACATTTTAGTACAATGTCAAGTACTGTTATAATTAATCATCTCCACAATGCTTCAGAAGAAACAGCTCTCTCTCTCTCTCTCTCTCTTGATGCAGGAGTTTTCTCAGGAAGACTATGAGGCCATTGTTAGCGGATGGAAGGAGAAACTGCAGCGCTGTGAGACAGGTGATCAACGCTGGGGGCTGTTTATTGCCACAAGAGCATAAGTCAGAGAGAGGCAAATAAACCATAATGGAGAAGAAATGCAGAAAAATTCACTGTTCTGTCCGATTCTGTGAATTGCAGAGCAGTTTTATAGCGCTTACCGAGCCATCTCACGTAATGTTATGCTGCATAACAGAATAAATGATCATTTTTTTCTTTACTTTGTTACTGTGTTTTTTTGAATATGAATTTTAACTAACAATGTGGTAAAATCTTTTTTAACACATATTTTATCAATAAGACAAAAACTATTTACTCTGTAGTCCAGTGAGTCCATTTTGATTTGGGACAAAGTTCCAGTCCGATTCGGTGTCAGGTTTTGTAATGTGAGGTAAAGGAACCCAGGGACAGAGCCTGAATGCCAAGAAATTAACTAAAAAAACACACACACACACAAGGATTGCATTGCATGACCACAACTAGAAGAGCACAGGTGCAGAGGTTTAGTTCCTGATCAGCTAATAAACAAATGATCAGTCTTTTGAAGCCAGCCACTCAGTTGCTTAGATAGAGAAACACAAAACTAATTAAATTTAAAGATACAACGAAGAACCAACAATTAGATATTGTGAACAACATAACATTTATGAATAAGTATTCACAACCCTCTTGAACTGTCCCACTTAACCACCACTTAGAGGAGTTTAATATACGACTTTTAAATACTTTTTTTCTGTTGTAACATTATTAAATATTGAAAATTCTAAAGATGAAACGATTCACATTGATTTGATTATTCGTCTTGGATATATACTAACCAAAGCTATACTGATCTTCTTCTAGCCCTCACTTGATTATGGAAAGAAATTATTTTCTTTCGTGAAAATTTTCTCATTTTCTGCCATTTTTCTGCCAACTAAATACATAAAGCACTGTAGGTATTCATGATTTCTTTGTTGATTTGACCTCAAAAGCAGAGGCTTTCAGATTTTTTTTTTTAGATCAAATTTTCTCTGGAAGTTGAAGCTGATATAGTTTCTGTGGTTTAAGACTGTGGTGCTCGTTTTTGTTTCTTGTTACTCATATTTACACACACGCACACACGCATTTTTAAGCCCAAGAAAATCACAACTTCTAATCATATCTTTGCTTGTCCTAAAATAATGCAACACAACTTTATTCACAACTTGATTTTTATTACATCATAATACAGAACACTGAAGACAGCAAGATTTAAAACAATAGATTTGAGAGAGAACATCAGCTGAATGGACATATTTAGCAAGTGCTTTGGTTAGCATAATGCATTAGCACGACAGAGCGATCCTCACAGGCACAACAGCAAGAGCTGCACTCACATTCAGACTCTTTAAAAAGACACTCTTGGAGCAAAAATGACAAATCCTGGCATGATTGTGTTCCCTCCATTTAATCTATTTGAGCTCAAAGAGCTATTTTGAGGATTGTTGAAAAAAAAGGAAAGAGAAAAAAAAAAGTCACAAAAACTTAAAAAAAAAAAAGCTGTCGAGAGACATTATACTTCAGGTTACCTTTAAATGGTCCAACACAGTGATTTCTTTATCTGAAAACACAACTTCAGATTGTTTCCATTCATTGTCAACAGAAAAATCAGCAATCTCTCAAAGATTTTTGGAGCTAAAGGGGTAATATTGTAACAGTGCTAGAGTAAATTAGTATACTAGGTTTAGTATAAAACCTGAAAACCCTTGGAGGAAAGTTACAATGCAACTATAAGTTAGGTGCACAGTGAGAGATGGTCAGATATCAGCCCTACTATCACTGATCCATGAAAAATCTCAATTTTCCTCTCTAGAAGATTTGAGCAATGCTGAAAACTGGTATAAATCTCATCTGCACTATGGTTGCTAATAGCTTCAACATTATCAGGAATATCTTTTGTGCTCAACAGAATAAAAGCAAAATGAAAATCACCAAATCTGTCTACATATTTGTAATTTTTCTGATTAATATAAAAAAAATGATAAGTTCCTTAAAGGGTTTCTCCCCAAATTGTCTCCCTGTTTAAACTTCACAACTGGTTTGTATTTCTGTCATTGCATCCCAAACAAGGACATTTTTAATGGTGATTTAAATACATCAATCGAACAGCTCAAATAGTTCTGGTAACAATTGCTCAGCTTACTCCAAATCGGTTTGATTTTCCTTCTTTTGAATGAACATAAGTATGTTGAAAGGTGTTCCTAACATCAATCTCTGAACCAGCAGATAATAGTTTCCAACATGTTTCAATGTATCTAAATTTAGTTTCCACAGAATGAAAAATCTACACCACTTTATTGCAAATGAAGATTAAATGATACTTTCAGCGAAACTGGCTGTAGTTAAATCTGGACCTCTACAAATATTAATGCTTGACGTTCTTTCGAACATCATATTTGACTGTTTATATCATCATAAACTATGTAACAAAATACAAAAAAAAATTGCTTCCTTTATAAACACAACCAAAACATATAGAACATGGAAATCTATCATAAACCACCATCAGCGTCTAGTGGATATAGTGTTTTAGGTTTCAATGTAAAATAAATGCATTTATTAATAATACATCGCATACTTGCTGCATTTATGGAATGCTTCTGTGAAGAATTATAAAGACTGAATAATACATAGAAATACAATGTTAGCTTTTCAAGAGAAATAAATTAAAGTAATGGAGTATATATATATCTCCATTACTAATATGTATATTTCCTCTTCAAAACTAGCCAAGACATTTACAACACTACGCAGTACAAAGCCCAAATTCCTTGACTTGTGTTGATTCAAAACAAAAAATGATATAGTTTTATTCAGTGATAAACATAATCTTTCGAATGTTAAATCAGAATTAGTTTTCGAAATGTCTTTGTGTACTAACAGAAATAATTAATTATAATAATAATAATCCTAATTTGACCCTAAATGCAGTGGAAATTTAGCAAAGAAGAAATATCAACATTTAAGTCTTTAACTTTCTAAAACTGAAAATAATAAAAAAATATATATTTATACTAAGTATTCATGGTAGTTTTAATTTGTTATATTAAAATCAACGATGTATTACAAATAAAATCTTATATTGTAACTGAAATATTGTATGTTTTAAGGTCACTGAAATAAAGCCATTTAATTTCTTCATAATCTTTCCAAATACACATGTCATGTTTGGGACAGTTTGCAAGCTGTTATGAGAGATGTCCACAAACTTGCTCTGCTTGAGTTTTATAAATGAACCCCAGCACTGGGGACTCTTCCTTACTAAATGAAATACAGAAGAGAATGAACGAGAAACAAAACTAAAGTAACAGGCTACATTTTTAACAATCTGGCACCTAACATCACTTCAGCTCTAAAGGACTTTAAACAGATAGATCACCCTAATGAACACTCAAAAATAAATTCAAAAGCTGCAGTGGATCAATATTTTAAAAAGAAGTTTGTCTGTGACTGAAGTGCTGCTGTCACATTGATTAAAGTGAATATTTTGTGAAAAAAAAAAAAGGTAAAGTGATTTTCGGGGGGGGTGAACTATCTCTTTATATCGAATCCTACAAAGCACCATGATGCCAAAGAACCATAAAGGACACTTCGTAACACTGAGTTTACCAATCAATCTCTCCGTTTAAAAGCTCACAGGCAAGAAAGCTTTAATGATATTGACTTTTAAAAAATGACAAAAATTTAGTTCTCAAAACGAGTTCTTCTGTGCAAAAAGCCATGAGTTAAAGATGGCTATATCCCATAATCCTCCATTCCAGCCCTTCAGGTGAATGTTTTACAAGGATAATGTTCTTTCCTTGTCACACATTGATAACTATCCTATGACATACTCTTCTTAAATTGGGTTTTTAAAATATCAAATTATTCTTAAATTGAGATTTCAAACTTCTGCCACTGAATCACCCTCATGTTATTCACAACCTTTATGCAGCACATTTTACAAATATATATTTTGAAAACTCTCACATTTGAAGGAAATGCATCCTACAGATTCAAAAGCTACTGTTTAACTGATAACATTTTTTCAAAGTCAGTTTCGAAGAAAGAAAATACCAATGAAAAGATTGATTTTGTTTTTGGGAAACAAAACAGAACCCTCAAAAGCAGAAATGGAAAAAAAGTGAGATCTTCTCTGACGTAAATAAGTGGAGCTCATAAAGATGTGGATGAGTAAATGGTGTTTAGTTGTGATATTTTTTAGTCAACTTCACGTTTAGGAGTATTGTAATATTTTTTGTAAAAATATTCCGAATGTATGCAGAAATCTATTTGTTTGCAGGGATCCTCTAAACTCGCACATGCTCCTTTAGCATCAATAACATACATGCCCTTCTGCATCAGTGTGTGTTGAGGGAGAAATCGTGATCGCTAGATGAACTTGTCTGCCTCTCCACCGCTCGAAGAGATTTACATGCCGTAATCTTATTCTGAATGTCGTGCTTTTTCTCAAAGTAGTCAACCAATGGAGTTTCTGTAAGGAATGAAGCCAAAACCTGCTCAAACGTGATCGACCAATCAGCATCCGGTGCGCTGACCCGCCTTGGCTCCGCTCCTTCTCCCCCGACACAACCAATCAGCACAGTGTCATCAGCGATATCCTCACAGTGGAGGGAGCCAGCGCTCACCACGGAGTAGGAGGAAACTGAGGTATCGTCTTTGACTTCCTCGTCAGAGCCAGATTGAAGTGGGGGCAGAATATCGATTTCAATCTGGGCATCTGCCAAGGCTTTGGTGACCAAAGATTGTCTTGACTCCGCTTCCTCAGAGTCTTCCTTCTCTGAGGGAGGCATTTCAGAATTTGTGGCAACAATGTTGGTAATATTCTCCTGAAGAACAACAAATGTAGAATTTTATAGATATACAAATATTTACATAACAATTGTTTTGATGTTAGCGTCCTTACTAATACCGTATTTCCTAGCAAAGAAACTAGTTTTAACAGAAAGAACCACACAGAGATTAAACAAATGAAAAGTGAACAAACATTAAGATAAATGAAAACAAAAAATATTGTAAACAGGCAATACATCGAAAGAAAAGAAAAAAGAATAAAAATGATAGAGAAAAAGCACAAAGACGCTAAACAAATATACAGACGCTAAAATACAGATGGAAATGTACAAATAGGTAGAAAAACAAACACAAGACCTTTTTAAGACCATTAAGGAGCAAATTTAAGACTGATATCATACTTATGTTTATCTAAAAAACTGCCATAAATTAACTATAATATCTAACTCACTGTAAAAAAAATGGCATACAAGCTATCTAAAAATGTAAAGCTTTAAAACTTGTGAACAGATGGAAAAAAAATTGTCATAAATAAAGGAACAGAATAAATTTGACATGTTTTGTTTCCTGAAATATAGTCACAGTGGCGCAGTGGGTAGCACTGTGGCCTTCCAGTTGGAAGGTTGTCGGTCCGAGGCTCGCCGGTGACGTTTCTGGAAGGAGTTTGCATGTTCTACCTGTGCTTGCGTGGGTTTCTTCCGGGTACTCCGGTTTCCCCCACAATACCAAAACATGCGGTTAGGTTAATTGAATAATCTAAATTCCCCTTAGGTGTGAATGTGTGAGTGAATGTTGCCCTGCGATGGACTGGCGACCTGTCCTGGGTGTACCCTCGCCTCTCGCCCAATGTGTGCTAGAGAACCGGCAGACCCCCGTGACCCCGAAAGGGAATAAGTGGGTTTGAAAATGAATGAATGAATCAATGAATGTTTCATGAAATTTCATTAGATATTAGCACTTTAAAAGAGCTTCAGGTTCTGGAGGATGTTATCGATGAACAGACAAAAAGACATAGGTAGAGAAAAAGGCATAAACATTTATAAAGAGTAGAAAAAATGTACAAAAAAAATCTTAAATAAAAAACAGATAGATGGATGAATATCTGCTCGGACAGAAAGAATAGAACAAAAGATTATTGGCCACGAACAAAAGCTTATTAAGGACGAATATAAAGATTTAACCAAAAGATGGACAGTCTAAGGCCATAGAGACAAACAGGCAGATAAAATAGACCTACACATATATAGACTGACGCACAGTTCTATATATAAACATAGAAAACATACACACAAAGATATAAAAAGACATATAGACAGACCTGTCTCTCATCAGGAAGGTTTTCGGGCCTCCTGGAACTTCCACCATTGGAAAATTTTTTGCCCACCTCTCCGATTCGTAGCAGCAGACTAGCGACAGTGGCAATGGCGTGATAGAGTTCCTGCTCACGCTCGTCCTCACTGAACATGTTATAAAGTGTCTTGCACATCTCAATGAACTGCTCCTGAAAACCAAATACAGTTGAGTCAGCCATCTTTGTTCTAATCATAAGTGAAGGAGCGGGTTCTATTTCCCAGAGCCTGTAGTATTATGCTTAGAATTGTAGTCATACATACTTCAAACTTCTGTGAAGAGTTTTTTGTGTTTATTTGGCAAGGCCTTCTAATCATTCTTTGATGACTGAAGTGGATTTATTGTCTAATCAAATTTAAGCCTCTACGCGCTTGAATGGGAATGTTCTCTGCCGAGGCCTTCACTCACAGCATTGCTGACCTCACACGCACAAACTCCTTTGGAGTGTCAGCGATTCTCTGCTCTTTAATTGGTTGATTGTTTCGAACAAGTTTATAGTATATATCATCTGATACGCTAATAACAGCGCCATCCCACATCAATAAAAAGTATTACTGCCGAGTCTGAAGCACTTTATATGCATGTTTCGTCAGGTTATTAGACAAACGTTGATTGTGACGGTGTGTATGACAGACATTGTATGCAACATTGCCCTTTACTGCATGGAATGCCTCTATCTCAGTATTAGACCATATATCGAGCTTGTGTGAAGTCACTTGTAGTGCTTGCGGCGGTTGACATCAGGGTTGCATCCCAGCTCAGAACTTGATGAAGCCAAATGCTCTGTGATCAGTTTGCGTATACAATTTTTTTAATATGTGGGAAGAGACACTTATTTGGAAACCAGAACAGTGAAAATCAATCACCTGGTTCATCCGCGGCAGATCTTTGATGCTCTCTTTCTTTGGCTCTTTTTCTTTGGCCCACATTCGCAGATAGTACTTATAGTCTTTGGGCTTTTCCTCTAAAACACATGAAATCATGAACATTACAGTGACTTTTATGCATGTGCAAAAATCTGTTCTTTAAGGGTTTTAAATGACAAGTTTTTAAAGAGTGATCAAATTATGCAACAGTACAAACAGAAAAAAGATGCTCTGACTGTTTAAATAATTTCAATGCACCAACAAAACCTCGATAAATAATGAGTTGAAATGAATCTGTTGGATGTCTTCGTGTGTTTGATTTCAAAATTAATAGTTTAATGTTGCTTATGCAATTTGCAGGTTTTAAAATGGTAGAGTTGATACAATTCCCTCTATAATTGTCGAATTTTAAGACACAATAACTTTGGCACAATAAATTGCAATTTCTTTAAAAAAAATGACAACACCATGAAAAATGCCCCAGAGAAGGCAGACGTCATTTGTGGCATGACTGCCAGTTCACACTCAATGAGAGACACCTGCGCACTTAAAATAATGTATAATACAATAATAGGAAGCACCTTTTTTGTCCTCTATGTCTGCAGCCACTGAGGCATCGCCTGCCTCCTTCAGCTCCTCACCTGAACAGAAATTAAAGCAATGAGAAAAGCTGCTTATGGGTTCCATTACAACAGCGTTATAGGGGGCTACTGCCATAACTACCTTTAACCATGAACCACTCACAAGTGTGAACTAGAACAGCTTCATTACAACAACAAAAAAACACCATAACATTTGAGATACCGTTGTGAGAAAGTGAAAAGAGTGAAATAATAAGAAGAAGAGAAGAGAAACCGACAAACAAGAACATTCGTGTCTTTGAAACAAACCTGATGTCACTTCATGTGCCAGGAAGTCCAGATGAGTTGGGAAATGAGGATCTGGAGTATGAGTGAGCAAAAGAGAGATTGAGAGATGGAGAAAAAGATGATGGGGTGGGGAAGAATGGAAGGGAGATATTGAGAGATTAATGAAGGGAATAAAGAAAATAAGGTAGGCAGGGATAGAGGGAGAACACAAAGATGAAGAAAGGAAAGAAGGAAACATTAAGGAAAAGGGGGCAAAACAAAATCAAAATATTAGAGGAGTAAGAAAAGAAGTAAAGTAGCGAAGGAATGAGAAAGGAAGGACAGACATGCGGATGGAGACAGTGAAGAGGGGATGGAAGAAAAAAAACAAGGGTGGAACAAAAAGAGGATTGAAAAGAGAGTGAGGATGTATGGAATGAAGGAAAAAATGTCAGAGAAAAGAGAGGAAGAAGACACAGATGCAGTAAGGAAGAAAGAAAAAAAATATTGATTAAAGTGAAGGGCTGAACCATTCACATTGGAATCAATACATTTTTTATTAAAAATACTGTGTCAATAACTAAAAAATTGGAATGGAAAAGGAGTACAGTGTTTGATATCCTAAAGTTTGCTTTTGTTTGTTCATACTCCTTTCTCTCTGACAAAGTTCAGATAGTCTATATTCTCCAACCCTTAATAAAACTGCACATAAACTGCATTTTTTCCTTTTTATAGTTATAAAAATAGGAATTGACATTTTAGCAAGCAATGTGTCAGTAGTATGTTAAAAACTAATAACAGGGTTATTTGAATTTCTCATTTTTGTTGAATTGTAAATATGGAGCAGTCCATATGACAACAGTATATAGAGGGGAAAGTACATATTGAACAAGTCACAATTTCTTTTTCAGTACCTGACATTTGGTGTAAATATAATCTCAGTAGGACCTTTAAAACTGATTTACTGGAACCAACTGTGATATTCTCACTGCGTATTCTTCAGTCAATAATGGTAAGACAAGTTGATCAATAATAATAATACATTTTTGCAATTTTATGTGAAGATAAATCAAATCCCAAAAAATTCAGCACTAAATTTTAAGTAAATCTGTCTCTTCCTGGTTGTCTGATTTACCTTGAGGTGTGTCATCGTCTGTGAAGAACTGTGTGGCCTCCAGAGCAGACTCGGCTTCCTCTGGACACAACGCTTAAGAAAGAAATCCAGTTTGAAAAACAAGACCCTCTTAAATATACTCAGTATACTTGTGTACCAACAATTAACGGACTCAGAAATCTGTATCATGCCGTTATTAATGAAGTCACATGCACTCTTTTTGGAGAACTATCCACTCGAGTAGAAAAAAAAACATTTACATTATATCATACTACAGACTAAAGATTAAGATAGTAAAGAAAAATTTAAAAAAGTAAATTTTCTTCACGTTATTTTTGCTTATAACATTTCACTCTTTATGTTTCAACCTTTGTGAGTAAAAATATACCAGGAGGAAGATGGAGTTTGTAGAGAAGCTTGAGTCTTTCAGTCATATCGCCATGATACATTCCGCCTGGAAGGAAGAGATGACATTTTATCTTTGGGTGAAAGATCTCATAGCATGCAAGTACATTGTTATTTTGTAGCCTCTTCTGTTGGGAAGATATATGTGACCATAACTTTGCTACATAACAATAATATATGAATTCATCACTCCACCATTTATAAAATACATCCATTAAATAATAAATTTACAGAAAGAAATAAGAGATCTGCACTCACTGAATCCTGTGACAAACTCTTTGAAGTTAATGAGGGAGTCTTTGTTGGTGTCAAGCAGGCGGAAGAGCCTTGCTGAGAGAACGTGGGTATGGATCCCGCAGCCCCAGGGTGTTAGTGCACAGAAGAGCTGAGAAAACTGAGAGCTGTCAATGCGGTACTGCTCCAGGTACGGCAGGCTCGGATCATGGCGCTCTGCTGCTGATGACAAACTGGCACCCCAGTAGCAGCTCGTAATGTGTTTCGCCTGCATCAAAACACAGACAGGGGCCCATATTAAGTAATAACCTCAGCTTAAAAGCATGTTAGTCCTAGGTTTACGTTTATAAACAACTTAAGCACTGGTCTTACCTTAAAAAGCACATAGAGTTCCTCCAGCTCCTCGATAGCAAAGGCAGACTCGGTCATGACTGCTCTAACCTGAACATAAGAAGAAATGCCTGTAAATTATCAACAGCAGCATTTAAACGTCAAATAAAATGATCCCTCGATACAAAACACTTACCACACTCCTCTTGGCTGTGTCCTCTAGAGACTGAATGACCTTTAACCTCTGTTTAAACCTCATCTGCTCAATGACATCAGCTCGTAGGCTTCCAAACTTCTGCATTAAACATAACATTGGATAAGCACCACTTCAGCCACTTGATCATAGGTAAGCAATGAAAACTTATTCACTAAACATTTACCTCAAAAAAAAATACAATCATCATAAGTATGGTGCCCTTTAAATCCATATCTCTAATTCGAAAAATGAGAGAATTAATAATATTTCAACTCAAATGATGAGTGATTATGAAATTATTCCAATAATTCTGCCTCTCCAAAACAAATGATGATGATTGGTCAGGAAATCCATCTCTACTAGACCCCCCCCCCCCCCCACACACACACACCTCAAATGATGATTGGTCAGGAAATGAATCCCTAGACTCCACCCTTTTAACTCTATTATTGGTTAACGAAACAATCTCTAGACTCTAGACCACTTCAAGACAAATGATGATGATCGGTTAGGTAATCAATCTCAGGAAATCAACCCTTGCGTCCCGTGCGGACCAAAAGAGATACATCACAGCTCATCAATAGTGACCAGCGGAGCTGTCGCTAGTGGGTGTACGACTGTATAGCCGCTTATCAATGAGTGGTTGTCAAGTGATATAACATATGTTATCAACAACAAATCTGCTATTTTCCTGTTAAAAATTGGTAAAAGCTAAGAGGTAAAAGAACTTCCTTATATAAACACTGCAATTAAAATAGGTGGATTATCAGTCACAGACGAGGAACAGCATTGAGGGTTTAGGTGTGCTCCCAAAGTGTAAACACAGAGCTCAATGGGTCCACAATATAAACTTCTCACAAAGTCAGCATGACAGGTACCACTGGCTGTAGGTAACTAAAGGAACTGCATCTTGATGGAGTCCGATTTCAGCAGTCGCGGAATCAACTGGTAAACACTTCCCTCCAATTGGATGTCGTTCACAATGGTCGTTTCTCATGAAAGTTAAACCTTTTAACGGTCACTGCTCACTGCATCTTCTTGCTCATCTCTATTGGTCTGGACGTGGCTTTAGACTCAATGCATCTGACTCGAACAATGACTGGTGAAAAATATTCACCACTCAGATGGTCAGTTTATTAATCTAGAAACTCCGCCCTCACCTCATATGATGCTTTAATTAGCTCAAAGACATCAATCTCAGGTGGAGGCTCGTTGCCACTGGTCAACAGTGCATGAAGGTGAGGAATAGGGGGTGAGACCGTCAACTTATTCACAACATTATCCAAGTACCTGTAGAAAACAGATTAAAACGCATGAAGCCACATCACTCATAACGTCTTCTTACAAAAAGGGCTGTTTACAGCCCATATCTGAACATCCCAAGTGCAAATAAGCCTACTTTTTTCCTTGGTTACACTCAATATTAACTCTCATCTGTATTTTGCTCCTTTTTAAATGTAATTTATTTAATGTGTAATTCTTTTCAGTAATGTTTCTATTCTCCAGTGTTTAAAACACTTTGTTTTTCCAATTTTGCTTTACAGTAAAGCCCTAATGGTTGTCTATACCAATAAACTGTAATTGTATTGCAATCAACTTTACGTTGGACCAGTAACTCACCGGCCGAGAATGGTCATGGCCTCCCCCTCATCTGAGCAGGACAGGAGCTGATCCATGTTTGCATGAAGCACAGCCAATGACACCTGCTCCATAAAAATCATATTTACAGCTCCGATTTAAAATCTAGAGAGCCATTTATAAAACATTCAAGGCATTTGAGCTTTGAATATTATGCTGGATGCATAAATGCATGCTAAACACTGCACATGCTGCACGCTTTCAAAAGCAAGGACCTGAAAGATGACTTTGATGCCTTCATAGAAGAAGCAGTCGACCATCAGCACAGCGCTGTCAAAGGGCATGACTGAGAGGAAGAGCGTGAGGAACCAGGATAGAGAGATGGTGGAGATCACACCGAGATCCTGCATTCGCTCGTAGAGAAGAGGCAAACACTCCCGTGTCAGCTCTTCAAACACCCCCTGGTCAACCAGTGCCCCTGATTACATCACAAACAAGTTTGGATTTAATAACTCAATACTTCATTGAGAAATAAATAATATATATATATATCACTAAAACAAATTCCTAGTATGTGCAAACATACCTGGCAATAAAGCTCATTCTGATTCTGATTCTGATTCTGATTCTGATTCTGATTGAATAAATAATCATCACTCTGATCTCCTTTGGATTCTCATTAACATTTCTAACAAAAGTCTTCCGTCCAGGCTTTCCTAGGGTTTATAAATGAAAAAACCTCAACAGGAATCTTAACCCACTGCCATATTTTTGTACTGCATCTTACTCAATAAAATTCAGAGCCGCAAAAGTTCTGTGGTTTTTAGGGTGCTTTGTTTGATCAGTTATGCAATCGCAATACGGACATGCACTGCAGCAGTCATTAGCACAAATGTTTTTCAAGATGTATGTTAATGCTGTCAGGGGGGTTATCAGCAATAAGATTTGTTGAATTTTAATCATATTTATTTTAGACAGATTATGCTTGACAGTATCTAATATGTATATGACGATTAGATCACAATTTATGACAAATAAAACAATGAAATTCCAAATGGTTGACACTTTTTGGTTTGTATACGTTGTGTTCTTGTTTTTACCTTAAACAATTTTTAATACAAGCGAAACCAGAAAATGTTGTGTTTATATATTTTTATATATTTGTAATATTTAAACATTTATTCCAAGTAGGGCTGGGTGACATAATGGTGTATATATAGTTACAGAAGAATGAGATGTGTGACGTAAAATAATTTTTTATTCTGTGTATACCATGAAATCTAAAAAAGTGGGCGTGACGAGGAGGGCTCAGACGAACAGATGAGGAGGGCTCAAAATAAAAAATGGTGAAAGAAAATAAAGAGGCTTACCATAGTTGTGCCTTATGAAAAAAGCTCAAAACGATGTAAAGAAATAATCCATGCAATTAGGATACATATTTATAAAGATATGGTCCCAGTTTACGCTGTGAAAAATAATTTATAAATATATCATACCATGAAATAAAATTTTGGTCATACCGCCCAGCCCTAATTTTAAGTGTGTGAAGTTGAACAACATTTTGCTTGTAGCGCAACACTGTGAGGCGCGAATCTGATTTTGGACTGGCTATAGCAAATGCAATTAGCAACTTTTTCCTGGAATTTTTTTCACAAGTTATGTTGTCTGTGGTTGATTATAACATGTAGCGACTGCCAGGTCGTGATCCAGTATATCTATATGTATACAGACGCATAAGGGACTAAGAGAGTGAGACACGGTAGACGAGTATTTCAGTTGAGCAATAAAAAAGCTATTTGAATTATTTCACTCGGTGTGATTGTTTTTCAAGGAGTTCAAGTAAAGTAACACTACAGTCCTCCCTCACAGTCACTCTTTTGTTGCCTGAGAAAAGCATGTAGTGGACCATTACATTAAAATGACAATATAAATTTATCAATGTTTGATTTTCAACACAACGTACAAAGATCCTTTTTTATCACTATGCAAAAAAATGCGTAATATATACAGAGTTCAAGATTTTACATGCAACAAATGTAAAGACATCTAGACAGGTATAACGAGGTCCCACTTCCAGGAACTTGAATAAGTTCAATTTATTTTTCATTAAACATTCATAGACCCATGACACTGGCTAGTGCCACACAGAAAAGGCTAATAGGCTACAACAAGCAAAACAACAGAAAAGCTTCAAGTGTTACCGACCTACTACTCGTGTGTTGTAATAGTCGGGAAGCATTCGTTCACAGAGTGCCACCAAAAGCCAGAAAGCCTGTTCTTCGTTGCAGTACAACAGCAGCACTGAAGTTACGATGTTCATTGCCTAAACACAACAAAAACGTGCACATCACGATAACAGAGATAGAGCAATCATCAAAGCTATTTTGCACTTTTGTAAAATGCTATGTTTTCAGATTCAAAGCAAAAGAGGCAGAATATTTATATTTAGATTGCTGTTTATTCAAAATAAAAAGACAAAGAAAATACGGTATATACTTAAAAAAAAGAATTTAAAATGTACAGGTTCATATATGTTTGCTAAATAACCTGTTAGAATGTACAGCTGCTTTGAAATCCAAACCACCTGTCCAACAAACTATTCTCCAAATATGTCTGAAACAGAGGCTGTGTTTTTACCTGGCAGTAGCCTATGCTGGGGTTTCTGTAGGCATATGCAGTCAGGACTCGTCGGAGTGCAGCAATGCCCATTTCATTTTGGAATGCCTGGTGCTCTGGCATGGAACGATGCAGGTCTCTCTCTATCTCCTCAGTTGCCAACGTGCATCTCCCCATTGCCTGCTCCACAAGACTGGCATAGTAGCCTGGGTGTGTGGCCATCTCATTCTCTGCTCCTGCCAGAACAAAAATCATATAAAGACGTAGTTAACAAAATAAATGTAAACATTCTATTATTATTTGGAACAGTAATATCTAGAATTGGTGAAAGGCCACGAAAAAACATCTCCAACGAAATTGGGGGGTTGGTTTGCAACAACCATAGAGACAAGTTATACTTTTTATGTCACTAACCACTTCGTAGCAACCAGACTATTTACCCTAACAACTGTTTTAGCTAATCTCAACTGTATCAACAGGTTATTATAAAAAAATTAGACAAATTGTTTGCTTGAATAATACCATGCGTACCTTGAAAAAGCATAAACACAAAGATGTTGGCTTAAATCACTCACGGTGAAAAGAAAAACACCACACCTGTATCTCAGGTTCACAGATGAGGTTCATGAAAATGGAGGAAATGATACGTCATTAATTAAACATCCCTGGTCACCTTAACTGTTTACAACAAATTATATTATCTATTAGATTTGACTATTTCAACAAATCTTTATCTTTTGTTGAGAAAATGATTAAAAAAATGCAGGTAGTATATTTTATGAAACACCACTTATACTCCTTAGCAACCACAGAGTTTACCCTAGCAACCAATATTAAACAGTGTGTCAAACTTTAAATTGTTTTAAAGCACTTCAAGCTCCAAACTTTCTCCTACAGGCTCAAACATTTTCAGACTGTACAACTGTCTAAAATCTTTAAAAAATAGTTCATTATTATCTTTATAATACAATTAAACCAATTGTTTGCTAAATAACACCATTTGTGCTTCATAACAAAATTTTGGAGGCCAATGCTAGATATCTAAAGAACTTACATTCTATGTCGGGCATCAAATATTAGTTATCCCTAATCAACGGCCTGGTAAGGTCTTTAAGTTCAAAAAAGCATTCAATTTCATTAAAAAGTGCTTATGATGCATGCAGTAAAACTACACCAATGTTTATGGCAGAAACTAAGTATAAAGTGCTGGGGTTTGTGTCTTCTTTCAGAAAAACAAACATTTTAGGCACTGCACAGGTGAAAAAAACCCAGAAATGATTCTAACAAAGTAAAGATAAATTGGGAAAAAAGTCATACATATCCTAAATGAGTTATAATTATCAAACATAGTTCTCTATGGAGAGCACACATCATTGAGCTGCTCGTTTGGTCTGCGTGTGTTCACCTGAGAAGAGCAGCCAGAGCTCTCCTCTCAGATTCTCTGGAATGCCGTTCAGAACCAGTTCACGGGTCTTGGACGTGCGGTACATGCACACACCACGACCATACTCAGAGAAGTGGATCTTCCACGACTCCTCCTTCATTCTTTCTCGGGTCTGCAAAAGCACACATAAAATCGTCCAAATATTACACTAAATTTAATAATATACTAAATCAATATTGAAAAAGTTCTGAAAGATGACCTATATGCACAAAAAATATATATGACCTACTGTGATTTATTTGCCTAACACAATTGTCTTCCCACTTTTTTTTTACTTTAAATCTGATTGTATGCCCACTCTCATGTTCAATTATGATAATAAGTGAGGTCTTTTACTTTTGCTTACTTTTTACTTGTATGGCACTTGTAAAATAAATATTTTTTTTTTGTAAAATGTAAAAAAAAATATTTTCAATCAACCAGCTGGTTTTACTTTTGATTTCCCCCTGAACACAGTAAAAATCTTGGCATCATCAACTGCTGATGATCTTTTTGGAGGATTAATTTAATTTATTGATGACTGATCCGTTAAATGGCTGTGTCTGACCGCTGTGGGCCCCAGATCCTCTGGGATGTCCCTCTGATAGATCTGCAGTAGGCCTTGGCTGGCTGTAGGCAGACTGGAACTGTAGTGCTGGGCCTGGCCTGGCTCCCCCCCAATCGCCAGCGATGGAGGAGATGAGGACAGAGACTGAGGGGAGCTTGGGGTGGCACTCTCCTGTGGAAAACACAAGAAAAGAAAAATAGTTTAAGAGTAAGAGCTGATGATGTTTCAATTTATCAGTCAATGCAGATTTACACACTATAAACACATAATTACCTACACGTTATCTGATCTTTAGAAACGTAAATAAAACCATTTGTGGTTGTATTTAATGTGGCAAACAATAGGGGCTTTACCTGGAGCACCATAAAAGTCCAGAGTTAAAGTGCTCTCCATAAACGTTTCAATGAATATTAATTGTAGAAACTGAATAAACTTTTCAATTATCCAAATAAACGTTGTGAATGTGTCGAAGCAAATAACTTTGCATGGCGTAAACGCCATCTTCTGACAGGGAGTGTCATTACATCAATATTTCCTCGACCCCGACGAAGCGAACCTTACTGTGAAGCAAACCGAAGATTCATGCGAATCTCAATTCGGATTGGTGTGCAGTGGCCTTTAGAGTTCCATCGTGTTGTAGGATGACACCTATACTAGTATATATTTCCTACTGCAAAAAGTAAAAAAAACATATAATGGCAAAATAAATCTGCTGCAACTCTGATGCAAAACAAATAGGAAGTTACCCAACAGGAGGCTACCTTACTGAAGTGTATTTCTGCGAGTTTGATAATGCCACTATGGGGTATTGCTTGGAGAGTTGAGGAAAAATATCTAAACATAAGATATCTGTGTTCTATTCAGACATACTGAGTGTAGTGATAGGCTGCAGGGTCGATCAGGTGTACGCTGCAGGAAGTCAGAGATGCGTTGCAGCAGGAAGTCTCGCTCTCGCAGGTTTGCAAACAGGAAGTTCATCTTGCTCTTGGTACTGATGGAAAGTGGACTCGGCAACACGCTGCTACTGTCGGCTTTCTCCACAATGGTCACCTAAAAAGAGAGGGAGGTGACTTCATTGCAGATTTTACTTTGGGAAATGTCTCTAGGGACTTTCAGCATTAGACGTGTTGAAATGTGTTAACTATATTGCTTTGAGCGCAAAAGTTGGGAAAAGAACTACTCTGTTAAAAGTAGAAATACAGATTTCCGGTAAAATGCAGGATGTAGTGGTTCTAAACTGTACACATGGACATAGCTAGAAAAGCTATTGAATATAAAAGAAATAAAAAGTTAAAAATGTGCCATTTTCATCGTCTGAAAAAGCAAGTAAAGAAAGGAAAACCTAATGTTGAAAAACATGGGCCAAGTATTTGTACTTTGTCAATAATGCTGGTGAGGCAGTGTGTGTGCACCTCTCTCAGAGGGATGATGAGCTGGCACAGATCTTCTTCTCGGCTGGAGAAGCAAATGTAGTTATTGGACACAAACATCTGACCGGGCATGTGTGTTTTGGTGAAGGGTGTCCAGAGGGTGCAGTGAGTATGTCCGTCTAGGCGTTCGTCTTGTGGCAGGCGGAAAACGGCCCGGTAGCGCTCGTTTTTTGCCCGTGCATCCAGGTCCCTGAAACAAACACATTTCTGACATCAGTTCTTGATCTGTTGTGGATGCTCATGGGGTTTTTAATGAAACCATTCATAGGAGTGAATAATGACCTCTTGAGAGCTGAGACATTGCGTAGGCTCCGAGCCGGTTTGGGCAAGGAACGGTCTGCGCTGAAGCTCTGGTTGTCCAAAAGTCTCCTCATCGCCATGTTGGCCAGCTGTTCCATGAGTTTGAACGTCTCAGTGATGTTCAGGAACATAGAGAAGAAGTGCTGCGTGTCCCTTGTGCTCACACAGACACTCTCAGGGAATACCAGGGTGGCGTTTTTTTCCAGCTGTGTCACATCTGTCCACTGCACCACCAGAGACACTAGGGTACGATATACACAAAAAAATATGGTATAAACAAATAACAGGAGTGGAAATGTTCTCGTCCCAGATAAATTGTTGTTTTCTAAAAATTTGTGAAGTGGACGATAACATTTTTTGTGGATGTACAGGGTTGGGCACACTACCTGTTTCAGTTATGGAAATATTAGGCAAAATAGAAAGATAACACAAAAATATAAGGTCACAACTTATTGCAATCAATTAATTAGTAAATAATTTTTTTGTATCATTTAGATAATAAAATAGCAGTTGAAACCAAATTTCATTACAACACAAAACCAAGATCATTTTTGAACACCAGTAAAACTATTGCAGTCAGTAACCATGTTTCCATCCAAAGATGCTAATTAAATGTATGCACAAAATTGTAATAGTGTACAAAATTTTCAAGTAAAGCACCATTTCCATCCAATGAGTCCAAGAGAACAAAATCGCCACTTCCTGATAAACTGGTGCCGAATGTTGAGAGAAAAATGAAAGTTGCTGCGTTAAGAAAAGGATTTCTTTTAGTCTAGGGGCTAAGCATATCACCTTCTTTCCCCAAAAGGAGTGAGTAAAAGCAGAGGTGATTCACAGAGAGGTAGATCCAGCCTTGCCGTGGTACCCGACCCTTCCAGTAGCTGCAGGGGTAATAGTTAACCAGTTTCTCCTCCTCGGGCATCCCAAACAGCCTGCGCATCTTCACCTCTGCCTCCCGAAACTTCCCAGGATCCTCGTCATCCTCACTGTGCCCCCCACTCTTATTCTCCTCAGCGATGATGCCCTGAACAAAATACACTTTAAGATCTACCAGAAATCATCCTCGAGGGTAGCACTATTGATCCATTTAAACCTCTAACAAAAAACCAAACACTGGTTTTAATCTTTAACCATCTTTTTTCAAATTAACGACTTAGTGAGGGAAGCAGGGTGGGTCCGTAACAAATGGTGGGTCTGTCACATGGTGGGTCTGTCCTACAGACCTATGGTAGGAACTTTATTTATTTATTTATTGTGTTTATATTGTTTTATTGTGTTTTTTATTTTATTTTATATATTGTGTGTGTTTTCTCATTCTGCAGAGGTGTGGCACTCAATTAATAAAATAAAAGTGATTATGTACCAATTGAAGAGTCATTTTTATCATCTGAGAAGAAAAGCAGGATAGAAGGTTATAGGAAGGTTATTATTTCTCTTATCACCTGTATTTTTCCTTTGACGAAGGTGGTGATGTCATCATCATTGTCAAAGATGGAGAGAGTTTGCAGCAGGTTTGTTTCTAGCCACTCCCAGTGTTCCGTGATCTCCTTACGGGACGACCCTGAGATACAAGCACAAATCCCTTTAACGTCTTCATTCTCTAGACTGAATTAACTGGTGTTAAACACAGATTTTAAATCAGGCAAGGAACAATAAATCAAAGAAATAAACACTAGGATAAAGTTCTCAAATCAAATTATTTCACTCAAAGAGTTTGCACAAGCTTTTATCTATTCGTACATTCAGAAGAGACTACCAATTTCATTCCGAGAAAGTTGTAAAAGACAGACCACAGGCAATGCTCCAGAAGATCTGTGACTCGCCAGTTTGATGGAGGATCCTGTAGGGGGCAACACGAGCACTGGAGTCTAAAACCACATCCAGAGTCCCCACCAGCAGACCTGCAAGAAGGGACTGGGAGATTAGCCAAATCAGGTCCTTTTTTAAATGACCCACTTCCAGGGCTTAAAACATGCCTCATCTGGGCTTTTTCAAGAGCAATGTCTAGAGTTTTTTTCCCCTCCAAAGACCTTGCTTTTCATAAGACCGATCCGGCCTAGAGGAGTGGTCAAGTACAGAGGCAGAGCTCACTGGAGAATGTGGATCATTCCCAATGCTTTGACAATATATACAATTAAAACATTTGACTCCCTCCCAAGAAATAAAAATTAAAAACAGGTTCCTGCAGTTTACTCCCAACATCCACAAATATATATAAACCAGACAATTAAAGGATCACAACCCCCCAAAACACTCTATTAAGAGTGTTTGGAACCACATTGACCATTTACTTTATTTTAAACAAATAACAGGTGAAAATGTCAATTTTGGGGGTTCCTTTACTCTTAAACTTTACTCTTTTCCAATTCAAAGTCTTGGTCAAGGGGCATTTTAAATGCTAATCTTTTTGTTATTTATCTATTCAACAAAATCCTGAACTTAGGTTGATTAAATAGAAATATTTGAGTGTGATTTTATTCTTCTTTTCATTGATTTTCTTTGCCTGCTTAATCCTTCAGTCACCGGATGGTACCAATCTCCAGCACATTTGGGCTAATGGTTGGGTGCACAATGGACAGGTCACCAGTTCAGTGAAAAATTCTGTTTTGTTTTGTCTTGTTTTTCATGTTACAAAAGAATTGTTCAAAACCTTACACCCTATCCCCAAAATTCCTCTGAAATATTCAGTAACCACCAAAAAAAAGAGAAAGAAGAGAACAACATAATTTGTGGCGAAAACAAAGGAATACAATTTGTGTCATGCATTTAAAGGCACTTCCTCAAATCAAAGGTCACATGATCAGCCAAAGTGTTATTCCAGACAGAATCATGACTGAGCTATTGAACATCAGCATTATTATCAAACAAGTGTGACATCATAGCAGATCACATAATAAGAGTCCCAGTAAAGCTCCGCCAGAGGTTATTTATCTCCAGACATCAGCATTCGAGGCTAAAACTGAGCTTCTGCTGATGTAATTGAGTTACAGCGTTTGGGTTCAGAGGTCAGTCAGCCATTCTGCTGTCATGAGACAAAAATTCTGCCTGTTTCAGGCTGTTCATGTTGACTGTTTGTTTGTGAGCGTCAAGGAGACAAATTTGAGAGTCATTCTCTGGAGAAAACACAGGCTAGTGTACAGTCTCATGACTATGCTCCTGTGTATTCAACTCATGGGGAAATGCATAATGGTCATTGTTAACAAGGTATTACAGTGTATTGTATACACAGATATAGGCTGTGTGATGATGATGATGATGATGATGATGATGTCAGCACTTGTGCCTCTCAGGACACCCTTCAACCTGTATAGATCCATCTTGACCTGAGTCTGGGGTGAGGTTTAATCTATCAGCCGGAAAATGACCCTGAGCACCCAGTCCAGAAATCAAAAGAGTGGGTTGAATACCAGAGCTGGAACTAAAAATGCCTGAGCACTGACACGGTCCATCTAACCTGATGGAGATCCAGAGGTGCTGCAAAAAGGAACGATAACTTCAAACTGCCCAAATACATGAAAGAAACAAAATATGGAGTTAAAAGCCTGTGAATATCATATTGTGCAAAAGTTTTCGGAAGGTGTAAAATTACTATTTTTTTTATTCCCAAAATGCAAAGAGAACAAACCAAAGAAAATCTAAATAAAATTAATAATTGAACTAGGATCAATTTTACAGTTGCACTGGCACAAGATCAAGAAGATAATGGAACTATAGTCATGTGTAAGATCTATATGAGAATAACTTTACCAAAAAGATGCAAGGGAATGAAAGCATTACTTTTGTGAGTCATGTCATGTCAGAATATGCAGGTGGACTCAAATCTTATGCATTTTAATAGTTTTATGCACATCTCTAGAAACATTAGATAATATAAACACATACCTGATCAGGTATTGGAACAGCATCTTTCTCAAAACAAACATGCGCATCATCCTTCATCAATGCATTCAGTGGCAAGTACAAATTAAGTCTTGTGTATCCAAACATTCCGTCTGTTTCGTCTGAGGCAGCGTATGAATGGAAACCATACTCTCATGCATATATATGTAATTTCAACACATTCATCTAAACACCCAGTGATTGGATAGTTTGTCATGAATATTAACAGACCAATCGATGTTGCGTCGTCTTGGGAACTACATGGAACACATCTTTGCGAATTTACCCCAAAATTTAAAATGAACCTTTTATTGTTGAAATTAAAGTAAATGACTAATGTTACAGTCTAAAGTTACAGACAAAGACCTAAGTATGCATGTTAATTAAAAAAAAAAAAAAAAGTATTTTTGGGTCCCTTCAATGATGTTCTCAATCCTGAGCAATACAGACAGATACTTATACATCAAGGAATATGATTTGCTCCAAACATATTCTAAACATACAGCCAGTTATTATTACAGCTATCTTTAGCGAGAAGTGTCTCTGGGATTACATGATGAGACAGAAGTATGAGGGAAAGCCAAAGGGTGGTAACAGAAAATATTGAATTTAGATTTTTCTTTTACTCGTTCACTACATTTTGTTGATTACACTTACATTTCTGAAAGCATTCTTTGGTTATAGAATTTTTTCACAGGTGCCTAATACTTTTGAATAGTACAGTAAGCAGAAAGGTTAGCTTTCCTTTAATGTAATACAATTTTAACTAAGACTGTAGCATGATCCATATACACTGTAACTACACATGTGAACTTGGCAATCGATTTAGAACTTGAAGAGAAGCGACTTAAACAAAACCAACTTGAATTAATTTACATATTGATAAGGACCACAGTCCAAGACGAAGTCTCTTGTTTGTTTTTGTGAATGTTGCTTCACCAAACCAACGCACCGAAAGCTACCCTTCTGACATATGACATGACTCAAGTGCAAGTTTTACATACCTCAATAAACATTCCTCAGTCAGGGGCATACAATAAAAGAGTAATGCCACACAGTCATTCATCATGAGTGGGTTTAGTTTAAGCGTGATTGGTCCGGAGGAACTAGTGTCAGACAGTTGGGTCCTAACCTGAAGAACCTTGCCAGAAACAAGCTAAAAATCCCAAAGATAAGTAGTTTAAAATTGTATTATTTGAAAACAATGAAAGCATTGTAGAGAGAGAGAGAGAGAGAGTTTATGTTTAATGTAATGTTTATAATTAAAGAAATAGATGAGACAGAACACTCATAAGGATGTCAAACTAGATGTGTGTTTACATCTGTGTCGTACCTGTGATGCCTCCCCCGCGCCCGTGTCCCTTCCTCCGCTGCAGGATGAAGTAGGGATTCGCGCGCTCGCTCACCCACAGCGCGTTGGCCAGCAAAACCTCCTCCGGTGTGATCCACATGGCGCCTTTAACGGACACGTTCACTGTCGGACTCCGGAAAACTGAAAGGTTTTAATCATGCCAAAATATGGACGGCGCTCAGCTGATGTTTGTCTACATGAGCCGCCCAGCACTCACCACAGGGAAATCAGTCAGTCATTCCGGTGACGGAAAACTCCAAAATAAAAGTCATGACTTTTTGTGAATTAAAATAATGTAATAACTCCATTCTATGTTGGCAGATATCATTTGGGTGGAAATGTTTCCTCTCCAGGAGCTAGCCCTGCATATTCACATCTATATAAACTAATGTCTTGCTATAAATTTAATGAATTCAAAGCAAATATGATGTTTGTTTATTAAATTTCCTATACAAAAATACTTTCAGATATCAGAAAATGTCATTGATACAATAATTTTTCACTATGGTAAAATTAATACAATAAAATTAATATTTCTTTATAAATCCATAAATAATATCTTTTAAATAATGTATAATTTAAATTAATTGGCATCTAAGCAACAAATGGTGAATTTAATGGACAAAAAAAGAGTAAATTCTGTATAACCACGATTAACATTATAATTATACTTACCTTACACCTTACATCCTTTTTTTAAATTACATAATATATTTTAATTCTAAAAATTAATATGAGCCTGCTTTAACCACTGGTAGATTGATTGTGTGTAGTTTACTTCTGTTAGAAACAAAAAAAAGCATGTGAACGTTCCAAAAAAATTGTCTTGGAAACACAATTAGGTTTAGGAAATGTTTATTAGCAGAAAAAACAGCACAATGTTAATAAATATTCCTTTAGTTTAATTATTGTCCTTTGCCAAGAAATCAATCATTCAGACAAGTGTTTTAAACAGTGGCTTTATGTTGTGGCTATATTATAACTGACAAATGAAAAGGATATGTTGCATCTACTGAAAAAAGATGGGGTGGGCAGACACTGAACAAAATGAAAGGAGTCAATGACATCCTCTGATAATGGACGGAGGCTGCAGAATCATTTTCTACATTTCATTAAAAGATGTTTTTAATCATCTTCAATGGCACTTTACAACCATAACTGGTAACAGAATAGTTGCATTTGCAGAATAGTTGCATTTTTAAACAAGGTATTTATCAAGATTTATAATAAAAATACTTTTGAGAACCACACCCCAAGATAGGAGACATTAAAATGAAGCTCCCTGAAGGAAATGTCTTGTGTTTGGGTCAAAGTGTCATGAGCTGATTGTACTTGTTTTCACCCTCACTGACTCCAGTAATGATTTCAGTGTCAGACTGCAGCAGCAGAAGCACCAAATCCAGCGCTCTCCTCCAAGCCTCAAACTTTACACTCATGTTATCATACACAATTGCACCCCCAACATCACTAGTTTGTTCTTCGCCTATGTTCCTCTCCAAAGTCCAGATGTACTTCCACCAAGCCTCCACCATCAACTTCATTACCACAGTCTCCTCCTCGTGGTTTGCTCTGAGAGTGTGCATGAGCCTGTGCACACAGATGCTTTCAGTAGCTCCTGCTCCAGGTAGAAGCTTCTCCTCAGTGATTGCTTGGTTTAATCGATGAGCGCATTTCCACACTTCGTCCTCCATCCTCTGAAGTTTTGCAGGAACCGGGGAGGTTATGATCACACTGACCAAAGTCGAGCTCTCTGATGTAACACAGATTAATTTCCAAGAGAACACACTCTTAATTCTTGCTTGACCTATGCAGCGCTCATCCAGCTGACCAACGTAGGATATTGGGATGGCATTTATGCTAAATTCACTAAAAATGTTTGATTTCACCCCTTGGAGGAGCAGGATGTCTGTGCATTGCTCCATCAGCTTTGTGTCAATCATCCCATTCACTAGCACAATATCAATATTGAGCTTATGTAGTGTTTTTAAGGTATTTTCAATCCAACGCTCTTCTTCGCTTGAGCTACTCAAGCAGTCTGTAATTTTTGTGGAGTTTGAGGGTGTATTAAAGCCAAGATGGCGATATTTCTTGGTTAAATCTCCCTTTATCAATGCTATGTTTAACACTTTATCCTTAAGTCTCTGTGCCAACTGGGTCTGCTCCATTGAAAGGCTTGTGACATATCCATTCAATGCACATGCTTGCCCTTCAGACATGCTTGGGATTGTGCAGGTGACTAACTTTTGCACATCAAAGCATGGCATACTTTGCAACTCGTATGCTTTTAAAACTAAATTCATTGATGCTTCTGATCCATGGGTGATGGCTTGTGCAATGCGAGATATTTTATTTATTGTAGTTTCTTGTGCATTATGTGATGTGAAATGTCTGCTGTGTTTGAGCTTGCATTTGAGGTCTTGAGGAAGTTTAACACCCTCCTTGCCTTTGGCATCAGATTTAGGAGGGGAAATATCACTAATGTTCACTGCCGAGTGCTTGCATGCTTCCACACACTCCTCCAGCGCTCTCGTCATTGCTGTTTTGATCTGAGACACAGTGATGCCTAGATTCACAGCCTCCAGAGCGACTTGACTCCAGGCTCCAGCCATGAACATGAGTGTGCTTGTCCCAGAGTGGAATATTTTGTGCTGGGCTTGAACAGTTTCATTCAGGAGCTGGGTGACAGAGCCATCTAGATCCAAACACTCAAGCAAACGATGGCAGGACCCGACTAACACAGAACTCCCATCTGATTTCTCCTGAATGAACTTCAACTGTTTCCTTGGACCCAGAAATCCTTGAGCGGAGGCTGAAAGGACCTGGAGCTGCTGGAGACCTGTGTGTCGTCGATCAGAGACCCCTGTGCTGACATAGTTCTAAGAAAAAGGACATACTTTATTTACTATTTTAGATGGTAAACACAAGTAAAATATATTTTAAACTATTTGTTTTTATGGTTGAAAGCTCTGATGTAGCTTTACATAAGAAATTATAGCACTGTAGTTTATGAGTTCACGTTTTCTAAATTTCAACAGTTGACTGCATTCACTTTTCCCAAAGATTATGAGCCAAAAATAAAATAAAAGCAAATTTACATAAAACAGGTTGACAACCACGGAAAGTGTAGTAAATAGTTGGGATAGAAATATACACAATGAAGTCACAAAATTTAAAATCTTTTTGATTTTCTTTGGTATTATTTAAAGTAAATATTTACACAGATTCGCAAAAAGTACATATATAAACCCTCATTAATACGAACCTTCTGTGGAAAGCTGCACCGTTTTCCTGAGTCCATATTGCATTCCACGCATGCGCTGTGAATTAACAGATGGATTCGTTGCTAAGAGACGGTCGCTAAACCGCCCACTAACTCCAGCACGCTCCACCTCCAAGGTGATGATTGGGTGAGTAACAGACTGAACAAACATCTGCAAAGCTTATTGGATAAATCTACCGTCACTCACCGACGAAGCTAGGAAGTCCCGCCTTAGAATATCGCTCTAGGAAGCCAGCAAAACTGACAGTGTTTCTTTCTGTTGTTTACGTTCAGCGCAAGGTATACATCTGTTAATTAATTCGGCTGATTACCTCAAAATGGTGAGTATTTAAATGTTGTTTTGATATTTTGAATACAATCCGAGAGGATTTTGTTTGTTTAATTCGCAGTTTTTTAGCTAAACGGGTTAACGTCAGTTTTGTTGGTATGGAAACCAGTTAGATTGTTGTGACCTTAACATATATTGAAGAAAATGTTTTTGTGTTGGTGTATAGCTGACATATTTGTCCATAGTAAACGTAACTGAATCTAAGGTTTATGCAACGGTTACCTGAAAGTAATTAATTAAACGCGGGTTTATTTAACGGCGGGTGTGTGATTAGGAACCTAATCCTGCTTTTTTACTCTCTCTCGATTACAGATTATGTAAAGTACTGATTACATTAAATCATCCCAGCAAAAAAACAACTAATCAAAATAATGACTTCACACAAAATAGTTAGTTTCTAATGTTAACTCTCTTTTCCATTCTCACAGTATCCACAATTATGTGACAGATTACATATACAGTTAGGTCCTTGTTTGAGCCTCACTATATTTTATATCAACTAATGTCATTATTTGAATCATTTTAGGCATCAGGTGGTTTCAGGAAACCCGGTGGACCGTCAAACCCAAGGAAGAAAGTGGGAGCCAAACCAGAGCTGACAGAGGAGCAGAAGCAGGAGATCAAGGAGGCCTTTGACCTGTTCGACACAGACAGCTCTGGCAAAATTGATGTCAAGGAACTGAAGGTCCAAAATCATTCAGATTCGAGTTATCTGTTGCTCAAGGGATCACTATTCCTTTCAGTTAATGTGCCACATTTCGTATTGTGTCTTAATTTGTCAAGTTAAGTGACAGGACTTTTGATGAAATAGAAAATAAATGAGGTTTAGCTTGAAAATGGGTACGATCAATATTTTCATTTAGGCTTCTTATTGCTGGTCTTCTCTACTCAATAGAGTGCTTTTCTGGAACCTTCTCCATGGCTACATAATAAAGAGCTAAGTGGTCTATAAATGCAAACAAATAAACATATTTACTTAGCATTTGTCATGAATTCACCTGATCTCACCCTGACGAACAATTGCAATTGTGAATGTGTACCATGAATATATTAGCACCTTCCTACACAAACACATAAATGACATAATTTTTACACATCCACGTTCTTTGTGACCCACTCACATTGGTGGAACATTAGCCTCTCTTGCTTTTACAAATTTCAGATTGGATTATTACAATACTATTTATCTCAGTCTTTCATCAACGTATTGTATCCATGTAAACAAGCAAATGATTTCAGATACACCATTCCATCTGGGTGTGTGTGCGCGCGCGTATGTGTGTTGTCCTTTGACGCTCCCAAGTTTGTCAGACATTAAATTATTAATTCCTTAAGTTTGTCTATTGTGTCCATTTTTACCACAGATAAACATTGTGTTATTGTGTAAATAAATGTACACTCGTGCGTGGATTCAAATAGTTGTTTAATGGCTTTTAGAAATATAAATATTCTATTTTAAACCAAAATGTTTATTGCCTCAAGAAACTGTAATGAAATGTGTTTTTTGCTTTCTTTTTGATTTTATTTTGTTATCATAGGTCGCCATGCGAGCACTGGGCTTTGAGCCGAAGAAAGAAGAAATCAAAAAGATGATTGCTGATATCGATAAAGATGGATTGGGTGTAATAGGCTTCAATGATTTCCTTTCTATGATGACTCAGAAAATGGTGAGTCTGCAACCAAACCTAATAACCTCGCCCGATTTAACCTAATGGTAAATCTGACCTCAGAATATCTACAATATGAATCCACCAGTTTTACATCACCAATATAATCCATGTTTATACTGGTAAAGATTCATTCAGACATTCTCCAGATCTAGCCGTTACACAGTTAGCATAGCTTCATTGATTCTAATCAGAAGTATTTACATTCAAAATTGCTTTAAAACTTGACTCTTCTAGTGTCACATTATGAATTAAAACCAAAGGAAAATGAAGGTTGATACGGTGAGGAACTATGCTCATTGTGGCAAAACAATCTGTAAATGCTGCTGTAACATGATCACAGCAAGTGCAATGATCTCACACAGTGCCTGAAATTAACCGCCAGCAGGTAACGTCAAATGTGGTTTGTGTAATTGAGGAACATTTAAACATTTTCAACATTTAGCTTGTTTGAGTTAGCCCCCCCGGGGCTCTCTTATCTCCTCTTCACCGGGCAGCTCAGCCACACTTTTTTTTTGTCTTTCACATTTAAAACCTCTCTGTGTATGACACTATACAGATTTAGGATCACAGTCAATATCTGAATCTTCTTTTACAAATCTCTCCACCTTTTAAGGAATGCTCCTCCCGAAAGTTGTTTGTTTTCAGGCTCCTATGGATATATGGCACCTGTTGTGGTTATGGGATACTATGTTGGAATGAGTATCTAGCCTCCTGGCATAATGTATTATGATCATACAGACTCTAAATCTAACGATGTGCTGAATCTTTGCAAACAGAGCGAGAAGGACTCGAAGGAAGAGATTCTGAAGGCTTTCCGGCTATTTGATGATGACTGCACAGGAAAAATCTCCTTCAAAAACCTAAAACGAGTGGCAAAAGAGCTGGGCGAGAACCTCACAGATGAAGAACTGCAGGTTTGTGTTTGTGTGAGAACAACTGATTCCAAAATTGAAGGTTATCACTGAAGGAAATATCGAATAACGTATTTCAGAGAAGACAGGAGAGGGCTTGAAGTCCAAATATTTACTCAAAATTCATGAATAACACATTACAGATATATCTGGGTGAACTAACTGCAACAGCAACGTGTGACAAAACTCCCGTCGCAATGCGTTAGTTTTCACACCCCTTCCTTGTGGCCTGGCCTTATATATGTTCTTAAAAAATGCAAATTAGTTGGGGCGTAGTTCCGTTTGCGTCGGGCCTTTTGGGTCGCTCACCTCCTGTAATGGTGGATTGTCTGATCCTCTGCACAGAGAAAAAGACACTCGGGGTGATAACACAGGTCTATAAAAATATCCTATTGATTAAATTCAAGTAACATAAGAAATACACAATTACCACTCATTTATTTTTCAGTTTAATATTACACTTAATACTCAAATGATTATAACATAATACACCACATAGTTAGAGAAAATGAAACTGTTGGGAGATACCTAAATTATCCTTCATCACCCGTATTTTTTTAATTACCGGTACATTTTTTTGCCATTTTTCTTTTATTGTGAACTGGTAGGAAAATATGGAGAGATGAATATGATCGTTGATTCTGTGTATGAATCCAGGTCATCCCTGCACATCTGCACTGTATTTGTCAAACTTGCAAACCCCTAAACCACCGGAGCTCGACTACCCATCAATTTCTGCCAACATTTGGTTGCAATTCACTATCCTTTGCAGTAGGCAGCCAACAGACTGATGCCCACTTCTTCGAGAGAAATGTTTGGTGAAAATGATGGTCCAGTATTTGTATTTTATGCACCAGGCCCCATTTATTGACTGGATGGACAAATGGACAAAAAATAGACAAATACCAGAGACTTTTAAAGTGTTAAATAAAAAACTATTTTTGATTTGGTTAAACCCAAGTGTGTTCTCCATCGGTGTGTGTTGTATGTGGCAAGTAGTGGATGATCAAAGTAGATCCGATGAAATGTTCATGACACAAGTTTAGAAAACTTCCACTAATAACTGAGGTGGTTTAACTACACTGGTTTCTGAAATAACAGTTTTTTTTTCTCTCTGTCAAACAGGAAATGATCGACGAGGCCGACAGAGATGGTGATGGAGAGATCAATGAGCAGGAGTTTCTACGAATAATGAAAAAGACCAATCTTTACTGAACTGCACCCATAAGCCTTTGACAAGACCTCATGTGTTGCTTTCGCTTTTACAAAGTTGTGAAATGTTTTCATTTGAACCTTTTTGTACAGTAATAAATAAAGCTTATTTCCATCTATGTCGTATGTCTACATTGCTACATAACTATATATATATATATATATATATATATTTTATAATTCAATGATACAGAAAATGTAAGATCAAACTGCATTCCTATTCTCAACTTTTGTCATGGGTAAGATGTGTTAAATTAGCTGAAATTAGGTTTCTCCACTGGGGGATGGGCGTCCCCTTGGAGATTTGTCAATTAGAGGAACTCAGAGCTTCTTGGAAACCTTTCAACTGGAAGTGACTATTGGCAGAATATTAGAACAGTGAGTAGTGTGTTACCTGAGTTTACCAAGAATTACCTGGAAGACTTTCTTCTAGATCAAGTCCAAAGTGCACATAACCATTCAAACCTCTCAATCCCATTGAGGAAAGGATCAATATCAAGCAAAAACCTCCTTCCCTCAGTCAGAATATTAATGATGAGTCATTGCTGGGTCTTCTAACATGACAATGCAAAGCAAACCGAGGAGTAGCTCTGTAGTAGCCAGTTTTCAGCAATAAAAAGATAACACCAAAGCTTTTGTCCACACATAGTGGTTGGGTGAGGGCATTTATTGATTACTCTTTTTAAATTAACAGAAACTTTCCTAATGACCCCGATCAAAAGTTTATATAGGCTGTGTTTTTGGCCTGATAATAGAAAAGGGTTAGAGTTTAGAGGGTAAGGTATTCGCTTGTAATCTGTGTTTGTGCATAAAAGGTTTCTGGGCTCCTGATAGTACCATGTCTCTTTTATCCAGTGATGTGCTGACATTTCAGAGTTCTGATGAGCGATGGGGAATGCTAACAACTACTATGCAAATGCCACAAACATCCCGCTTACATTAGCCAATCAGCTCAGAGACAAGTCTCCAAACTTCTGGAACAATGGTATTGTTGAGTGATGAGACCAAAATTTTACTTTTTTTTAAGCACAACCTTAAAAACCATGATGAGGAGTCAACAAGGCCTATGATGAATGAAATACCATCCCCACTGTGAACCATGGTCACTGATGTTTTGGGGATGTGTGTGCTCCAAATGCACAGTTGTTCGACAAAGAAGGGCTTCACCCAAACACTAATTGCTAGAGGGTAAAATATTTTTGTGTAATCATTCATATTTTCAGAAAAAAATATTATTATTATTATTATGTCTTGTTTTGGAAGCCTCAAAGACAAAAAAAATGTATTTTTCTGAAACTGGAACATAATTTAGGCCTGAAGGGGTTCTGTCTTTAACAATGGAAATGCACCTGTTCTGAAAATTCCAACTTTCAGATTTCGAAGTAGGAGGACATGCAAAACCACAGGTAGACCAACTATTTATTCTGTCTCTCACTATTGACAAACAGATCATTTCACTTTTTGTTTTGTGTGACACAAGTTAAAAAATCATTTTGTAAACAGATTTTTGAAGTAACCACTTGACCAAAATATGGCTTCACTTGTGTCTAAGGCTTAGTGAAAGCAGAATCATCTCAGACACCGAACCGTGAAGAAATGAGCAGTGGTTTGATGAAATGACTGAAGGCACAAACTCATGACTCAGGCAGCAGTAAAAGTGATTTCACTTTTAATGTCAAAATGTGACACTGCAAACACACTGCAGCACTTAAAACATTTAATTACTCATTTAATTTCCTCACCAAGTCATTTGGAACCTCTTCAAAATCCAAAATGTCTTCCAACATAAACAAAAATAAACCCAAAATGAAAACTAGTACAGAGAGCAAGTACAAAAATAACCTTAGTTAATTGAAGTAGCAATCTTCAATCTGTAGACGAATATTGTGATGGTAAACAGGATTTTAGTCAGAGTTATTATTTTCCGAGCTCACCGTGTTGGCGGATCTGCTTGCATAATGGTGAAAGTTTGTTTGCAAGTTTCAGTCACTGTAACTGAGAACGGAAAGAAAAAAATGATGTGCGTCAAGGGTCAACATTTCACCAGTGCCTACCCAAACATACCATTGTAGCTATACCACTTTTAAAAATAGATTCCAATAGATTACCTGCAATTTCAACTTATAAAATATGATCCTATGAACAGTATAAGCTGTAATGTCAGTCTAGTCCCTATTATATTTAGATTAAACACTAAGAGCTTTTCATCCCAAGATTCACAGTAAACCTTGCTGTGCTCTGGATCTTGGGCTGTCAATAAATTCAACCCTTTTTAAATAAACCTTAATAACTCATGAACCAGATAAACAATTAAAATCCATTAGCTGCGCAGTTAACTATAAATAATGACCCCAAAAGTCTTACCTCGTTTGCTCAGAGTCTAAAATTAATCAATCTTCCATGTTTTATTATTGTTCCCTCAGATACATCTATGACGTTTTTTTAGAAACTATATTATGTTTTTAATCCTATATGCATCGTAGTACTTGGGAACAATTACAGCTTATTCATGCATTTAGCAGATCCGAGACATATTTTTGTCCCATTGTTGCAGACCTGCAGATTCATGATAATAATGTCATAATAATTAAACAATCGTGAATCATATATAGCAGGAAAAATATATCTGCAAAATATTAGCATTTAAAGAGCAAAGAAAAAGTTGAACCAAAATAGTCTGGATTCATTGAGAAGCTGCATTTGAGTTTCACTCATTTTAACATAGAGATGATATTCCTGGCTAGGGTTTATTGAAAATAAGTATCTACTTATTTATAAGTCCAAAATCAAGATCTGTGGTCTAAAGCATTTAGAATTCACTAGCATGACAACTAATATTTTTAACTTTGCAATTTTAAAAATAATTAAATTCAGTCCATCTTTAATCTAGTTTCTCCTATACATAAAGTAAACAAAAGCTCAAATGTGACTCTTCTGAGAAAGCACCCGCATGTGATTGTAGATGCATCGCTCTTATAGGAAAAAGATCGTTAGGCTCATAAATAATACTCCCACGGCATCTGGACAGAAACTAGAGTTTCCTATAAATCTCTGCCGTTCCAGAAACCCTTTTATCTGTTAACTCTTAAATGGCAAGGAGGCGTCAGTGTTTAGAAATGATTAAACATGTTAATAATTGTGGGACCCCTTCAGCCTTCAGTCTGTGGAGAGCAGAGGATGGTGGAGGACTCTGGTATGTTACCAAAATTCAATTCATTGCTTTCAAATGTGTTTTGTTTGGTTGGTAATGTGCAGTATCACACCATGAATCTATAAAGCTTGTTTTAGAGAGAGATGGTAGAGTTTAAACATTGATATTTTTGCTTCTAGATGGTTGCTGTTTTTTTCTAAAGGAGGTGTTCGGTGTAATGTGTTTTGGAGAAAGGGGCATATGACGTAGTGGAAGTAGCTGTACCTGAGTGAAGCAGCTTCTGAGGTGTTACCTGTTCAATAACAGGAAAACACCATGTATGTTTTATTGAATTTTAATGATGATATTTAACTAAAACAAAGTCACTTTCGGTATCATTCTTGTGATCTCATTTTTTTTTAAATTTAACATCATCATAAGCTGTAAATTATGGACCATAACAATGAAAAAAATATTTACACCATTTATCAAACAAAGAAACTACTTTTACTAATTGTAGATTTATTTCAACAGTGTGACAGAGAATAACAAAAAATACTGAAATTATTTGCTTTTATTTGAGTGAAATAAATAATATGTGACCGCATCAGAAGGCCCCTTCAAATAAAATATATTATTATTATTATTATTATAACCTTTGTAGACACTCTTGTATCTTTCTTGCCTGGCTGAGTGGATAACTGTTCTGTATTTTGGGTCATTGTCTAAATACCCTGTCTGAGGGAAGGATCCATTGAACAGCAGCAGTTATTAAACTGTTTTGCTGGTGAACCAGTCCAAGGTTGGAGAATCAGAGCAGGTTCAGCTTCCAGAAAATGAATATTGGATTTCACAAATATGCATGAATTATTGGAAATATTTCACGTACGTAACACTAGAACACAGTGGAAACCTCTGAAAATTGGCAGGATTTTAGCCTTTCATGACATGGTGTGTTGGAGCCGGATTGTGTTTAGTTAATATTTATTTTTGATCTTTATTTATTGACCAGAAAGTGATAGACTAACTGGAAATGAATGGGAGAAGGAAGAGTCTGATTGGCTGGTGGTCTTTTCTTCAACTAATGAGATGATGGTCTCTTTAAAAGAGGCTGGAAATAAATAAAGATATATTTTTTCGTTATTCTTTTGCTCACTTGAAAATGAACTGATCATTTCTTTTTGCATTGTATATTGATTTCCAAACTAAATTAAAACCAAATAGAGATGTTTCTATAGATTTTTTTTATCATATTAATCATATTGTCTACAGATTTTTTCGATATTTTTATATCATTGCATTAGTCAAACAAAGCTAAATGCATATCTAAGTGTAAAAAAAACATTTGTAATATGTAATATGTAAAAAAAAAAAAAAAAAACAATTGTAATACATTTACACTACAAATACAAAAAAAATACAAGCAACTCATAAGGAATGTAAACCACTACCCCTTTGAGCTTGTGCTGTTTCGATAAAAAGTTTAGAAAAATAATGGCAAGAAAATGATCATTTTAAACTGTCACAAGATCTGATCCTCCAGATTAAGCCCCTAGCTCCATAACAAGATTGCATTGGTATTCCCAGTCAGCACACAGACGCAGGTTGGCCGTCCCCCACCCACATTAACCCCATCTTCCTCTGCTCTTACCGTAATATCCACAGAATCGACTGCTCTCACTCTCACTCTGAATATCCCGGAATGATTCACTTGCCCTCCAAACATGCCCCAAACATCGACTAATCAAGGGCCTCGTGAAGTTATTAAATAAATAATATTCATATATTAAATAATTGGGGAATATTCATCTAATATATATGTTTGCTCTTTTCAAATAAATGACTGCTTGCTCACTCTTTATCTGTAGAAAAGGGCTTTTTAATTACATTTCACTAGAGTAGCTCAAACGAGTTAAAGTCAAAAGGAAAAGGACGTTTTTAAATGGTTAATTATCTTTTAAATATTTAAATCATAATTATTACTATATTAATTAAATATAATTTAGTTATTAATAAACTGATAAAATAATATATTGCAGACTATGCAAGTCAATGCATAATATACTTTACTGGAATAAAAAGTAATATATTAGTAAATGTACTATAAAAATATATTGTGTCTCATCACTGATTAGTAAAATATTACTAATGGGCTTTTACCATTTTTATCTAATCTGCCTTTTTTCCAATCTGGTAATACCCGTTTGAACAAGATCAGTAGCATTTCTGTGTAAAATCATAATAATAATACCATATTTTCATTTTGAAAACTTTACAAATATCTATAAAATGTGATATTTTCCAGGCTGATATTTCTAGGCCATAATCCATTGCAGTATGAAAATCAAGGAACTTCGCTGGTTCAAAAGTCAAGTTTTAAATGTATCCCCATGTCACAACCATTTTGGTTTCTACGAAAGGGCTGTGTCCATTTTGAAAAAAAAAAAAAAACAAACATAATTATTCAGAAGCATTAACAGAGAGCATGTGTGACAGATCTGCTGTAGTTGAGCTTCAGTTCCCTAATGCACCGTTCTGTCCTCTCAGAGGTATTAGCTGCAGAGCAAAGAGCTGAAGATCTTTGTACATGTGTGAAGTGTGAATCACTGAAGTCAGCCATGAGTCAGTTTTCAGCTGTTTTCTCATTCTGTGGACTGACTGATGTCAAGTAGAATTGTAATCCACAAAATGTCACCAGATGTGTGAAACTCCTCCACAAAAAAAACACAAAAAGTGACTTAAAATACAAAACTGACTAAAAAGATGTCACAGCTGCTGGCGGCGACCCTAAAAGGCAAAAAAAAATATTAGAAAGAGATTGCATCACAATGTAAATGAATTTCACGCATCCTTAAGTTGAATATTTCAAGGAATGGGTTGCAAAAAACATGTTTACCATTTTGAATCTCACAGAAATTATTTCGGAATTATTTGCATATTATAGCCTAGCAAAGAAGAGAGAGGAGATCAGAAGGGACCAGAAAAAGCCATGCTAAACATGATGTGAACCATCTCATGTTAAACTCGTCAATAAACATTAGGAAATTATTTTTGGTTTGATTATTCATTTAAAATTAACTTATCAACAACAAAATGAGTGCTCCTTCACAATTTCACAATTAAACACATCAGTGACAAATATTAAAACTTTAACCCTCAAAATTCCAGTACCTTTTTGAGTGTTTTTAGTACTTTGCAATTTACTATCCTAGTTTCTTTTTTTTTACAAACATGTTTCCATTACATTACACAAAAATTCTACAACAAACTCGAAATTTGACAAAAAATAGCTTTAGTCATTTTTTTACTGCACAATAAACATAATTGAGAACAAAAAGGTTTTATGTTTTAGAAAAAAAACATAAAGTGTTGAAACAAAATGAAAATTCATAACAATCCAAAAAAGTAAAGACAAGGTAAAAACAATGTGAAAATTGTATTAAAAAAATTATTGAATCTCTCCTAACCTTTAGACACCTTTTTGCCAGAGCTTTGAAAACACACGCCATATCACAGTTCTTGTACTTCCAATGGTTAACCCTTCTTTTCACCACTAGATGGCACTGATGGCACCGATTTGGTGTTTGTAAAAATGAAACTGAAAAACGATTGCGCATTTTAATTTGAATTATCATGCAAATTATGTGTCAGAACTCTGGTAATGTTTATTTAAAACCAAAGACATCAAAACTAATAACTTTTTTGAAACCTACACTTTATTTTTAAATGTAAATTATACAATAGGTGGTTTTATTCATTCCTACTTTATTCAAAATGCACATTAGCACACATACAGATTTGCAGAGACATCTAAGAGTAAATGACATCAATTTTTCAGGAAGGTGTGGTGTGTGAGTGAGGCATTTTTCAACGTGGTTGAGCTATTATATATTATTTTCATGTAAATGTGCATTTCTTAAAATGACGACCATTTTGAAAATGTTGATGTTCATTTCCATGTGAACAGCAAAAACTGGTTCTCAGTTTGGTTCTCAGCTGTTTTTACAATCTCAATGCTGTTTAGCACTTATTGCAAACAATAAATGCTAAACAAGTAATGGATCTATGCAAGAACAATTCATGACGAATAGATCTAGAGACCAGCACTCTATTGTTACAGATCAATTGTCTCTCCTAAATTGTTCTTTTCAAATCTATCCTATATAATAAAGTTAGATCAAAACATTGTATGTATACCTTTTTTTTTTTTAAGAAAAAGGTTCTTTTTGAAAAAGATATTGACTTCAAATCAAGAATGTCTCCTTTTCTGTTTTTGTCTATTTATTTTGTACAAAGCTCAGGGCATTTTTCCTTTAGATGGAAAGGTTGAGTTTCAGGCCTTTAAAGGAAGAGAAAAAAGCAATCAATCTCTAGCTGTCATCTTGTTTCAGATGCTCAATTTCCACATTGGTTTAACCAGTTATGCAAATATCACAGAAAAATTGGGACTTTTGAGGCATTAGTCACAAAGGGTGAGATTAAAGAAAATGTTTTTAAAAATAATCGTCCATTCTTGGAAAAAAGGACTGAATCACACAGAATCATTTGAGGCCAAAGGTGTAATTCAATATATAGGGGTCTAGCTTTGGTTTGAGAAGGGGAGATTCCTGACATTAATCACATTTCTAAAATTGCATGGTATTGTTTTTTATGTATAGTGACACACACATTAAATAATAAAAACCAAACAAAATCCTTCTTAGTTATACCAAAAGAATGTGTATATGAATACATTTGACAAAATGTGAGACATAACTGACACTGTTAAACACATTCTATTTGAACATTCACAAACAACCACTATTTCCTAATCAACAAAATAAAAAAGAAAGATCAGCTTCTCTGTGCTATTTTAACATTTAAATTTTTGTAACTAAAAAAAGATTATATGAGCAAGCAAATGTTCAAGGTTTTGTGTCTAATATATAATTAATAACATTATCATTGTTGTTATCTTTCCTATATACAAGAATCCTTCAAAGGACGCAAGCTACCTAGGCTCCGAAGGCTATGGCTTGGGAGGATCCTCCGAAGTCTGCATCAACTGTTGGAAAATGGGACGCGGCCTTAAATTTTGCACTTGGAGGGATTCTGTCTTCAGATTGAGACTCAGCTCTAGAGTATAAAACTGTCATGTTCTGCAGTGCTAAGATGGACTGGGGACCTGTCCAGTGTTTACTTCCGCATCTCGCCCATAGTGAGCTGGAGATGGGCACCAGCAGACCCCTGTGACCCTGAAAAAGAATAAGCGGGTAAGAAGATGAATGAATGAATGTTCTGCAGCGCTCCTTTATGCTGAATTGACTCTCTAGCGCCAAAGTGTCATAGAGGTCAAAAAGGTATACTACAAGTCCTATATCAGGAAGCTGATAACAACACTGAAGTTGTCAACTGATTGTTTCTTTTGAATTAATTTTCATACTTTCATTGAACAAGAATAAGGGAAATTATAATGAAGGAATTTTGAAGAACTTATTTAAAAATATATATTTAAAATGTGGATGATGCAAAAATTTTATATTAACATTTTTGTTCAGCAATATCATTCCACCCTCCAGACCAGTTTTCTGACACAGAATAGAGATAAACTGGAAATATTTTTTTTGTTGGTTTGTTTGTTTGTTTTTTGAGAATTTGTGCAGAATTTTGTGTTTGACTTGTGCTTGACCAAGCAAATTTACACAATTAGGAAGAGTTTTCTCTGTGTGACCGAAAATTAATTAATCGTTTTAGGATCTACAGAAGGTCATGTATGCTTTTATTACGCCATAAGTATTTTATCACAGTATATTTCAAGACTTTAATTGGTTCAGAACATGGCCACAAGTCTGTTGACGAGGAGTTTTGTGGTATTACTCTAATTTTGGCATATCTACAATAGCTCCTCGTTCAGTAAAAACTCATTTTGATATGTTTTAAGGCTATGAATAATCAAGTCCCTGCATACATCATTCTATTACTCACACTATAAGCTCTTGTGCTTCCCCTCAGGGCTTTACCCCTTGACTCTGGAACAAGATATCAGAGAATTATGACAAGCTCCAACCTTTTAAGTCTAGACCAAAGACATATTTGTACTTGCAGGTGATGCTGTAGTGTATGGATTTGGTTTGCTCTCTCCTGCTTTTCCTATATCTCTATGCAATGAGCTGTAGTCAGTGCTTTGGTTCAGCTCGGCTGTTATAAACGTGCTTTATAAATATATTAGACTTTTTTATTCATCAAAAGCCACAAAAAGTGAGCATAACAAACTTTCCATATTATCTGTATACTGGTCTAGAGTTATTGTGTGCCATGGGGTCAGATTTACCCTCTCAACCACACCTTACAATTTCTCTGTCACCCTCACGGAGTACTGACCACATTCACAATCACAAAGCCCCCATACACCCACGCTTTGCTTTCCATCTCGAGGTAAAACACTAAGATCTGGACGAGGCGGATGGGGGATTGACCTGAAACGTGCCACTTAAACCTTGAGAGGAGACACACGCAAACACTCCGTTTCAGAGGAATCCTGCTGGGGCTCGCCGGGGCCTTCCCCCACAATCCCTGGGTATTACACTCGTACCACTTCCTGAGTACCATAGGCTCTGATTGGCCAACACAGAGGTTCACTCTCACTGTGACATCATTTCCTGTTCTGTGATGAAGTACATGTGCTCAGTCACTTTGTGTGATGCTGTGGAATTAAAACCACACGCAGAGTCATTTTATTTTGATAGAGATGCTATTATAACTGGAAACAAGTATAAAATACCAATAAACTCTTTAGTGGTGATATTTAATTATAGCTTGAAAACCGAAACCAAATGTTATTTTGGTGGAGTTATAAAAATAAGATGTATATATATATATATATATATATATATATATATATATATATATATATATATATATATATATATATATATATATATATATATATATATATATATATATATATATATATATAAACACAATCTCTCTGTCTCTCTCTGTGTGTGGTGAAACCAAATAAACAATGTTTGTACACATGTACCATGTCAGAGGAATTCACACTAACACAGAGAGAACATGCAAAATGCAAAACTTCCTAGCCAAAGCTTGAACCAGGAACATCCCTGCTGGTAGACAGCACGACAACCACAAACCCAATGTTTTCCCCCACTGTAATCAACAAAAATAAAAAGCTGATGAGCATACACTTTAAAAATACAACTTGCATTTTTCATGCAAATATTTTTTTAATCCAAATTGTTTAAGTAACTGACGTGGAGCCTCAGAGTATGTTAACCCTATACAGAAAAATAGATCATGTGTATGTTCAACAAAACATGAAATAGTTCTTTGAGTTTCAGATTTCTGTTTAGAAAAAAAAGTGTGTGTGTATATATATAAATATAGGTTAAACTAAAGAACTAAACAGCCGACGCTCAATAGAAATTTAAAAGGGAATACAAGTGGGCAGAGCAAGACTGAAAGGAGTATGAAGAAACAGCAAACACGAACTCAGAGTAATCATTCAGGAGCCTTTTATGCAAAACTGTGATTTGTCAATTTAAATTTTATGTTGCAACATCATGTTTAAGTGACAATGCATCAGCCATTGCAGCGTAATGGTGTCAAAACTGTGACAAACACCGTAAGGTCTTGGGTTCAGGTGTGCAAACCCTTCTATTCCAACCTCAGACACTGCAAGTTTTCTTATCTCTCTAGATATAATGTACATGAAACTTCCTGTTTTTGTCTCTAATCAATACGGTTTGAGTGGGAAGCCACATTAAAAAGCACCTTTTCATATTTGTGCTTGTTGATGGTTGCACACTCAAGCACACAGAGAGAGACACATTTCGGATGCTGATTCAGAGTGAGAAAAGGAACTGAGAACATGTTGTAGTTTCCTGCCAAGTGTGCAGAAAGTCTGGGTCAGGTTCACACACGTACACTCACACAGAGTGAGAGAGAGAGAGAAAGAGAGAGAGAGAGCATCCGTACACCCCCGCACACGCGCCTCTCTCCTCTCGATTACATCTGTGTCATCTGCCAGTTGTGACGAAGGCCAGTGGAAAAGAAAAACGAGTCATTGTAAAATTTACTTTTCCAATCTCCACAAAGAAGTGGTTTTCCCGCGTCCTCTAGGATCCTATATAAAGGTGACAGACACCTGACACACAGCATGAAGGACCACAGTCCCCAAGGCTTTCGAGAAGGGACGCCAGAGATTCTCCAGCATGAGACCGAGTGTGTGTTTTCTGTTCGCATTAGTGTGTGTGTTCACAGCGACAGCCGAGGAGTCGCCGAAGATCCTCACGCTCAACAAAGTTATGAAAGCACTCAGCAGGATCCAGCAAGGCCTGGTGAGTAGCTCCTCAACAATCCAAAGCAATTATAGTCCATTTAAAATGTTAAATCAGAATTTAAGAGGTGGGAGTAACACAAACACCGAAACGTAAATGGTTAGCTGATTTACAGTCCTCAATAACAAAGTTTTGTATATAACGCGTAAAGTAACTTCTTGTTTGATTATTTCATGCTGGTCTAATCAAATTCAATTAAATATGCTTACAAAATATCCTCATAAGGCGCTTGTGTTTTAACACTTAAATAAGTTTTAAATAACAATTATCAGCTTAAATATTTCACTATTTTAACTTTAACATGCGTAAAGTTTCAATTGGATAGCACTTTCTGTGAGATTTGTACTTGTACTTGAAACTGATATGTCGAAAATTTAACTTGTTACATAACTTTTTTGCCGTTACCATACATGTTGAGGGTTTAACAACACAATGAAAAAAAACCCTATTACTTACAAAGCATACCAAACTCAAGAGTTATCCTTGTAATACTTAACCCTTTACTACACAGCTCTCGTAGAAATACTCTTTGGTTAAACGTTGGGGTGCCCCTGAGGTTTTCTGCAAAACTTAATGACTCAAATGATTAAAAAGATTTTTATTGTGATACATACTTAAATACTGCTGCAATCTTACAGGATTTTAAACACCTTTCTTTTATTTATTAATAGTTCCAGTGAGTAAAATTGGATTTTTACTTGAGTATCACCTTTTCAAAGAGCTCCCCATTGGATGCACAAAGAAGTATCTTTAATTTAAAAAATCCTTATTTTATAGGTTTCTAGTGCTACCCAATTGGATTGTACTTAAATTAATATATTGTTTATTTGTTGAACCGTGTTTTATTTGAAATTTACTATTATAATACGTCATCAAAAATGAAATCGTAAAATTCTTGCTTAAATGCTTCAGTACTTTTAAGAGATATTAAACCATATCAGTTATATTTGAAACATTGTGGAGACCTACCTGTGGGATTTACACTTAGATTTTCCAGTATTTTATACTAGAGCCAGCAAGTAACTAAACCAAAAATGTACATAAAAAAATATGGTCATTATATATTTTGCAATGATTTTGAGGTTAAGGAATATATAAGTCTTATACAATATCTCAGTAATCAAAATCCACCAAGAAAGAAAGACATTTATAGCAAAATGTTCTACTTTACATCTTTCAAAAAGCAAAAGGTATGGTACATTTTTAATGAACCATAGGTTCAATTACTTTTTTATTTCTTAACAGGTTGCTCATAATTTCATTTTGAGGCAATATTTCATGCTCATCTAACATTGCATAGCTTAACTCTATTATGTGGAACCTACTAAGAAGACAAAATAATTAAACTGTAATTTGGTTTAATGAGTAAAGTAATGCTTGGACAATGTCTTTACAGTTTTTAATGTTTTTTTGTTCTTTTCTTTCTTTTTTTAATGAAAAAGGCCACAAATACAACTTTGTTCAACTCCCCAACCACCAATGATCTGAAGGTAAGAAACACTTTTTAATCTTTATTCCTTTTATTATGAATTTCTATTCATGACCTAGGCAGAATGAATTATGCAGAAAGGGGTATTTATTCAAATTCTCACCTTTATTCAATTTCACCTACTTCATGACTAGGTCTGCCTACTTTTATGTTTCAGATTGTCTTTCTCTATCTCAGAGTGACATCACAGACTGTCTAGTTGTATACAATCTATTTCTATAGTATGCATAAAAATGGAGAAAATGATAAGTGCGAGTAAAATCTGAAAGTAACACAAACAGAGTAACCAGCTAAATTAATAATTTGGTCAAAACCAAACAGTTGGTCATTAACTATTCCTATTGCACAGTCTATTGTCTATAGCTCTGCAGTAGCTGTAAAATAAAACCCCATAATTAATGCGGTTAAATACAGTCTTGTGTCTAGAAGTGTTAATATCGAAAGCATGAGTCGAAAGCATGCCAGCTCTATTATTATAAACACATTGATGGGATCAAACAGACCACAATAATCATGAATAATTATGAGTTTTGTTTAAATGATGACCAAAAAAATGGCTTGCATTTGCGCCTCTGTTTCACATTTAAGTCATCGTACAAGTCTTAGAGAAAGTGAGCTTGGTTTAAGAGAATTTTGATGAGTAATATGATGAGTAATGCAGCTGAGATCTGGCCTATTTTCAGCTCTCTTTTTAGCTTTAAGGGGAACATTAGCTGCTCGTTTCTTACATGTGGATTTTATGAAAAGTCAGTAACATACTGAACTTACATTTCAACCTTCAAAAACAGCTCTGTTAAGAATCATTAAGGATTCTGACCCTTAAATGATCCTGAGGTTCTGCTGAACCTGCCCTGCCACCCAAGTGGGAGGTGTCCACTGCATCCTCAACAAGAATCTTGTTTAACATTGAAATCAGTAGTTTTCACAAGTATAGTGACAGCAGGTGTCTACTGAGGTTTCTTTAGAGCAGAGATCTAGATTTAATTCTAGATGGTCCTCTCTGCTTAACTGAGGCTAAACTGCTGTGTGCAGTGCAGCAGGATTGGAACCTGCAAGGATTTAGGCGTCATGTAACGACACTTTAACTACTCCTGGTCGTGAAATAAGACAAAAACAAATTTCTCATTCATTGAATGTAACGATCTAATAATGATGAAAAACAAGTTTCCAGTAATGACCCAAATGTTTCTATTCTGTTAAACGTGTACAACATTCTACAGCGAAAAGCCATGTTTATTACATACAAAACCTTGTGCAGAGGCATTGTGTGCTAGTGCACATGGGAGAAAGTGTGCTTAGTTTAGGAGAAATCTGATGAGTAATAAGTCAAAAGTGTCTGCAGATAGAGAATAGAGCCGGCCTATTTTTTCACAGTGAAAGTATTTCTCAAGACATCTTTCCATCTTTTAGTTTTTCTTTATAAACGTTGTGAGAGAACAGTTTCGGTACACTCTCAACGGAAGTTTACAGAGCCTTTGGTGTGAAAAAACAAGTTCTCTTTTAGTTTCATAGGGAAACTTGGGGTAAATGTAGTCAGCAAGAGAAACAAACAATGGTTCCCTTTATGGACTGAAAGTTTTGTGTAGGGTTTGAACAAAAAAGTATTTGCAAGAGAATAGGAAAATTTTGGTTGAGTAATTTTTTTTTAACTCAGATAAAATTAAAATGTAAAAAGTTGCTTACTGAACCAAAGCTAAAAAAAATGCAGGATATAAAAGCAAATTGAATTAAATTAAAATTTTTAAGAATTAATCTGGAAAAAAATAAAAAATAAAAATTAGATTAGTATTTTAGTACAGATCATCTAATAAAATATACACATTTAATTTGGAATAAACGGTGGATTCAGCGAAGGGTCTGTTTCTTAAACAAAAACAATCATCACAAAACTTGAAATTCCAAGGCACATTTTGCTTTTTTAATGCTTTTACGCTGACACTTTTTTTTTTAAATATCAAGCTAAACATAACATCCAAACACAAAGGCTAGTCAAGAAAATTACAGACCACAACATACTTTAAGCTTAAACAGAATTAACAATATAATGTACTTACCACTCCTAAAATGAATAAAGCAACTCTAGAAACTCTTCTACTGACATGTTTCTCTGCATTTAGTATAAAAAAAAATTGTTAATTAAATTATCCAAAAGTAGAATTGCTATATAAAAAAACAGAACTTTCTTTAATAGAAAGTATTTTAAGAAGGGAGAAGAGAAAGATGAAGATTTTAACAGTGCAAAATCCAGCACAGGTTTTTCTGAATGAGCTTTTTTCTGTGTGTTTTTCAGGAGTGCTGTGTTCCCTCCGCTCTTGAGTGTTTCAGGACTAAAATCCTCTCACTGAACGTCACTGACAACAAACTCAAGAAAAAACAGATAACTGTTTTCTATGAGCTCCGCAAGTCCATGATTGTAAGTCTAAGTGCACACATAGTTTGGTTAGGGACTGAATTCAAAGATATGTTTTTGTGTGAACGGAACCTGTCAAACTATTCACAACACACTCTTTCCATTGCGAACAGTTTTTACATGAGGCTGATTAATTTGCGACCATGTAGCTCTCCAAAAGTAAAAAAATCAACAAAAACTCTGTGAAATGTCTCACAAACATCGCCCTATGTTTTATTTTCTAATCAGAAAGAAATACTTCACTTTGTTGGGCAGTTTTCACACATTGGCAAGGGCAGAGTGCAACAGCACAGTATTAAATTAACCACATGTGAAATGCAGTAAACAGCGTAATCCAACACATTCGAGAACCGCAGATGAGATTTTGGGATCCTCTTCTTAATTTCTATTACTAACTAAGGGAGAGAAACTTTAAGCACAAAAAAGTGAATTCACCATTTTAAGCTTCAGATGAAATACAATCAACCTTTAAATGGTCATAGTTACAAGTGAGTAAAGTTTTAGTGTTTTTATCATGGAAACTATAATTCACTGAAATCTCACTGGTCCTAAAAAAGGATCATGTTATTTTTGTCTTTATAAAACAATTCATGTTTTAGAAGGTTTGCTAATTAATTTAGCTTTTAAATTTTCGTATTCTTAGCTCCACTCATATCATACCTTTACGTTCATTTTCAACTATTCAGAAAAAACCCATCTCATAGCAAAGATTTGAAAAAAAAATTGTTTCATTTGTTAGACCAAAGGTAAAAAAAAAAAAAAAGAATATTTTCAACAACAGAGGCTTCAATGTCCCAAATCAAAAACACAATCATATATTTGGGTTTTCAATCCATTTATTATTCTTATTTTTAGTTGTGATGTTAGGTACTTTACCCCAAAAAGACTCTGATTTTAAATATGTATGGTACAAATCAATTAATCTTATTTTACTTTTTTAAACCTAAACTAAAGCAATATGCTTTGAATGCTCTTTAAGATTTGAATATCTTAAATGAGCTCTGTTTTGTAATGGGAATACTACATAAAGTTTAATGCTTACGCATGTGAATTCTAGCGATGACCGATGTCATGACAACAGATGGTGTGTGCATCAGTTGTTCTAACTGTACATAAGTTGATATATAATGAACACAATGGAAACATAAAAAAAGTTTTTTACTCACACACACCAGAAATGACTGCATTACTGAGATTGTTGTTGTTATTTGCAGGTGAACAGTATATCCAAGTGCACAGCAGAAGAGAAGCAGGTGAGATCCCCAAAGCATCACACAAGCTGCACATCAATTTAATAAAAAGACTGCTATTTAAAATATTCATACATTATTTTCTGACTGTCTATGTTTGATTGCAGAAAGCTGAGTGCAGATCATGTGACTCATACGAAATGGTCAACGGTACAAAGTTCCTGGAGAACTTCCAAACGCTTCTACAAAAGGTATGTTCAGTAAGAGTGTTTATGTTGTTATAATATATATTCATATAATATAGTAATTAATTCAATTTAGAAAATCTTAATTATTTGGAGATTTCGCTGTTTCTATTATGTTTTCCTTTTTAAAATTTGATTTTTTTTTATTTACAAACAGTTTGACTTTTTACTTCATGGAATTAAAATAATGGTTGGTTATTACTAAAGTTGTGCTTTACAATAAAGACTAGTTAACCCACATGGGTAAACTTTTGTTAAGGGAGAGAACATCTGAACGTGGCGACTGTACAGCAGTGTGTAACTAACTGTTTTTCTGTTTCCAGATCTATAGTCAAGGGTAGAGATGAGACGTGACGGAATGCCCAGTATGACACTACCCACCACTCCTGCTATTCTATTTATTGATTATTTATTTACCTCAAAGTGTTCTATACGTAATATGAATGTTTATGATGACATTGACAAGCATTTCACTTCTCTCTGAGCAAGATTGAGTTTAAGTTGGGAGTTACATATTTTTATACCGTCAGAAAACAAATGTGTCATTTGCATCATAGGTTTAGAAACTAAGATGTATGTGGAATGTCTCACACTGAGATGCTTGAATGTTTAGAATGCTATTTATTTTTATATTTAAAAAAAACACATTCTTTATTTTTTTAAATATGTGTATTATTTGCTGTGGGAATTATTTACAGCATGTACTGTACTTGTTTTTACTGTATGCCGTTATTTATTTACACTTAATTGTTCTATACATAAATGCTATATGTTTAAGTATATGTGTGTTTTAGTATTAATATTAAGTAAAACGTAATAAATGTGTTAACATGAAGATATCATAAATATAATAAACAAGACTGATTTTAAAACGTTTATTTCAACATGAAGAAAAAAAAGTTATATGTTTATTTCAAAAAGTTATATACCCCTTTTTAGCCTATTGAAGTATTTGAACCACCTACCAACAACCATACCGATAAACTAAATTAAAGGGAGTGTCATCTGAGTCGTAGATTGCAAAAGCAATCAAACAACAAATTCCAACATTTCCGCCACGGTGAGACCAAAGACCTGATGTCAGGGACGAGATTGTAGACTTGCACAAGGCAGGAATGCACTACAAGCCAATAATAAGCTAATTTGTGAGAAGACAACACTACACTCCACACTTTGAGAAAAAATATGGTACAACTACAACTAAGAAACGCCAAGCAATCTCTTTAGTGGTACATTTAAAGCATTGGATGGCACTGTTTAGTACCAGTTAAATATGACTGAAAAAAAGTAGACGCTCAAATCATTGTAAAACTGAGTGTAATAAATGAAAGTTAGATCGTGTTGCCAGTGGATAGCACTGTGGCCTTTCAGTAAGAATGTCATTCAATTCTCTAAATATCCCTCAGGAGTGAATGTGTGTGTAGGCTTGTGATGGACTGATGAGCCATACAGTGTGTACCCCCACATTTCCCCTGAAGTGCACTGGAGATGGGGACCACCATAACCCCGTGACCCCAAAAAGAAAACGGATGAATTCAGTTGAGAGTGATTATTACTCACAGTGGAACAAGTTTGCCACTTTTGAGGTACAAGATGCAATAGGTACAAATATGGTCCTACGAGGTACATATGAAAAAAGGTCCTTTAAAATAGGTATAATTTTAGGTATAAAAAGGCACAAGAAATATATAAAATGGAAGAAATGGAATACTCCATTTCCAGCAATTACAGCATTGCAGACCTGTCGCATACTACGTTACTTTGTTGAGGTAATTGAATTGGCTGGATGGGCACTTTTTGCATAACATATGGTCAAGGTTCCCGCAACAGCTCATTGGGGTTTAGATCTGGTGACTGCTGCCAGTCCATTACAGAGAGAAGACTGGATGCCTTCTGTTCTAAATAGTTCTTGCACAATTTGGTTCTTGCTTTCAGTAGTTGGCTTGTTGTAGGATGAAATTGCATCCAATTACAGGGTATGGAATGGCGTTGCAAAACGCAATAAGTCCATCCTTATTCAAAATTCCTTTTACCCTGAACAAATCTCGCACCTTAACAGCACCAAAGCAACCTCAGATCATCATGTTACCCCTACCTTTCTTGACAGACAGCTTCAGTCATTCTTCCAGCATCCTTTCAGTTGTTCTGCGGCTCACAAATGTTCTTCTGTGTGATCCAAACACCTCAAACATTGACTCATCTGTCCATAACTTTTTTCTAATCTTCCTCAGTCCAGTGTCTAAATGTTTTCCTTTTACTGGCCAGTCTTATAAATGGCTTTTTCATTTCCACCATTTCCTGAAGGCAAGTATCCCTGAGTTGCCTCTTCATTGTAGATGTTGGCACTTACAGTTTGTGGCAACTATTTAATGAAACTGCCTGCGAGATCAGGCAGCGTTGTGCAGCAAGGCCTTCCACTTTAGAGAATAGGAGATAGTTAGGATAAGGTAAATAAAGAGAGTTAGGTAGAGTACAAACAGTGAACTTTATGCCATAGAAAAAGGAACACATACAAACAGGGGCTGGTTGAGAGTGTTCAGCCAGAGAGTATTTAAGACAGTAGTAATCGTCACAGAGGTGCTGGGATATCTGGATCAAATCAGTCATCAGCTAGGATTTTTTTCCACTACTGAAAACAAAATATGATATTTTGAGTAATGTTGAAAAACTTGAAAGACATTAATGTTCCATACTATAGTTAATGAGGATGGTATTCAAAAAAATGTCTAAAATATCTATGTTAATAAATGAAAAAATACATACATACATATATGATGGAGAGTAATGGGTGAGTTGACGGTTCAACGTCCTTTATTTTACATGAAACTATACTGGCCTCTGGTGGTCAGATTTAATCAACTCCCTGTTTGGAACAAACCCATCAAGTTCCATGGAAAAAGTAGAAAAAAGTAAAAAAAAAAAAAGTAAAAAAAAAAAAGCAGATTACGAGTTACGAAATTGAGTTGGTGGATAGAATAGACACATGCATGAATGGATGGACAGGTCTTCCTGCGGTCATCGGTTTTACCCATGAATGGTTCATTATAATAGGTAATTGATCATATTAAACAGCGGGTTAACTGAGATCCTTTTTTTTAAATATTGAGACATGAAATAAAAAAGACCTCAAACTGGAATTGAGCAGCAGATGGCTGGCTGACATCTGCCTGGCTGACATCTGTTTGTTTACCTCTAAAAACACCTGTCCACCTATACATTCAAGCACCTCCAGACTGCACAAACATGAACTGTGGTTAAAGAGTGGTTACAAAACTTTATCAGCAAGTCATAAGCAAGAGTATATAAGTGTGTGATTTCCAACCAGGGGAATTTGAAGAACAACCACAAGAAATGAAGAACACATCTGTGATCTGCCGAATACCATACAGGTACACAAGCTGCAAAATCAAAACAAAATGATGTAATTGACTTTTTACCACAGAAACTCTACATGTTCGGACAGATTTCTTAACTGCCTCAACATGTCCGTTCACCCTTCTATCCAGTCACTGTTAAAACATGATGAAATTTTAAAACAAACTTAAAATTATTGCATCCATTAATTACTGTGAAGACTACCTTTCTCTGATACGGGTCAAGACCAAGACATGTCCAGGGACTTTCACACCTGACTTGTTTAGCTTGATCCATTTGAACTAGAGTTTGTTTGGTCTTTTAAAATCCGACCAAGAGGAGACTAAAAAACATGCTTTTTGAACGAATACAGACTAAGTCTTCAGACAGTTGCAACAAAGTGAACCAAATTAAACAAACTAGAGGTGTAAAGGCACCCCAAGACTGCAAGACACTGCAGAAACCAGAGATTATTCTAAGCAATATACAACCAAGACAAGAGACATGGACATGGTTGAGAGAGGGACTTGAGATTCTTGCAACCAAAACATGACAGACACAAACAGAGGTCGTAAGCCTTAGAAGTCCAGAGCCTTATCATTATCATTCTTTGAAAAATGTTCAAAATAAATATTCATAAATACCCCTAAAAAGCAAAGACAAAATCTAAATCATGTGAAAATTGTATCACAGTCTCTCCTAAACTTTATACACTGTTCCAAGCACTTTTTGCTTTGTTTTAAGCAGAAATTTTTAAACAAACAAAAAAAAACTTATGACAGGCCTTCTATGGGGTTATCCCTTCTATTCACCATTAGATGGAACTTATGGCACAGATTTGCGGTCTATAAAAAAAAACTTAAGGGGCTCACACAATTTGTCTCATTTAAATATAAAATACTTAGCAAATTATGCGTCATAACTCTTGTAATGTTCATTTAACGAACCGATACGTGCAGGGGCTTCTAAAGGTATTTTTAAGACCAATACAAGGCATGGATGAGCCCAGAGAGACTTGATTCTAAGACATAGCAGAGACTGGAGACTAAAGAGATCAAGGCTATGAAACAGTGGAGACCAGAGAGTCTTGAGATCAAGGCATAACAGAGATTGGAACCTGCCTAAGAATGGAGTGCATTAAAAGGTAGACACAGCCAGGTCTGGATTGTGTATTTTCCCATCTGCTGTGCCAAGATCTCACCAAAGCTGTTCTCAGGGGGAGAGATCTGGACTCAAGGTTGATCATTTCAAAACTCTCCATCAGATTGCTTGCAACCATTTAAAGTGCAAACAAAGCAATAAACTTGAATATTTTGTGGGCAATCTCCGCAATCCAATTTTAGTAGATTTACACTGGGGCACATGCTGCCTTTGCAAGGTGATGGACATCTGGCTGGGTTCAAACTGACCAGCCTCTCAGTCCTAATCTGGACAGGAGTCTGGACTTTGGTAAACCCAGGACCAAGACCTACAAGTTTGAAGATCAAGAATCACAAAACATGACACCAATACATCACAGAGGACTGACCTGTAAGTGTGAAAACCACAACAAAGCCAAAAACCCTGCGACCAAGACAGCTGAGACAGGTGATGTCACGACAAGGTGAGACCAGGACAGGTGCAGACTACCATTTTGTAGTATTATCCGGTCTATATTTTCAATATTCTTAATTGTAAATTTAGAGGCACTAAGAGTTTGGCAAGGTCTTTGAAGATCAAGATCACAATATTTGAATATAGAAGGTTGAGACCAAGAGAACACCAGGATCTGTAGAGTATAACTAGAGCAAGAGCACTACATTACTGGCACTCACAGCATGCAGGAATGATGAGATTGGGGTCAGGAATTGCTTTCAATCACACTCTACATGACTGGACATGTTAGTCTGCTGCCCTGGCTTGTGCCCATGACCTCATGCCCTAGAAAAAGGTATGCATCATCAAATTTATTCAGGGGCTGGTGAAATTATGCCAGTTGTTGAATTGGTTCTACAGATGCAACCTCGTTGTCCCCACAACTATCTATGCTAAAATTTGAGGTCTTTGTGGTTATTCATCATCATTGGATCGTTCCCTGTTCACTCAGGCCCCTGTTAATCTAAAGGAAAGTTGCTGCCAGTTTTTCCACCCTTCACACTGACGCAGTTGTGTGGGTTTCAGATGGGGGCATTTATATAAATGAGTGTTATCAGAGTGAATGGTAATCACACCTGACCCTGCGGCCTTAGAACTTTCGCTGAAACCACATTAAAAGTCTATCATCTGGGGACTTCCACATGCTCCAGAGATGATTAATCATATACACAATGCAATCATTAACAATCCTTTTTGATAAGTAAATATGGCCACTTCAGCTTAGCAATATTATGACCTGAAATGGTGTAGTGTTCAAATCTAAAACCTGAGACGGAGCTTACAATCAAAGCATGCAGCACAACTGCAATTTCAGGCTTTAATATATCTAAACATTATTTTCTGTCTAATTGTAGATAGATAACTAAATAATCCCAGATGATGAACCTTGACTGATCTTGGAGAGCAGGTGGATCCAGCATTCCTCCTATTCATCTCTGTGCACTTGATTCCCACTGCAGCTCTGACTCAACAACTAAAACTGCGGACTGCCTAACGCATCTTTTTTTTTTATTCACTTATTGAAGAAACAGCGTTGCCCAACATACATTTGTATACACTAAATCCAAATTTCCACACATCGTTTTTGAGCTTACAATTGGATACTTGTGAAGGTAAGAGAAACTAGGGCTTGGCGATTTGGCCTAAATTGGAAATTTCAATTAATGAAATACTCGATTAAGTTGCAACTTTATAGAATATAGGAAAAGATCATCTCTCTTTTCCTCTGAAAAACTGATTCCAAACTGCTGTTACAGGGTTCTTTTAACTTTCAATGTTGATTACCCATCTGTATTTGTAAGTTGTTTAAGGGGAATCATGTTAGGAGTATGATTGGCTTCATGAAGTACGATTCGAGTAATTGAAGGAGAGTTGGAACTAAAATCTGCAGAACTGTGGCCCTCTGGGAATGATTTTGAAGACCCCTGGTTTAAACAGAGACAGTCACACAACAATGGTGATGAGAAATGAAATGGCATTTTAGTATTTTACTTTTTAATATTTTAATATTATTAAGATTGTATACATCAGGAATTGTGTGAATAAAACCAGCCCCATGGTTTGTTTAATCAAGCCCCCTGGCGATATCTCACTCACTAGCACACAAACATGAAAAAGTATTATTTTACGTTCTAGGATGTAGTCGCATGACAAATGTAACATTTGACTTAGCGTGACTGTAATTCTTGCAGCATTTCTTTTTAAAAATCAGATACAAACCTCCAAAAAACTCCTTGGTCAAAAAAAAACAAAATAAAAAACAAAAAAAATCAAACCTGGTTAAAAAAAAAATCCCAGAGCAGAATGTATTTATTAGAATGTTCAATTTGTTATTGGAAGAACATCCACAGGCATTCCCGTAGCGTAGGTAATGCCAAAGTCAAAGGGTTGATAGAGAGCAAGAACTAATAAAAGATGCTCTTACCTAGAAATCGCCAAAGTCGCTTTGGATAAATGTAAACATAAACCTACTACGGTAATCTACAAGTCTGTAACATTAACATAAACACAATGTCTTAGAGAGGTGGGAGTACCCCTTTAATCAATTAAAAAAAAAACTTTCACACCTCGCCTATCTTCAGAAATGTGGGTTATATTGTGCATATAATTGTACACCATGTTTTATGAATATTATGTTGCCATTTTTTTATTTCAGTTTGAATAGAGCTGAATGTAAATCTAATGTAAATTGCCAAAATGCATAATTCTCAACCATTAGAAAAAAATTCAGTGGGATTATAAAGAAGCAGTGACAAGATAAAAACATAATCTCTGTCATTCTCACACTCAGTCACTTTCTGACCTTTAGATACACCGGTCATGCACATTTGTCTACCTTTCCCCACGCAGCTCAATAGCTCCATCTTACTTTACAAACACATTTTGTGAGTAAAAGTAACCAGGGATGGTTATCCAAGACTACACTGTCCAATGTAAAAAAAAGCACATTCCTACACATTTTATGTTAGGATATCTGTGGGCTATTAAGAGGTCTTAAGTAGATCGAAGGACTTGCCAGGACAGGAGGATGTATTGATCCAAGACAACACAGCCAACACCAGAGAGCATCGAGACCAAAACACAGCAAAACTGGAGTGCATCGAGGCTGAGACACACTTAACACCAGATAGCATCAAGGCCAAGACTCACCAAAAGACTGGACAGTACAAGAGTTTATCAAGAGAAAGACCCCACCAGGCCTGGAGAATGTAGTGAGAATGACACAGCTTACAACCAGTGCATAGAAACCAAGACACATTCAACACCAGAGAGAATAGAGACCAGGCACAGTTAAAACCAGTTAGCATCAAGGCCAAGACACACCCGAGAGCGGACAGTAGAAGAGAATTGTCGAAAATATTGTCTATACCTGAGACAGTAAGCATATGACGATGAGCATCAAGACACAGCCAAAACTTGAGAGCATCTACACCAAAACACAGCCATGACCCAAGAGAATGGAGACAAATTCAAAGACAAAGGCCTACCCAAGACACAGCCAAGAACTAAGAGCCTCAAGATCAAGACACAGCAGAGACAGTCAAGACTGGAGAATGTCTCAATACTTTGGCTGAAAGTACTTAGACCAAAGCACAACAATTATAAGACAATGCAGAAACAAAAGACCAAAGGGTATGATTGAAAATTATTTTTGTGCTGTTGAATAATCCATTTAACCACAATATAAAGCTGATTTTATCACAATGTATGAAGTGTATTGTTGTGGTGCTTCAAGACCAATAATTGTGATTATGATGCAAGATTTGGTCCTTTTTGTCTTGTTCACGTCTTTAAATAAGGGGATTTACACTAAACCAAACACTCATAAAAAGTAGCACTTGAAAGGCCACTATGAAGGTGCGTTTGATAGCTCAGTGTTGCAGTTGCTATTAATTAATCACTCTAATCTCCCTTATATCATAACTTTAATAATAATAAACGAATCTAAGACAAAGTTATCTTTGCTATATTGATAGGGACTTTATATACAGTAACTTGATTTGATTTATACATTTTTTCCAGAAATATGTTATTCTGTCTCAGCTGAACTCATTATTAGATTTAAGGACGGATCATTTTTTTCTAGGATACCATTTAAAAGCAGCAAGGGGGCAATTGGTTTTTATTCTACACAAGCAGATAAGGACACACATAAATGCACACAAACAAATGCTTCTGTAATTCTGAGGGTGGAATGAGAGGGGGGTGGGGCAGGTGAATGGTGAAGGCTCAAAATGAAAAATCCAAACAGTCATCAAAGGAAAGAAAAAAAGTCCAGTTCTTAATATTTCCCTCAGCAGAGCATAAATATGAGCGAGTGAGACAGTAAGATGAGAGTGTAAGAGTGGCAGGTCATGATGTTTGCTCTGATACACTGGATTTGTGCTCTCGAGCTTGCTCTGCTCTGCTGCCTCAGCGCCAGCCCCATCAGACACGAAAGGAGCGAAACAGAGATGGAAGAAAGACTTTCTGAGCTGAAGCAAGATCTAACCAAACACGGATCTTGTGTGAGTATCACTTTTGATTTAAAAAGATTTGCTTGTATGGATTATAAAAATAAACAAGTTTTTACTATAATCAAACAACTTTTTTTATTGCATTCACAAAAAAAATCTGAACTTCATTGTGTTAAATATAAATAATATGCTGCACCATACTAAAAACATTTAATAATGTAAGAATTATTTTAGTATACCATTTCTAAAACCATATTTTAAGCTCAAAATGCATAAGTTTTCCTTCATTTAATGCTTTGTAATTCCAGTGTGATAAATCAAGAACTCAAAAAGTTGATCAATAATGCGGTATCTGCCCCTTCTTTGGTACAAACCCACAATGATTTATTTTTGTTTATTTGTTAACAGTTGGAGAACATGACTCTCTACTCTCCAATGAACTTTAACGAGGTAAGCATCTCTCTCAGCTCATTCACCCTTTATGGAGGTTGCTCAGTCACACATTATGGAGGTTACTATGAGAAAGCCAAACATCCAGTATTTCTCATGCTTGAAATTCAAAATAATTTCCTTTTCTGCATCTCCAGGGTTGTCTGGTTTCAGCCCTGAACTGTGCTCTGGATCAACTGTACGCCCTTGAAGACAACTGCACCCTTCCTGAAAACTCTGCATTGAACGTACAGGCCTTACTGGCGGATTCTAGGGATCAGGTAAGTCACTTTTACTACACTAAACCATTTTACAACATTCATTTTATAACTACCCAAGTTGCTGCAGAAGTTACATCACCCATAAAATGAAAGACTCCTTTAAATATGTGTTCTAAAAATGTTGAGGAACAATGGAAAATAAGTAAATGAGATAAGGTGGTGCACCTTTAAATGGTATAACAAAATTTTTTCTACACCATAAAGAGAAACGTACTGTAGGCCAAAGATTCAATGGAACTCAATGGAGTAAGAATGTCTATTATGTTCATCAGAATGAAGCACGGTGTGAAATTCCTCTACAATAGTGCATACCACTAAGCTATTTCATAAAATCACTTCTGACAAAGCGGTCACTTAGTCAAAGTAGTTCCAAACAATCTCTTCCACCCACAAGAAAAGTAGGAGGTCCATTCTTTAAGCCACTTCACAGCAAAAGTGACATATAACTTTAAATGTGTAATATGTGGGTAAACACTTGACATGTTAACTTATTAACATTCAATGGCGGGCAAGATTTAATGTTCTGTGGAACCTTGTTTGATCCTTTGGGCTTGTATAATTGACCCATGTGTAGAACTTCAAATTAAATGATAAGCCACTCCCTCTCTCTATTCCAGGTTCTTTCTCTGGGCTCATCCACCTCCAGCTCTAAATGTGCAGCATGCAAGGACTACAACAAATTTGGTGTCATGCAGTTTTTGGAGAACATCAACGTTTTGAATAACCGAGTGAATGTAATACTTAATGTTTAAAGATAATTTGTCATACATATTTTTTTTATTTTTTCCTCATGGTGTTTACCCATCCTCAAAACACAACAGGCTGCTTGAAACCAAGCCTTTTCCTACAGCCATGACCAAAGCTAAATCTAGTAAAAGTAAATCAAAAGCTTTCCTTTTGTAGCTTAAGTCTACATATGTTCCTTAAAATTTCATCAATTGTGTTCTGGAGGAAGACTTTGGATGGAAGACTTTCTATGAATGTCCTATAGTTTGATTGATACAGCACTCACTGAACATTATTTTCCATGTTTAAAACATTGCTATGAATGTAGTTGTAACTTCCATGAAGACCACGCTGTTGCTAGTTCTGAGATGTGTATATAAAATTATGAGGCTTTGCTGCCTATTTATGTATTTATGACGCTATTTATTGGTTATTTATAATGGTGTGAGCCCCTGGCAGAAAATAAATGTGAATCTATATCATCTAAAGATTGGTTGTGTGTGTGTCTTCAGAAATATGCACTTCACTTAACCTCCTAAACAAATCCCTTCTTTCTAAGATGTGTGAACTGCTTGCAAAAAAAACCAACAACAACTAAAAGTAGGATCGGAATGACTGTAGGCTGGCAAAACGATAGCTGAAATATTCCCTTTAATGACACTTTCTCAGCTTCTGAATGGAAAATTAGCCACTATTTTTAATTTAATGACATGATTGAAACTGAAAGTGGAGGTTGTAGTGTACGGAGTTCAAGGTTTTCTGTTATTAAGGTGGACAATTGAACAAGGGAAATCACCCTCCAATCCCCCAATAGTTCAAGCTTGGAAAACTTATTTTCCACACCCACGGTTAATAAACCTATGTGCATCATCATCCAACCAGAGAAACAACCAGAGCCTTTCCCTTCACACATTAAGCTTCTTAAAATAACGTACCTCTGTGGTTGCAAATACATCAGGAAAGGAATAGATCACTTTATAAAGGCCTTAATAATGCAACATGAAGGCAAAGTATGTGTGTAAAAATTCCCTGTAACATAAATTTAGGCCCTAACAATACATTAATAAACCAACAACTCTATAGTGTCAAAAAATAAGCAATATTTCTGTAGGTTAGTAAATATCCAATACCAAACTCACATAATAGTCAGCTCTATTTTTTCATAATAAAAGATAAATCTCTAAATGCAAAGCATCTACTTTAGCTTTTAATGCATCAAATAACAAAAACAAACTAAAATATAATACTTGATATGCTTTCTAAAATGTTAACATGATCAAAATCTATTGAAATAAAAAGAGCACGATTGAAAATGATAAAAATCCCCAGCAATATCAATCTCTTTTAGCTGTCATGCGTACATGCCTCAAGCTTTTGCTGTACAGCGGATTGCATGAATGTGCATCAAACTTCTGCATGTGCTCAAAACACAAACTCAACGACACTTCAGGAAACAAATACTAGGCACAAACCTTATCCCGGCCAAAACATCTTTAAAATGTGTCTCAAAACCCTTTCGACAGAAAAGATATCCTCAGATGAGCACTTCTCATATTAAAAGTGTCTGGATGCTGGTACACGTTTGACAGGAAGCCCCTGAGGTTTCCTGTTTTCTAGTGTTTATGGGGCCCAACAAACACACACAACACTGGCCTCTTTCTCAGACTGAGCATCCCTGGTGACATCCTTTAAAACCCCTCTACAACTCTTCCATCAACTCCCTCACTCTCGGGTTCTTCAACCAAAACTTGACCTCTGATCAAGCCTCTTCCTGAGGTGACTGTACATAAGAGCCAAATAAAATACTGAACTAATGAATTATGAAACATAGTTGCATCAGAACCATAAAGTGAATCTTAAAATCTCTCAAATCTTAAAACAGGAGTCCAATACATGTTGAAAGATCAAATTCTACCACATCTTAAGTACAATCAAGGTCCATTTCCCATCAATTTAAGATGGTTTAGATGACATATATACAGTATTGTGCAAATGTTTTTGCGAACAAAGAATACTTTCAAAAATGGAAGTTCATTCTGTGTGGTTTTAGACTTCCTCATATCTCTTCACATAATCCCAGACACGTAATGCTGTTGGAATCAGGGCTCTGTGGAAGCCATTCCATCACTTCCTGTGCTTCTTGTTCTTTATGCCAAAGATATCTTAATGTATGTTTGCAGTCATTTTCCTGCTACGGAATAAATTTGGGGCCAATCACACACCTCCCTATTGGAATGGGATGAAGGAAATCAATAGTTTTACATAGTTTGATGCATCAATCCAGGACATATGTTGTAATTTTTCTGCTTAATGTTTTTGTGTATTCTTGAGTTGCTTGTCATTCCCATATAGAATTTATGCCTTTTTGGCTCAAATTTTTCTTTGAAAAATTTCTCTTCGAACAAACAACAGATGGGTATTCCTGGGGCCCAATGGTTTTTGGTAGTTCTGAGCTGATTGCACTGCTAAACATCTCTATTTTGAAGAGAAATTAGCTCGTCTTGAAACAGCTGCACTAAAGTCCTGAGTCAACCACTGCATCTACGATCCTCAATGTCATCTGGGAGCTCGAACAGCACATCTTGAAAGCACAGTATGCTTTAAAATCTGTCTGGGAGAGACCTTGTTGATGCAGTATAACTATGTTGTGGCTTGTTTCTGTGCTCAATCTTGGCACAAAACAAAATGTCTTTTTTAACCTCACCTTTTTAGCTGTTCGTTGCCCAGTTTTAAGCCTCTGACAGGTTTCAGTTATTGACGGGGTTACATTGATGAGCAGATGTTCAGTATATTTGGTAGATCATGCACTTGACTATAGCCTTACAAAAATACTGACTTTGTTCAAGGGTATTTATAAGAATTGATGTTGGTTTGAAAGTAAAAGGTAGTAAATACTGATCTGATTTTGAAGTTTCTTTTGCTCACTCACTTTACATTTTGTAAATTCATAAAATAAAAATCATTACTGGTATTTTTAGGTGGTCATTATTTTCCATTCTTAATTTATCTGCCTAAAACTTTGGCACAGTACTGTACATGAGAAAATAAGAAAAAAAATGTATTTCATATTTCACATTTTGGCTAAATCCTTTAAGCCTGTTCTTCTGAAGTTTTGACCTTTACTACAATATTGAAAAATTTTTGGTCAGCAAATTTCAAATTCAATGGTGGATAAAAGCACCTGCTAAATCCATAAATGTAATTAATTTCCTTCATATTTCAGTCTCTATTGCATCATGATTGATGACCAAAGATCCTTTGCAATAAATGAATTAATACAATGGTGTCAAGTAGCATGAGAACTGCATTTTAAATGTCTTTAAACTTGGGAATCCATCACACCGATAAAGGATGAATAAACAAACTCAAAAATTTAATTATTAGCTCTCAGGGGGCTCAAAAGGTGTTCAAACCTAAGGCAGGAAATTAACTAAATGAGGTAAACACTTTTATTATGATTTAAGCTCAAAGCAAACAGAAGATGCCTTTTGTGACAGTTTTACACATACAAGTGTCTTGAATGGTTCTTAAGCTAGATATTTTTACATTGAACAAAGTTGAACAAATCCAAACACACACAAAATGAAAACCTAAACAGATCCAAGGACATATATAACTAAACTTGTCAACAAAGAGGCACGTAAGACCTCACATAGAGAAGTGGTCACTGATGGGGGGCTTTTCCACCCACTGGCCATACCCCTTCCTCTCCAGATATGACTTCACTATGCTCTTCGCCTCCTGGTATGACTTTGCCATCATCTTGATGTTCCATTAAAAAAAAAAAAAAACAATATGACATTAAAATGACAGAAGACTTCAAAAAGCTAATTATAAATGTGAAATTTCAAATTTGCCTTTCAAATGATGTTTAAATAAATGTACCTTGGCTTCTCTGTAGCTGACAGCAGAGAGCAGTTCTTCTCTATGGGCTTCTTTAGCAACCAAATCAAAGCGATTCAACATTGCGGCTTTGCACAGACGACTGGCCAGCGCTGAGCTACTCTTAAACGGAGAGCTGGAAGAAAAAAATATATCACAAAAACATTAGTTAAGGACATTAAAAACTTACGAAAAAAATCTCTTATTATTTAATTCTGCTTTTAGATAATGCTGCGCTCACTCTTCAGTTGTTCAACTCTTGTAAATTTAACTTTTACTCAAGCTTCAATCGACTTAGGAACTTAGTAGTTTTTTTCTCCTGTAGATTACATTATTAATTTGATTTAACTGGCTTTAAACACAAGACATATCCCCTGTTCAGATATCCCCTCATATTCAGATAACCCTGTATTTCTTCATCCTTATTTTTAATAAACCATACCAATTCTCCAGTAGATCTGACAAGCTCGTACTTCTGTTATATTTTAAGACACTGCAGTGACTCATAAACTGTGGTTTATAGAGCTTTTCTATCGATTATCCAGGTGAGCCTATTTATTGTTTAATTGTAGAGTTAATAATTAACTCAGTACTCAGAACTCAGCACTCACTCTTCAGTAGATTTGCCCTCCAGAGCATCTACCACTTCCAGCAGCTGATCACCATGGCTCCAGTTGAGGCTCAGTGATTTATGGGTAGTGTGCGTATCCAAAGGTAGTGCTGAAGACACCAGGCTGATCTGTGGACGGTAGACACAGTAATACAGTGGAAGAGCCGAGGTGATGCCATCAACACGCTGGTTCACCGCCATCTCCATCCCACGAATATCACTGCAGCTCCCATCACCTAGGGGAAAAAAAACACAAACACAAAAAAACCTATTAAAAGTAATTCCATTTTGTTACCCAAGATCTCTGGCTGAACTCACCAATGAAAATGCTGCTTACATACACAGGTTCAATGAAGTGGCTCAGTAGTGCTCCCTGGAAGCCCAAAACCTGCCACTGCATGATCTTATCGGTGGCAGACATACTAACCACATGTGTACCCAACTCCTCATACGAGCTGGTAAACTTGGAGAAAACCTTCCCTTCCACAACCACATGAAGGCTGATCTGGTTGTTCACCTCCCAGGCTGAGATGGACAGGGGATTGAGACGGCTAAAAAAAACAAAAACATGAAAAACTAGCATAACTGCTGGTATCCAATTTGCAGATGGGTAAAAACATCCTCCGCAATTAACTGGTAACATTTTCTCCTGACGTATAACTCTGTACAGTTTTGTGCTCCAAGCTAACTGAGACCCTTTTAATCATTTATAGATGCTTATGTACAAACAACCACATTTCTGTTAAAACTCCTTGATTTCCATCTGAGATCCCCTTTAAGAATAGTTTACTCAGAAGTTTTGTAGAACAAAAATGCTCACATATTTAAAGTGAGAAATTACATTAAATACAAAGGATAAATTACTTGATTATTAAAATTATTGAAGGAAACACACTACTATCTACGACTATTTATTGAGCATCAATAAATGAACAACTGAAAGTACAAATTGCCTAAAAATAAAAATCACTAAGTGGAGTCACTAGTTTTTAGAGGGAATGTAATTGACCTGGAAAAATGTGAACAATTATAGCTTCTGAATGGCGATTACAATTACTTTTCAATTAATCGCCCAGCCCTATATTCTACATCTCTGTGGCTGTTCCTTCACATGTTTCACATTCATGAAGTGAGCGTTTAGGCTTCAAGGGGTTAGATGTAAAGAACAATTGACTTGTGATCATTGAGAATCACTTTCAAAAAGCCAGAGTGTGTGCTACTCATTCACAGTTGAGAAGGGATCTGTGCGGCTCCTTTCGGCAGCTGGTTTAAGTAGAGATGTAGTGTAAGGTGGTTTTTAAAGCTGAGCAGTTTGGTGTTAGGATCCTGCTGAAACACAGACTTCTCCTTCATTGTGCAGTTAGTGCTGAAGAATAGCAGCAGATTCCTGTAGAGAAACCTGCAGCACACAATAAATATATTTAAGACTCATACAGTTGATTACATATTTCGCAATAGAAGTTTCTTTGGATCAATCCAACCCACAAAACTATTGCAGCTGCATGGGTGATAATAACATACATCCCTTAGATTGAGCACATTACTCCAGTACTGGAAGAAGTTTATTGGCTTACTATAAAGCTGTGCACTTGTTTTCAATTAATTAATCTACTATTAATCTACCATCATAATCATTATATACATTGCACCTCTTCCTTTTTCTTTCTGTATCTCCCACCACTGCTTAAATTCCTTAAGGATGGTAGAGTTTTGGGTCACTGCTTCAGAGTTTTGGATCTAGCTAGTAAAGGGGGGCCTTCACACCTGACCTGTCTAGTTTGATTCAAGTGAATTAGAGTTGGCGTTCCCCTTCAGTAGTTGTTTGTGTAGGTGTGAAAGCAGCAACCGAACTCTAAATCGGACAAAAAGAAGTACAATTCGAACCCTGCTCAAGGGGGTGGTATCGGTGGGTTTGAAATCAACTATTAGGTTGTGGTGAGAACATGACTGAATAACTGATCAAAACTAAAAACCAAAGCTTTCTGAACGGTGACCAAACTAAAAAAGTGATTTAGGCATATGATATAGTAAAGGAAAAAAAGGGTCAAAATCAGTGAAGTGTGACCATTTTGAGCTTATTGTCCCACTTATCTGGCATTCTGTCTGCTGTTCACTTCCATGTGGAAGTAAACACAACATTAATTTCATTTGAACCAATAAGAAAAGTAGTTGAGAAGACATATGACCAGTGATTGGCTTGTACGATGTCACATGGCTATATTTTCAATAGTTGTTCATTGCGTCTTGAAAAGCCCATAAAAATAGATTTTTATTAAAAGGAAAAAAAAAACAAAAACACTCAGTGTGACCTTGAGCATTTACCTCATCAAAGATCGGCGGGCACTCACTACAGCATGAGAATCGTGCAGAACTCGACCGGTGGGTGCTGGACTTGATTTGGTGTTGGAGCTGCCAGTGCCCATAGCTATAACCTCACACCCTTCGGCTTCAGACATAAAAGATGGTTTGAATTAAAACAGTTGATCTGTTACTTTTCCTGAATTCCTCAGAATATTGTTATGAACATGATTATTTTGTTTTTGCAAGCATTGAATCTTCGTAGCCTTTTAACATTTTATTTTTTTTAATTTTTGCCTGGCTCTCCTCCTCAACCAATCAGAAAGAGCAACAGCATTCTGGAAGATCTGTCCTTACATGAGAGCAAGACAAAGGCTGCCACCGTTCCCCCACAACTAGAGAAGTCTCGGTACCCATCCACCAGCCTTTTAAACATCTCCCTCACAACCTCCGGAACCTGGTCCTTGAGTGGGTTCTTTCTCTCTGTGTAGAAAAAAAAACAAAGTTATGTTATCCATCAAAGCTGAATCGTCCACTAGCATAGTCACGTTAAAACATTTATTTTGCAACCTGAAGTTAGCATGATAAACCAAGTTGTGAGGGAGCACAGAACATTTGTATTTACATTTACTGATGTGTATTTGTGTAATCCTAAATTCATTTTCTGAGAGCTCAAAATGCAACATCAACCCATCAAACCATGCGACTAACCTATCAGATTGAGTGATCTCACCCACATCCCCATGCTGAGTTCAAACAATGACCAGGAAGGGAAAAAAAGCTGTTTTTTTATACCGCAGAAACAGATAATAAAGCAGAAATCAGTGGCTTTTGGTATTGATAACCAGCAGAAACAAGTAAAGAACATTTTAACAACATGTCACTGCAACAAACTGCTGCAGAATCCAATTGGCTTGCAGTTGGAATCCAAACAATAGACAATATTGGTTTTGAACTACCAAAATACCACCTTCAAAATCTCCCTTTTAAGCGTTCACCAGAGGAAATGAACAATTAAAGCAAACTTTAGCTTGATGAAAAAAATTATTTACCCATCACTGCTCTTCCAGAATGGATCAGTGGGATTGTTGATTCAGTTTCTCTCACAGGAAGAGGAGGTGGTCTCACTGAATAAAAGAGACACATTAACATACATGTTATTCCAATATGAAACAAACACTTTTCAGAACAGGGCTCTAGAGTGCGACCAATTTGGTCGCATATGCGACCTAATTTCTCAATGGTGCGACTAAAAAAAAATCAAAGGTTGCACCGGTGCGACCCGTCGTTCGAGGGGAAAAAACGAAACTCCGTGAGTCTCCCTGTTGTTCAACAACAGACACACATTAGGCCCATATCCTGGTCTAAACCAATCAGAGATAGTGAAGAGCGTATACCGTCCCACCCCCCCTCTGATTGGCCGTGGTCCAGATATTCCTGTATGTGTGTGAACGTACTTTTGAAAATGCATGTGATGCAGTCAGACAGAGAGAGGTGAGTCCATCAGGTAAACAGTGGATGTAGCCGCGCATTACGAGAGAAGATGAAAAGAACGATTGACAGATTTTTCATTAAGAAAGATAAGTTAGGGCCTGATCGTGAAAATCATAACCAATGCTCTGACACGGAGCCATCAACCTCCCCTGTGACTGGCTCTAATACATTTAGAATTGAAACTGTAAACTTCAGAATTTTCTATAAAACACATAACATGCCGCGATAAATGCACCGCTCAAGTGTCCCCTCTCCCCGCTGCCTTTCAGCGGCAGGCAGCTGCAAATAGATCATCAGACGAGGCCGAGATGATAATTAAGTTTTACGTTGCCTACAATATTGCAAAGAAGAACTCCCCTTCGCTAAATTCAAGTCCGAAATAACTCTTATGAAGAAAAATGGCTTGAACGTTAACCCGACGTACAGCAATGATGTCGCGCGCACCCAATTTATAGGAGTCATCGCAGATACATTGAAAACAAAAGACGTCTGTGCAAATTGTGAACAGTGCGTACATGGAATTCCTGATCGACGGAGACACATATATCGCCACAAAGGAATTCGTCATTGTGTACAGTAGTATCTTGCGGAAAGGAAGACCGATGAATATATTATTGAACACAGTGAGGTCGAGCATGCTCATGCCCAAGGTAAGCCATGTCATGTTATGGAGCCTATGTCAATAATATGCCTACCGTCTCGTTACTGCATTAACCATAATATTCTGATACTTAAAAATGAAAAAATAAATAAATAGGCTGCATTATAAACTCTTGATCTGGGTAGTAAATGGTATTATCGTTTTTATTTGTTTAATTAGGAATTAATGCTGCTTCAAAGAAAGCATTTGCTGCTCTTAGGGACCAAAATCAGTTTAAAGTTTAAATTTCAGCTCAGTAAAGCACTTTAAACACTTTTTCAGTAAGTTTTAGTTACCTTTCTTGTAGAATTGTGCTTCAAATAAAGAACTTTATTTTGACCAGGTTGTTAGTTAATCATTTACAAGTCAATATTGTCTATATGGACAGTGATTTAAAAAAAATAAATGAATAGATAACTAAAAAAAGTGAACTGGTGAAAATGGGGTGTTAAATGTGATGCGGTTGAAAATTTGGGTGCACCTAACTTTTGTGCTGGTGCACCTAAGAAAAAAATTTAGGCGCACCAGTGCAACCAGTGCAAAAAGTTAGTCTAGAGCCCTGCAGAACCATTAATTTTTTTTATCTCATGTATTGCCTAATAATATTCAGAGATAAATTATAATTTCTTTTTTTAGCTTTAAATGTATATGGACAGACAATCCTAAAAGGTAGAGTAAATATTAAAAACCCTTTCTGTAAGAAGTTAAACATTGAGATGACTTCTCACACTCATCAGTGTCTGAAGGAATCTCATCGTTCTCTAAGCTGGTTATGACGTCCTCCAGGGCTAGCTCAGCTGCTTTGGATCGTGCTTCTTTCTTTGTGCTGCCCATTCCTGTCTTATACTGGATCCCATCGATCACAGCACAAAAAGCAAAATAAAACCCAGTGACACCTGCTACACATAGGAAAAGAAACAAACATTTACATGTTTCATAAATTACTGTACAATACATTTTTAAAGAGAACAAACTTGGTATTTCATCTTCAAAACACAATTAAAAGTATTTGAATTCAAATACAGTACAAGACAATTCCAAATCTGGGCACTTGGGGATCAATACAGCCTCCAAAGACCTGGATTCTGAGAAGGATGTTGCAGTAATACATACATTTAGGGATGGAAAAGAGGCTATAAGGCTATGTCCACAAAAGCACAGTTTTGGAACAAAAATGACCTTGTCTACATTAAAACACCCTATGAAACTCTAAAGGGCATGCCAATACATTAAGTTCCAGATATAATGCCCAATTCTGGTGCATATGGTGGTATTTTTGTAAAAATGTCTCTCTGCCAGAGTATTCAGAAACACTCTTTAAAATTAAACTGGTGTTGTATTTACTTGTGAACAATTAGCAAATCTGCTTAAAGAAAATACTTTTAAAAAGTGGCTATGTGGACAGGGCCTCATTCCGGGATTAATTCAAGTGTGTTTTGAAGAGGAACAAATGACAGAAAATTGCCATTGTTGAAAAATGTGTCAAATACCAGTTGTGACTGTTTCCTTCAGATCTAGTTGAAACTGGAGAACCTGTGAGAGCTGGAATAATGCAGACACAGGGTGGGTTTCTCCTCGTTTGTACCGGTTTATCAGCTCGCGAGGAAGATTTTTGGGTTTGGAATCTGCAAAACATTTTGTTTCATGGCAACATAATCATGTAATTCTGTGTGTTTAGTTTTTGCCCTTTTAAAACGTTCCAAACCCTAGGACATTTTGTGATTAAGTGGAGATAATATAGTTCACGCAATAAACTCATGTTTACTTTGGAACTTACTGATTTTGGAAGAGGGGCTCAATGGTTGTCCAGGACATGTATTGTAGTTAACACCTGAGGCATCTGAGAATAATGAAGTTTTCCAGTGAACCTGGGCCACGCTGGTCCCCCTCATGTTAGAACCCATTATCTTCAACAGATAATTAAGTAAGGCTTTAAAAATAAAAACAATAATAATACAAAGCTATGATCTAAAATGAACATGATGATTGATTCGGTGTACGTTAACCGTACAGAGACAAACTGCAGAAAAACACATAGCGACAAGACCAACCAGACATTAACGTTTTATTTTCTCGACGTTTTAAGCCTATCTATTAATCTGTAGACAAAAAAAATGTAACGTTTAATACAGTCTGAAACACTGTGCAGCTTTATGACTGGTTGTGGTTCATTAAAGCCAAAAATAATGGTAAAAAGACTTTATCGAGTTGCTAACGTAGTTCGCTATAGCGTGCTACAATTGAAAAACAATTAACGTTACGTATTTATTATGACTCGACATTTAAGGGCTTACTTTTTATCAATTCACCATAAAAAACAACGTTTTAGAAAAATCAACATAAACAAACGAATTCGTTCATTAACTTACCGCTAACGTTACTCTCACCACCCCACAACACCTGTGTCTGTCTGACGATGAGTGGGTGGTTACTTATTTGAAAGAATAACTAGACTGCATAAAATACAGTAATTACAAAGTGCTCTAGGGACTACATAAAACAAGATTGTATGATTCAATATTCTTTATGTATATAATGCAAGATCTCAATTTATTTGTTCGTACGTTTTAACAGTATTAAAACCATAAACAATAGAAAATGCATTGCTGCACATACATTAATCCAATGCATGTTCCACAATTGATTCATCCATACTGTCCTTTGAGTATTTGACATTTCTAAAATGGAAACAAATGTGGTTTTCTTCAGTGATTAAATATCCTGCCCACATACTAGAATAGTACCAATGTCTGGAAATCCAAAAATAGTAGATCTCAATAATTACATCACCTACTTTCAACTCAGACACAATCCTATAATATGCTCCCAAAAAGTTTCAACTTAACACAAATGATTGTTTTTCTTTAGCAAATTTGTTTATTTTTTAGTAATGTGTTCTGGCATGCAGAAGCTCAATATTCTATGATTCAAACCTATATGTTACATTTTAACAGCACAGATGGAGATCCTACAGATAACATTTGACGTTCATTAATGTAGGAAGGATTTTTACACTTCGTCAGTTGTGGTGGAAACCTATTTCAGCTTTGGTTAAACATATTATGATTTGCTTTCCCAAAAGTGTTTTAATGAGTAAAGCATGATTGCCAATTGTGATGAGTACAACTGTGGAAATTTTGCAGAGGTTAAGTTTTAAGAAAGAATATAGCATATAATTACAATATTGGCCTGGATGGGAGACAATTGATGAAAGCCAGGTTGCTATGAGAATTGGTGCTCATGTAGGGTTTCACTCATTTGCCTCAATTAAACTGTTTAAAAATTTCTAGTAAACCCAGTAAGACCTCGGCAGCATCCAATGTTTTAATGGGCATGGAGCCAAACAAGGTGATCTCTGTGTTTATACTGAGGGCCTTACTCTCTTTGAAAAGAGTAGCAGTGTCACCTTCATTCAAACCTATGCACCTTGCATGTCCCTTTATTAATTAAGGTCATCTTGCTCGAAAACCTTGAGAGGTCCGCTTGATTACCAGCAGCTGTAGATTGGTGATCTGCAACACCTGCTCTAGATAAAAGCGCTTAATTACCACCATGTCTTCAGTTGGAGTAGTTGAAATCTGACACTACTTTGACCATTTTTGTTTAGGATCAACAGTCTAAATTTGATTTCATTCTGAATTGTTTAAGGGTTGTTGGATTCACTCTCATTGACCCTTAAACTAAATGTTTCTTTGGAATTAAGTTTTATTGTAAATGGTTTAGCTTTGATTTGTAGGTAGGGGGTTATTTATTTCTGCTGCTTCATATTATTAGTGATTTATAATTTCTATCTGAATGTGATATTGACCAGCAACTGGATTGGTTTTCTGTAAATACATTTCACTGGCAATCCATCTTTCTGCTACTATTTTCTTGTGGCTACATTAGTCACTTCTATAATATTTGCCAGCGTGTGTTACATCACATCATGGTTCCACTTTGTTATGACCGCATTAACACTGGACAGTGGTATAAGCAGAAGAGGAAATATCAAGACTAGCCTTGTTGCATAGGTGAAAACTTGTCCTGGCACTATGCTAGTGAACACTGAGCTGTTGAAAGCTGTGCAAAATCTGTAAATGTGAGTGAATGCCTTTCGCAATAGGGCAAAAAAGCAGATATAAACACTGCATCTATATATGTAACAAACCACAACAGACTTGTTTTTCTCCAGGAACCTCTTTATTAAGATGCAACACTAAGATCCGCTTCAGTTTCAGGACTGAGAGAGTTTGACCAGATTTATTCAACTTGAGCAGTGGAATTAAAAAATAAATATCTGAGCTTTGCATAAACAGGCTCCATTGAGACATAGAGGTGCTTTGTTAAGCAATGATGTACCAGACAAAGACACGAAAAAACAAAAGACTGAAAAACAATAGAGTAAAAATGCCCTGGCTCTTTTAAGATCGCTAGTAATCCATGGACACAGTGGACTGGATGATACTGAGAAAAGATGAGCTCCTGAAAGACAGTTCCCTCCAAAAAAAATTAAAACAAGTTTCCTTCTACCATTGGTAGCCCTCTATAGCAAACTCAGTGATCAATTCCATCAAAACATTTAATTACTTGAATCACTGTGTTTCAAAACCGATGGACTGTTGCTACCATCCCCCCTTGCCCCCTTTCTTTTTCTTCGGTTGCGTTTTCTTACGAGCGGCTGCAGATGCGGCAGGTTTCTGCTGTCGTGGAGGAACAGTTGTGGTGGAAGCTGTGCCTGTCCCAGAACCTGGGCGAGGGGAGGTGGGCGGACTAGTGGCTGTTTTACTGGCATCTCTGCAAAAGAAAAGGCTCTTAATGAAGGGTTTTTACCACTTTCACAAAATCTGTTTGTATCTAGTACCTCATCTAACCCTAAATAACACCATCGTGCAATGGCAAAGGGCAGTAACTACACATTTGTTCAAAACTGAATATAAAAATGGGCTTCAAAACATCTTTATCTTGTAACAAAAGCTCATCGTCCAACTGTTTCCCATTCCCTATCAGAAAGAAATGAAAACTTTAAAGCCTTTTTTTTTATAAACTTTTACATTGGCGTTTTTACAGCAATTTACCTACAGAACTCTAGAGCCACCTTTAAATTGTATTTTATCAGTAACTCACAGCTCTGCAGAGGCTCCAGAGGTTGTACCCTGTGTACCACGGCCCACAGTCTCCTTCTTCTTGCCCTTCTTTTTACCACGGTAATAGGATCGCTCTCTCATGGGCAGCCAGCGCTCCGGGTCTGGGCTTGATTTGGGGTCATAGTTTTTGGGCAGTTTACCTGAAGGCAAAAATCATGATTTACAATAATAGAAAAGCTTATTGATGGTAATGTTTTCTAAATGCTGAAAGTTGAATGTCAGGCTCACTCTTCTTCTTTTTCTTCTTCTTCTTTACATCTTCTAGACTGAAAAGAAACAAACAACGCATAAACTGAGAAATAGAGCAGTAAGACTATAAACTAGTAGGAAAATTTCAATCTGTTAAATATCCACGAAAGGCAATTAAACATTTACTGGCATAGCACCTAATGTTAACTTTTGCTTAATTTAAAGCCCGTTTTAATGAAACAGTTGGTCATTCAATAAAATGTTATTCAACCTCTGTTTTGTGTTCTGGGAAGAAAAGTCCTCACCAAAGGATTTGTTTCACAAGTCTATGACCCTATTTTTCTCAAAAAAAAAAAAAATCTAATATTTAATATCTAATATTTAATTTGCCTTTATATGTTATCCAATATATTGCACATAAAAAGTCAACACCAACTTCTTATTACCCAAGTTATAAGTATTATTCTTTTATTTTCATTTAAGTAAATTGTTTGTGAATTATGAAATTTTAGTGTTGATATCCACTGAAAGGTCTCAAAGGATTCCTTTTTCCTTAAAATTAATCTCTGTGTCACTAAAGTGTAAAAAGGTAAAGTTGTAAGCGCTTGTGCTGCTCACCCCTGTTCCTTAGGCAAGCTTTCATTCGTGACCTTGGCAGCTTTCTTTCTGACATATGTGGCTCCGTGCGAGTTCTCAAGCTCGTCCACATCCACCTTTAAGGACATGGCGTCCGGAGAGGGAAGGTGCTTGCTTAGACTGAACGAAAGCATAGAACTCAGGAAAACACACGAAAAAGTATTCCGTTCATCTTTTACACAAAGTTATGAAGATGTTTCATAAATTCTGAAGTTATTAAAAAAGTTATATTTTTCAACTCAGAATGAAAAATGTGTGGAAGGAGGCGTCTGTCCCCAATACTGTTCATGTATTATAATACAGCATCCCTAATGACCGCTAAGAGGATTCTGTTTGATCTCATTGTTAATCTCTCTTGGAAATTATGCAATATATTACAGCATTTGAGTTTTTTTGTTTAAAATGCACCCAAAAGAATAATAAAACATTTCTTTCAACAAAGTTAAAGGATACGCTTTGGCCTTGTCCTGATCCACCAGTGAGTATGCGGAGATGAGCTGAGCGAGGGTGTGAACATCATTGGTGTTCTGTTTCCAGAGCTGCTCCAGGTCACTGGTGGCTTCTTTCTTTCGGCCATGTTTCAGCTTGTAGTTCGCCGCTTCTCGAACCAGAGAGAGGTGGATGGCAGAGCCAGGCTAAAAAGCAAAAGGAAAATTGAAGTGGCACAAAAAGTGGACACTACATGACATCATGTAAAATTATGCAAACATTTTCATTATTGCACAATTTTGTGCTTAAATATTTCCATCTCCTTTTTTGGAGAAAATGTAATCTCCCGGGATTCTTTAAGCCTAAACAATCGTAAACTTTTAGTGATTAATAAATATTAGAAACATTAAAGAACTCTTTAAGTACAACACAAAAAAGAAACCGAAGAGATTCAATAACACTGAACACTTGACTTTTACCTGCTCGGTTTGGTAATACTGGATGGTCTTAGAGAATACGTCTATGGCGCTGTCTATGTGCTCTTCATGTGTGTACAGTGAGACCAGAGCTGATACCTTTTAAGTGGAGTAAAGAAAAGAATAAAAGTTAGCCGAAAAACTGATACATATTAAATACATGTATATGTTTATAAACAAATACAAATGATCGAATAATTATTAGTTTGTTTGTTTTTTCTCAAGACCTGTCTGATATCTAAAGTAAAGCGATCTTACCATTCCTGGTTTGTATTGAAGTTCTTTTATGGACCTCAAGGTGTCACAGGCTTTGGTCACATGACCTGTAGTGGGCAGACAAAAATTATTTGTGCTGTGTAACTTAATCAGATGCATTACATTTGGTATGAGAAAAATAAAACGTTCATCATTTCTCGAGATACAAGCAGATGGAACAATTTGAAAATCACTTTTTTAAAAAACTTTTTTCTAGATATTTAAGAATGGCAGCCCTAGAAATGCACAAGCTTAAAAGGAAATAACCTGTTCATTTTCTGTCCATTTAGTAGGAAAGTGCTATGTATTTGTAAATATAGACGTGATAAAAGATGTGACTCATAAATAACATTGATCAGTAAATAATACTCTCAGTAACAAAAGGTGTAAAAAGTCACAAATGATGGAGTTTGTGAGTGTGAATTTGGGTTTGCATGAAGACACACCTTGCGTCAGGTACAGTTGTGCCATGGTCAGTTTGATCCTTGATGAGCTCTCGGGATGCTTATCTGAAAACCGCTGCAGGACAGAAAGTTGAGCTTTTGGGTCACTATGAGTGTCACAGGATTCTTAAAGGTAAATTAAAAATGAATTTCCTAACATTGAAAGATACAGAGTGTATCATGGCATCTACTCAGCAATGATCTTAAGATCTGTGGGACACAGAAGTAGAAATTCTCAAAAAGACATTATTGCAGAAATACAAATCAGACTTTACATCTGAGTATTGCTACAGGTTGTATATTGCTCCACATGATTCTGAAATTCTTTTAAAAAGACACTCAATCCAGTATTGAGAGCTTAGAAATTAACACTTTTCAGATGCCTGCCACTGAATTTTAAATGAAACAAGCTGAATTAAATAAACTGAGTGTGTGACAAATGAATAAACTTTTTGTGATATTTTAATTTAACTAAAACACCTCTAAGGTGCGTTATCTAAAATATTCCTTAAATAAGCATTAAATAAAACAAAACATGTTTAATTTACCAATATATTACACTGTGTCCCTAATCCCTACACTATTCCTGGACATGCACTAACATTTTATTTTTAGAAGATTTCAGACATTTAAAGCAGTCTGATACGTAGATGAATCTTTCCTGAGGACATTTCTTTACTTTTCAAAAACACTAAAAGTAATCTTCTGATTGGATATACACATCTAATTTCTAATACATCTGTAATATTATCTAGCTCTTGTAAAACTCTTGATCGCACTACAAAGTATCAACAAACCACCAAAATCCCTATAAAGCATTGACTCAAGCACAGGGTTTCGATTGCTTTCAAGTATATTGTGCAACACTGGAGCCAATAAACAACCACATGGGCATGTGCAGTAATAATGGAGTTAAAGGCACCTGAAGGAGATCGATGGCTTTACTGTGCTGCTTTTCTCTGCAAAGCTGAGCGACTTGGATCAGGACCGGTCTGGGGTGAGAGGGATTCTGGGCCTGGATACTCGTGAGCAGCTTATTGCATTGATCGCCCTGAGGAGAATTGTTAGGAAAGGTAAATTCAGAGTTATGCTTCTTATCTATGACTGCCAAATGAAACTCAAAAAATAACAATCTATGAACTAAAATAAATGTATAATATGCAGATTATACAAGAATCACATAAAACAGGTCACTGTAGAGTTTACAGACCATGAAATTAAATTAATCAATATATTTGATTCTATTCGGGAGAATTGTGCTCAGCATTTTACTTTTCCCCTGTCCAAAAGTGTTCTCCCTGTCTATGTGAACTCTCAGTTTATGGGTTGGGTTGCTAGGGATTCCGAGCATAACAGATTTCTGCATTAAATAGGAAGCAAAAACTGTAAAAGTGAGAGGAAGCGTGTGATCACCTGATTGGTGTACATGGCCAACAGGGCTTTGTTGACTTCGATGGCCTGTAGTTGTTTTTTGGCCAGCTTGTGCTCAACCCCCTCTGCATTGGTCAGCTTCACCTTCCTCTTGGAGTCAAAGACGTTTTGGTCCTGGATAAACAAAAAAACAAAAAAAAAACAAAACACAATTACAAATCTCTTTAAGAGTCTAATTCAAACCAATACAAGGATTTCAGGTTAATGAGGTACCTTGTTAATGGTGATGATGTTATTGGCAGTTACAGCCAGTAGACCCACATCAGACGGCCTGAACACAAAGAAAAAGTGGTAAATGGAAAAAAAACTCCATAACTCCAACTTGAACATGAACAAACTTCAAGAGTATAACAAACGGAAAACAGAGTATAATAAAAACAGATGATCATAGTTCTCACTATAAGCTCTCAATATTTTCTAATAATTGAGCCTTGTGGAGGTCTACAGTTTTGTCCCTGGTGTCCTTAGACAGCGTTTTGTTGCTGGTGGTGGAAGGTTTGAGTGAGTAATGGGCAGGTGTCTTGTTCAGGTAACTACTAGTTCAAACTAGTCATGTACTACTTGTCATGTAACCACGGTAACAAGTGGATGATAGAAGGTTCATTAAAGACGAACTGCTCAGTAAGATCAAAAATTCATCAAATACTTTGGTTAATGCTAATTATTATATTTATGGTTTATTGCTACAATTTGTGACTATGGAAATGGAGCCTTTTTGTTCTTGTTTCAGTGTCTCACAGTTAATGTGTTACGATGAAAAGTTAAACCATTCCATTCTCCATTATTCAGAAAACAAACCTATGGAGTATATCCTTATTATCTTCATTTTGTTTTTTTCTTCCAAACATGCATTTAATTAGACTTTATTTACACGGAGTTAACACACACTTGAGTTTAATGACTTGATTGTAGAGTTGTAAGGCGTCTTCCGTTCTCCCCTGTAGTTGCAGAATGAACGCCATCTGAGAGTGAATGATGGACAGCTCAGCCTCCACATCCTCCTCAGTCATGTCCTGCACAAAGCAACACAGCAAACACCTACGGTCAGATAAAAATAATAAAAATAAAGATTTCACCAGTATATCTATTATCTAGAACCGTTCCTTTTAACTAGGAACAAGAGATGGGTGGCCGGATCTGAGTTAGGGTCACTCCACCACAGTGCTACACATAGACTATTACATAATTTTCGACGGCAGTACTGTTGTAACAAGAGTCTTTTCAGAAATATCACAAAATCCGAAAGAAAGAAGTTGTGCAAGGAGGTCTGTTTAAAATTCAGCATCCTGCTTAACACAAATGGCATCTCTTTGTTTTCTTCATCACTGCCGATGTGAATGAGGCATAAGGGAAATAGTCAGAGTATTATATAACAATTACATTTTCTAATCTTTTGTTTGATTAGAAAGAGATTTCTCAAGTTAGTTATCAAAGGCTTCATTTCAAAAATTTTGAACGAATTTAAGAAATGGCTATTTTGTCAGCTGGCCTCAGAGCTGTCTAAATGCTCTGGAAAGATGCAACAGCCCAGGTTGACAACCGAAAATGGTGGAAACAAGGATAATTACAATGATATAGCCATATGCATAATAGCTAAAAACCGACTAGCATTTGGCTAATGAGTACTGGACTAGCACAGTCTATGGTATGTACAGATCCTAGGTCAGTTGCAACGGTCAGCGATGGGACCGTGGAAGTGAGCATATCTGTACACAGTCACTTCTGCATTTTTGACATGGGTTTTGGGAAGTTGAGTTTTTCCATCTCCGGAAAACATCGCATTCAAACCAAACTGCACAAAGACTATACTATTAAACTGTATGATAGTGTGATTGATGAAATATTAATCATATCCCATTTTAGAAGACTCTGGAAGTAAGGTTTAAGAGGGTATAACAGAAAACGCAGCTTTATTTACCTTTTCAAAACTGAAAAAGCTAATCAGATAACAAACTGCATAGAGAGAGAGAGAGAGAGAGAGAGAGAGAGAGAACGAAGAGGGGAAAGAGAAGATCCTCATACAGCAGTCTCATACAGTATGTCTTCCTCAGGATCAGCAGAAGAGACCAAATGTTGACAACTTCAATTAAAGAGTCTGTACATTCCTGGTTGTGATGTAACTTCCTGTGCTAACTCAAAACAATAGCATTCAAAATATTTTACAATAGACATTTAAAATGACATTTTCGACTTTAGACTTTAATCAAAACTGATATATAAAAAAATATATAAATATCTTTTACTCACAGAGTCCTCAGCCAAAGACTTCCTGCAGAGGTCTGGAAACAGAAACAATGAATGATAACTTCAAACAAAAATTGAATGATTCACATTTTTTGAGACACAACAGACAAGGGAAGGGGGGGGGGTTCAATTAACCAAGTACGACCTGCCGCAGAATAACTAAAATGTGTTTACTAAAATGTAACTAAAATGTAGCCCACAGGACAATCTCCAGACAGCCTCTATAACTTCTAGCTCTTTAGTTTAAAGTCAAATACATTTCAGTTAAAGACAAACGTATGTAATTATCTGGTTTAATTCTGACCTTCAGCCTTCTGGAGCTTCTGCATGGCTTGCTCGAGTTCTCCTTGACCAATGAGAGAGCATGCAGCATTATAGCACAGCTCATAGGAGCTTTCTGGTAAACCCAGATCATCCTGAACACACAAACACAGGAGTTAGAACGACAACTTTAAATATAAATTTACATGGGAACTCCAATAGAGAAAGGTTTCTCCAAACAGCAGTAACTTTTATCCTTAGAAAGCAAAGATAAATCGGTCTCCAAAAGTTCAACATTTGGCAATGAAAAACTTGTGAATAAAAAAACTGCCTTCAGATACAACTTTTAAATCGGTTCACCTTTCTGCAAATGCTTCAAGATGAAGACTTCACAGATTTTCAAAGCATCCCTTCAAACACACTTGTAGAGATTGTGATCCTCACCGGTGGTGTGCTTTCCCAAGTGCTTTGTGCTGCAATCACAGCCGACAGGTTTGTCTTCCTCTCCTCTTCATATTCGTCCTGAGAGTTTCTGATGAGGTCTTTATAAACAGCCAGACACTCCTCATACCGTTCCAACCTGTACAGCTACACAAGCACCAGCTGGCTCAGATTTTGACAGGAAAAATAATTTAAGATTCATAGGTTGACCAAATACTTGCTTGGATCTAATGATATTTAGAAGTTTATAACGTGTTCTATGGAGAGCTGCCAATAAATGCCTGACCAAACAGAAACATGTCAGGTCTCTGTCTACTAAAAAGCCCCATAGCACTGATTGCAAACTCACCACTTGACCATAGAGCTCCTTGAGTTTGTCGCTCTGCTCAGGGATTCCCTGAATGGTTTTCAAAGCACTCTCCACACGGTTGAGACGATATTCGCAGTAGGCTTTCTCAAACCCAATCAAGTCACTAATCAGGACACAAAACACAACTTAAAAACAACATTTGACACAAAAAAAGATTTTGATAGTCTTGAGAATCAGTCTTACTTTGTGAGTGATTTGTTGTGAGTGTTTATGACGTTCAGAGCTTCCTTAAACCCTCCATTCTGAACCAGACACACTATTTTGCAGTGCAAAGCAGTCACATCATCCTTATTATTATGAAGAACTGCAAAAACAAAACAGCAAAATAACTTGGACACAGTCTTCTAGCAAAAACATATTTTTGAGCTAATGTTCATCATTCAAAACCAAACTTTCTGACAGTAAATCAGAAGCTACAGAACAAAAAATATAGTAATACACGGTAGTGAGTTGCTACTGTTTCTCATAATACTTAACACATCTAGTTTTAAATACTATACTAGAAAGTATATTTCCTTTAATTATGACACGTAATCACTCAGACAATACCTTCAAACACCCAGAAATACTTCTAAAAGTAACCAAAACACAAACTAAATCTTTCATGTAATCAATCAACAACTATCTATAGATAGAATAACATATAACACAAAACGTTAACGTTATATTTAACATTTGCCAATCTGTTGTCACGGGTTAGACGCATGCTGCAGACGATTTTAAGCAAAAGAGTAAGTATTTCCCCACGTACACATACGAGTGTCAACATGTAGGTTATATTTCACTTTTTACTTTTATTGACGGCTTTTAGAGCTCTGGTAAAGTCTCCGTTTTGTCCACATCGGTTGATTTCAGTCCAGAGAGCCGTCACGGGCCCCAAACCGCTCGCCATGTTTAACCATATGAGCGGAACCAGCTGGGGGCAGAATAAAAGTCTCACACACACAGCTTCGTTCCATACACAATAAAGGTCTTCGTTACGCTGGACTTTTATTTGCTTTAGGTAAAATAGTAAGTTGCATAAAAAGGTGAGCAAGAATTTAACATTTAGAGTTCACACAATCATTGAATTTACATATCAAAACGAGTTTTATGTAGATATCTGTAAACACGTACACTTTTGCAAGACTATTATTTAAAGAGTTTATCTGCTATTTGTTTTATTTCGTTTTTTTGTCCTGTCAAAATACATCATTCTGATATATAATTGTAAAAATATATAATTCTTAACATACATACTTTTTAATATACATAATATAATATTACATGGAACCAGAACGTCTCAATTTGCCAACCACTTTTATCTGGCACATTTTCCATGTATTTATTTAAAGCGGCTTGTTGAATGATCACAGAGGATTATCTAAAAGTAGTAAGCTTAAAAGCCTCGAGCGATTTGCTCTAAATCGCTTAAATAACGCAAAATCTCGCGAGATCTTTGCATTTGTTGTCAATCTCCATGAAACGTTAAAGCTTAAGTTGCACCTTTTCCGCTTTTACAAGGAAGGTAAATATATATTACTTTGTTCATTTTATGTTCCAAAAAAGATACAACAGCAAATTCACGCATATGTTTTAATTTTCGGGTAAACCGACTTTTTTTATTGAGTTTGCGATCCACCTGTAGATCCGCATTGAGGCCTATTTTTAAGGCACTATGCCCGTGCTTATATAAATAAGGCTTGCATTTCTATTTACTTGTTTTTAATGATTAACTGAGGCGAATCAAATTAAGGAAGATGCCGGGAGCTCGAGAAATCATCTTGTTCGGAATCACTGGAGGAGTCGCGTGTGTGATCTGCTACCTGATGCACCAAAAATTACAAAAAACAGAGAAAAAAGAAGACCAAAAAGAAACCAACAAGGCACAGACTGCATTGAAACCCCCCATCATAAAAGAGGTATGTGGATTTGATGGGCACACACATACTAACGTTTAAAACATTTAAAAATTAAGTCATGTTTAAATCTTTAAAATATAAAGATTTTTTATATTTCTCTTATATTTATTTTTTATTTTTTACAGGGAGATAATTTAATCAAAATACCAAACTTTGAGTGTCTGAGATCAATATAACTGTTTTCATCACATTTGTTTTCGCTGTAAGACTGCACAAGGATTAAAGAATATAAAATTTGCCTGATTTAGTTGATCTAATAATTGCTCCAGGTGTACAACAAATGCCGGAAACCACAAGGAATTGATATTTGAGGTTCCCTACTTTAAAAATCTGTTAGTTTCTTTTCTAAAGATTTTGGGTCACAGCTCACATTGGACTAATGGTGGGGTAAATCCTGATCAATTTGGCAATTAATGTGGAGTAAACCCAATCCAATCTCTGTGGAAGGGCCCTGACTTGCCTTAAACCAGTGACCTTACCAAACAGAAGCAACCTCTCCTTGGAAGTCAATGCGTTTGAATGTCCAACATTTTTCACCTGCTTCAACTCAACTGAATAAAATTGAGTATATCTCATTTCCAGCGTTCTCCAGCGCTATAATAATTTACTCGTTTGTGTCATGCAGCCCAAGCCATCTGGAACTCAGGTATTAGTTCTGGGTCTGGACGGGGCAGGAAAGAGCAGTTTACTGCACTGTTTTGCCACAGGAAGTCTGGAACAAGACGTGAGTCCTACTCAGGGCTTTAATGCTGTCTCCATCAACAGAGAAGCGCTACAGATTGAGTTCCTAGAGAGTAAATACTACACACACAACTAAATGCCAGACAATGCAGGTGCTGGATCAGGGAAAGGGCATAATGTTAATTTCTTTAAATGTGTCTGTTCCAGTTGGCGGTGGGGAGAAGCTGCGTGATTACTGGGGGATGTACTTGTGTAAAGCTCGAGTGCTCGTGTTTGTGATGGATTCTTCTGACCCGGAGAGATTCCCTCTGGCCAAACAATACCTTCAGAAGCTCCTGGATGCTGAGCCCAGTCTGCCATTGGTGCTGCTGGCTAACAAACAGGTGAGGATTTTGTTGTTGTGGAAAAGTCACATATCACTACAACAATCAGAGGACACCAATTGATTGTAGCAGCAATAGAAACAGAGCTTCTTTAACTCAGTCTGACAAACCAATGACAGTGTTTGGATTTCAAAGCACATTTGTTAATGCTCTTATATAGAAACGCTGGTCCTTCAGATGATAGTTGGCATGACATGGCATTAATTCTTTCAGGGTTACAATGTTATACATGAGATTTTTGAATCACAAGAGAAGATGCTTAGTTAACTGGACAGGCTGGACCATCAAAAAGGTACAGGAAACTCTAAATTTGGAATGTTTAGAAGAAAAAAAATGAATGTCATCAACTCCTTCAGCCCAGTACACAAACCTCCCAGAAACATCAAGCCCTCCATAAAATGAGATTTCTCTCTCTCTCTCTCTCTCTCTCTCTCTCTCTCTCTCTCTCTCTCTCTCTCTCTCTCTATGTAGGATCTTCCCGGGGCGTTTGGAATCACCGAGCTATATGAAGCTCTCGATTTAGGAAATGTTGGTGATGGGCACAGGCTGAGTGTGATGGGCACCCAAGTGAAAAGGGGGAAGTCTGAGAGGAACACTGGCGTGCAGGATGCTCGAGAGCTCATTTTGGAGATGATGACTATGCAAAACTGATTGAACGACTCTCCATCTCTTTGTGGGATTGACACTGACCAAAATCTTTTATCCCAAAGACAAAACCAAACAGACCGTGTTTGCTGTAGATGAGAGACTAGTCAAGGAAAACAGTGTTCAAAAATAATTCTGTACCAATACACTCAAAAACCTTGTTTTTGATGTTATCAGTCATCTTGAGCATCTCACAAATAATCTTACGTTGCAATACATAGCTTGAATTCATAGATGTTTTTACTGAATTTAAGGATCTTTGATACAACAGTGAGCTTCAACACTGCGTTGATTCTTAAATGAAAGCTAAACCACTGTTTTTTTGCCTTTCCTGAGCTTTGAGAAGGTATACATCTGTCAGAAGACTTTTGGAAATTTAGACTAAATGGATGTTTAGTCTACTAAAATAACTGCTCCCAAATTTCTAGCCATTGAAAAAAAGTCTTAAGTGTCTTCAACCACTTTAGAAAGTATACAGCCAAAGATAATCGTGTTTGCAGTTCTGTGTGTTGTGAATAGTATTTGTGTTGTTTTTTTTTTTTTATTTGTATGTAGATCAACTGTGTTGACAGATTCTCAGATGTTTTGAACATTATCTTCTGCAAATGCCTATAAACTGATTTTGTGTCTTTGTCTGAATGTTTCATTTATATTTACCTGGCCACAGGTGACTCCAACAGTTTTTTGTTAACTTGCTGCTGAACTGTCACTTTATCAGGCATTTGTCCACAAATAAATTGTAGAATCAAGAAGTGTTTTTTTTTTTTTGTCTGTACGGGTTTTATGCAGGTAGTAAATTTCAGAGTTTGAATATGTGACATCATAAACTTTTATTAACGTTTTATATGTGATTTGTACATCCTTTATGGTCTGCCATTCATGCGGATATCTAAGTTGAAAATGCTACGGCATCTCTGCACTACGTGACCTTGTGTTTCACAATGGTTTGTTAAGGTCCGTGTGCAGGATGTACATACAGGCACCAAAACCCTAATATACCATGCCCAAACTGTCATAAACACTATCCTGTGGTGCAGGTAAACAGATGTTTTCCACTAAGTAGATGTCTGTGCATGCGTGTGGCTGATCGTGTTGATGTTTTTAAGATGGTGAATGCAAGAATTTCACAATTGGAATGTATAAAAAGTTGTGATGTTTTCCTGGGAAACTAAATACGCAAAAGGAGATTCCAGTGCTCAAAATACTAAATACGAGAAATTTGATTTTTACATTCTGACCATTCAATATGCAAATCTCTTCATGTGTCAGTTATGAGCCCGCCCCATGAAAGGCCACTGTGTAAAAATTGTATTATTCACTATAGAACTCAGTTTTAACAGTGGGCTTTCTAATTTACTTTATAGTAATACAAAACCATTTAATGCTTCATATTAAACTACTAAAAAGCCCACATTTGTCCCCAGAATCTGGTAATCGAGTTGTATCACGTAATGTATTTGTGCAGGTCACTCCAGCAAAAAATTTTCATTGGATTGGTATCAGAAATAAATCGCCCACATGGTGTTGCATTGTCAAATGCGTTTGTCACTTTAATTTTTTTACATCACATTTAAAATATTTTAAGGGAATTGGAAGGTTTGAATTATGAAAAGGGCAGAATTTGTAGAATACTTTTTACAGGAAATTTAATTTTTAAGCGTAATTGATGTCATTTTTTACAATTTGATAGCTAAAATAGAACTTCTCTGTTCGTTAAGTCACAGTAAGATCCATCAGGTCCAGCTGACCTCAGCTCTGGTTCTGTGACAGAACAAGGCCATGTGACACTGGTTGTCATAGTAACAGCTTGCCCAGCAACAGCAGGCCTTTATTGTTTCTGTCGGTTTTTAGTTTCCTAGAATTCCTCGGTGACAAGTGCATCTTTCCTGAACAGAATGGACCCAGGTAAAGTCTGCTTTCAGGATGAAACCCAAGCATTTTCACATGTTTCAGGCAATTTGTATTTCAGGGCTTATAAACCCTTACAATTTTTCTATTGAAAGAGACTCAAATCAAGTCAGCACATCTGGATAGGTATGTACATTATATATCCATGACAAAATGTATTGTTCATTATACTGCTTTATTGTACATTGAGTGGTTAATATGGTGTCCTTAATTGTAGGATTTCATTTCTTGCCCAACCCAAAAAGTCAAAGGCAGTTTGGGCCACAACACCATGGTACTGTAAAACTTGGGATCACATTGTGATAAGTTGCATTTAAAAATATTTCTTTTATTTTTTTTTCTCTTTTGTTATCCTGCTAATTTTTACAAGAGAATAACACTGACTATATGTATGCTTGTGCTAGCTTTTAGGTGGGTTGACACATCATTTATTATGTATTGTTTACATAACGGTTCACTCAAGAAGTGAAACATGAAATAAAGTTTTTTTTAAAGTTGCGGGATGTTTTTCAAAAGGCAGATATAGCAGGCTTCTGATTCCAGAAATGATCCAGCAAATGAAGAGCTTCAGGTATCTAACAGGAATACAGAATTTTCACATTTACATAAAAGTAATGTGTCTAACATAAGCTTTTTGTGAGGAAAAACAACAAGCATGTCGGTGGTCCTTGAATGTCCGTCACTCCAATTTCCCTGAATGAAGCCATTCCATTATCCACCTGCAATACCACAATTAGGCACCGCACAGTTAGGTCCTGAGGTTTGCCAGTCCTCCATCTAATGCAAGAATTATGGTAGATTCCTCTATGGTTACAGTTGGGGTCTGAGATACCGTAAGTGTGAGATATTGAAACACTAGAGGACGCTGTTTGACAACGCTCAACTATGCAGCGGCCCCACCCCAGCATTGTAGCCGGTTGCTACTCGGAGTCAGGCAGGATATAGTGGGCTACTGGCCTTGGCAGCTAATAAGCTGAAATGGACAATTTTTCATTGATGAAAACTATTGAACAACTAATTTTTTATTTATTTTGTATCACGTAAAGTAAAAAAGCTCAATGGGTTCATAAAGAGTAGAAGATGACTGAAGGTAGTTTTTGGGTAATGCAGTCCAGATTGTGAGAGTTCGATCCTGTGAGAAGATCGTCATCTGCTGAATAGCTCAGGGAATGCAATATTACGAAATAACGACGTGATTACAGCAGTCAGTCAACTCAGCTCAGTTCAGTGCAACTGTCAATCATATCTTTCAATCACATGGCACCACCTAGTTTCTTTAGGGAAAAATTGAGCTACCGTGAATTACACAAAAATAAACTCAAAACTATTCAACTTTGTTCACTGTATAGATTTTCATTTTCAAAAATCCAAAGACTTGTATTGGGCAGAAATCATTCTGCAGCCAGCCATGTGGGTGCGACACACATGTGGGGGAAGCCACAGTTTGGCTTAACTCTGCCGGCCATGTGAGACACATTAGCACATTATGCAGGCAATAATTTTGTGGGAATAAAAAAATTATTTTCTGAAAACTGTGTGTGTCTGAAATTGAAATGTCAAAACACTTCCTTCGCATCTGTCATTCTGTCATCTCGAAGACGATCTCCTACTCTTGTAATACGTAACACGATTAGTTAATCTAAAAATGAATAAACATACAACAATATTAGCTGAATTAACATCTAAATTAAAACAATTGTCATCCATGCAGCAAATGATTGTGAGAAATATCAGTTATTTTTAGAACCAGTAATAGGAATAATTGTGTACAAAACTCATGTAGTGTGAATCAAGTTCAGGCATACTAATTCATCATTTGACCAATCTGTATCAGATGTATCTCATCCCTACTATTGATCATTTATTCAACATGGGATTGAGAAGTGTAGATAGTATCGACACACATCCCAATCTCACCGAAAGTAGTACATCATCAGAATATTGATGGTCATAATGGCAATGCTTTTCCTTCACCTTTTAAATGGCAATTTATTACAAGCATATATTATATAGTCATACGTGTTGAATGATTAAAAATGTGTAATCGCTATAGCAACAGGGTTGACATCATAGTCTAGTATTACATGGATACAAATGTTTTAGGGAACATAGTCCTATGTATTCCAATGTACTGCTTTGGTGGAATAATGTGGTGAAAACCAGAAGAAGTTAATAAATAAGGTAATTCTATGTTTTCAGGATAGTGACCTGGGGCAACCAGGATTCGATTCGGCCGCTGTCCCGTGCAGCTTTACAGGCTCTTCCGAGCCCCCGAATTAAAACTCTGGCGCAGCATAAGAGAGACTTCTGCCTTCAGATCCAGCTCAGGTGTGTGAAGGAGAGAGAGGATGGTCGAGCCAAGTTCAGCTTCTTCAGCTCAGTGGGAAAGAACCATTTCTGCACTTTTTATAATGAATGTGAAGGTGAAGTCAGCAATCAGGAACCAGTGACTGCTGCTTTGGCTTTTCATTTGGACAAAGCAATGGACTGTGTGTGCTGCAAACGCCTGCAACCTTTACACCGCTCTTTCTGAACCAGACAAACTACACATTCATGGTTGGAAGAAAAATCTGTGTTTCATTTCATGGCTCTTTCCAAGTGCTCATTTTCCACAGTTAAATATGGTTAAATAGCACTGACGGCTCTGAATGAACAACTTATAGGTGAGATTTTATGGGATAGTGGATAAAGGAAAGTTGATTTTCTGTTTTATGCTCTGTTTATGGACTAGTATTGCAGACCTCACTAAGAATTAACCAAAAACTTACCTGTACCCCTTTACATAACAAAAAAACATGACAATATGAGAATTTGTAAAGATCATCTGGCATTTTTAAAAAACATTTGGTTTAATTTGTGTGTTGGATGAGCACATACTCTTAAGTGGTCAATCCAAAACATTTTGGCAAACTTCTTCAGCTCTGGCTTGGTTGTGATGTACGGGTCACAGCTCTACATAGCACTTTGTGTTTGGCCAATCTCAGGCTCACACAACTTACTCTTGCATGGACCATACAAACCATGACTTCCAGTTTAATGAATTACAGCGCCTGTTATAGGCAAGTTAATAACGCTCTACAAAAATGTTGGGCTGCATTATCGGAAGGTTAATTTGCAATTTTGCTACTGAAAGCTTTTTGTTCTTAAGTGTGAGACATTTCCTCTGCTAATCTGTCTTCAGGAAAGAAGAAGAGGAACAAAGGATGAAGATGCTGTGTTCTTCCTCTCATTCAAAACAGTATGAGAGCATTATTCGCCTGGCAACTCCCAAAACCAGAGGCAGAAGTGCACAGGAAGTGATGTAAGAGATGTCACAAGAACCAAAGGCCAGTTTGAGGCTTCACTGATTTCTCACCATTTCTTTCCTCCGTGAACAGCACTGTGATGTGAATGTAAAATTTGATGTACGAGAAACCTACTTGTAAATTTTCGATTTTTAAAATGTTGGGGAAGAAATTTCCTCCACTTTAGTACACGGTGTACGGCAGATTATTTTGAGTGTGTTTTAGATACACCTAAAATAAACACTGCTATGCAGTGTGCTAACTATTATCTATGTAAGTATGTTTTCGTAAGTATGGGCTCAATGCGAATTGTGTAGTGCACTATTAAATATGTTGCATTTAAGTATATTATAAAGTGTAGATACAAAATTGTAAATACTAAAAAAATGTATGTACTGAATATACTGAAACGTTCTTTCATCTTTTTTCCTGCTTGTTCCCTTTTGGGGTCTCCAGTGCACTTCGGGCGGGAGGCGGGGGGGCACTCTGGATAGGCCACCAGTCCAACACACACCTTCACACCTAAGAATTATTGCACAAATAATTCATTATTTAATTAACCGGGGAAACCGGAGGAAACTCACACAAGCATTACGAGAACATGAAAACTCCTTCCAGGAAGCCTCGACTCAGCAACCTTCAAACAGAGAGGCCAACTTAATTTTAGTTTTAGCATGGTATTCTTGTAAAGTAAACTGTTTCGATCAAGATATTTTACTTATGCAGTTTACTAGCCTTATACTGTAAGTACACATTTAGATGCTGCAGTACTGTATTAAGCAAGTATTCTTTGCTGAAATATTAGACATATTATACTAGTAACCTAAATACACTTGTTTTTCTGGAATCTTTAAAATCTCAGATGGAGAAACTCTTAAAGGTTTAAAACAAGTGTTCGAAGAGAAAGTTGAAGCGAGAGTTCCTCTTTAGTGTCTGTTTTTAGTTATTTTTCTAGATTCCAAGAACCCATCCTCCCTGCTGTCAAACTCTGTTTGTTAAATTGGGAGAGCATTGACAAAAGCGCTCTGATTCAAGGAGATTTCCGATGCTAAAATTAGCTTCAGCTGGGCTGGAGGAAGCCAAAATTCAACATCTGTTTTCTTAGTCGGAGTGTGGGAGGGAGGAGATGCTGTGAGACAATGGAGAAGTGTACTTCCTGGAACCTCGGGGGAGGCTTGTGTTTGAACATAGAGACCTTTCGATAATCCCAGAGTTCACATTCAAAGCAAGAACTCTACTAAGAGCCAAATGGTAGGTCTGGTATTGGTATGCAAGACAAACGTGGCACAAGCATGGTATGCTTTTTAATGATATCCACACAAGACATGGAACAGACATCATATATAGTGCTTCTAAGGTTTTTAAATCTTTATATCAGCTCAGAGTTTCTCTTTTTGAGTTGCAGAAATTTCAAATATTTTACAGCAAGGATTTGTCTCTTTGGGAATCCATGTGTCTAGTGTATGTTTCTCATGAAAGTATGTTTGTGTGTTTATACAGTAGCTCTCCTCAGCCCCAACTCTGGTCTGAACTAGACTGTGCTGCTGTGAGGAGGACGTCAGTGTCCCCTCGAATCCTCCAACTGGCCAAACACAAAAACACACACCCTGACTTTATCAGCAACAGAGAGGTCTCTGAACATACACACCCTCACATACTACATTTACACCAGCGACTGCATGTGCCAATGAGACTGACAAAAAAAGTGTATTTAAAGAATGACAGAAATTGGTCATGTTTGTTTGCAGAACGTTCAGACATTCGTCTCGTTTGCTGCACAAACAGCGAAGATGTCGCCTCGACTGGAGCAGCTTTCACTGCCAAGACTAAGAGAAAACGCACACTATTACAAGTCCACGCCTCCTGAGAGCCCCATCAGACCCGTGAGACACACAAGTCTACATTCAACCATATTTATTTTTAGTTATGCTTGCAAAAGTGGTTTCCATACTTTTGGTTAATTTAGTTATTGCACTTAACACTTCAAAATGATGAGTTCATATCTCTCTTGTCTCATCCAGGTGTCTCGAGGCACAAGGAATGCCATAACAAGCGCTCGGATCCAGAGCTTGTCTACTCCTAAACCTCTTTCCAAAGACTACACTCCACCTTGGCACAGCTGAGGGCACAATACATGACAAGAGTCCAGCAAACACCGGGAAAAGCTAAAGAGCCTTGAGTGAAAATTACTAAATTTAACTGGCTGCACAGAAAAATAAATACATGTAAAAAAAAAAATTAAAAATGCATTTCTGGTTAAACCTAATGAGAGCTTTAGCTGAAAAGGGGAAAGCAGTGATGTTTTTCATACTTTGTGAGCTTGGACTCTCAAGTTGTGCACTCTCTCTCTCCCTCTAAGCTGTGGGTGACAGATTCTCCTTGCGTCAGTCAAGTTGTTGTGGAAACACACAAAGCTTCAGCGCTCCATGAACTGTTTAGATTCAGACGGTAGTCTATGTAGAACTCTGTGTATCGCTTACCACTTTATAAAACTACCAAATCCTGAAACGCTGGCTCAACTCACCCAGAACTGAATCAAGATTTGAATCAACCTATACAAAACTGAATCAACTAATGAAGAAATGAAACACACTTTTAAATGACTCTTCTAGGCTAAATAAACTTATCACATACACCATGTGATTTAGAGCTAAACCATATCAACACAAAATCAATCCCTGAATCAAACTAATGAATCAACTCATACAGATCTTATTTCAACTTTGAACCAGCCCATCCAGAACTGAATAATCCTCTAACTAAGATATTTCAGCCAGGAATCAATTAATTTAGACCTGAAACAAAGACCAAATCAACTCATCCAGAACTGAATCAAGATTTGAATCAACCTTTACAAAACTGAATCAACTAATGAAGAAATAAAAAAAAAACAAACTTTTAAATGACTCATCTAGGCTAAATAAATCAAAACATACATAAATTAAACAAATGTAGGATAAACTCATCTTTAACAAAATAAAACTCCAAATCAACATGTACATAACTGAAACAAACAGATGAATCAACTGGATCTGATTCCAACATTGAACACACCCATCCAGAACTTAATCATCCTCTAAATAAGCTCATTCAGCAAGGAATCAATTAAATTAGAACTGAAATCTACAACTTAATCAAAGCTGAATCAACTGAAACAAAAACTGAATTCAATTACATCAGCTTATTCTGTATCGAATACATCCAGCACATAACTGAATCAAACTCTGCATTAACTTTCCCAGAACTTAATCAAATGTTAAAACAACTCATCCAAAACGAAATGAAAGCATTTCAAACAGAAACAAAGTTATTCACGTTCCCCAAAATCAAACACCATATCAACACATACCTACCAGAATCAAACCCTGAATGAAACTAATGAATCAACTCATACAGAACTGAATCATCCTCTAAATAAGCCAAGAGTCAATTAATTTAGACTTGAAACAAACACCCAATTAACTCATACAGAACTGAATCATCCTCTAAATAAGCCAGGAATTTAGACAAACACCCAATCAACTCATCCAGAACTTAATAAAACCTTTAAAACCGAATCAACTGAATTCCACAAATTACATCAGCATAGTCTGTATCAAAAACATCCAACACACAACTGAATCAAACTCTGAATCAACTTTCCCAAAACTGAATAAAATGTTAAATGAATCAAACATCTCATCCAGAACTGAATCATACGTTGAATCAATTAATTGATAACTGAATCAAACACTGAAGGAGATCATTCTGAACTGAGTCAAACATATCCAGAAGGAAATAAACTATAGAAAAACTAAATAAAGCATTGGAATCATGCCCTGTGACTAATTTCTAAACATACCAGGAAAGTAGGTAACTCAACTCTTTTGATAAAGTAAATACTTCCTGACAGAACCTCAGTAATGCAGTACCTCCTACATAATATGGGTGGGAGTATTGCCATTTCTAATCAAATACACTTCATCAGCCATCACTTCATTCAAAATTCATCCTGAATTGAATCAAACTCAGAATTTGACTCAAATCTTTTTATTTTGTTTATGAAAAACAATAATAATCCCACTTCATAACATTCATAATCCTTTACTGTATTGCTGTCACATTTCCAAGGATCTCTCCATGCCTGTATTTCTGTTCAAACAAACATGCTGAGTGTGTTTGTGTGCAAAGCAACATCTGCTGAAGTCAAATAAAGCGGTTTGTTTTTCCGTCGAGGGCGTGGGATGTTGTTTCACACTCACGCTGAACACACACTCACCAGCACACAGTAGTACACCTAGCATTTCCACAACATTCCATGGCCATAATGGAACATTACATACTGAACTAATCTCAGTTTCTCTCCCCCGAACACAAACATTCACAAATAAACCTTTTTCTTATTTGTTTACATAGTCTCTACCCTGTACAATACAGCTGAAAGTATTCATTGATGTTATCTGAAACACATATAAACCTTTCTTGACAGATTCGTCAGTAGTCGAGTAGTTTGAAGATAAGAAGCAACATCAAAGCGAACAGAGTCAAAGGGTTGCAACAGTATATCATTAAAAGTTATCAATAAAAGTAGAAAAATAAATTCCCTAAAATAGATATATAGCAAATAACATATTTTATTTTGACCGTTAAACATTTCATAATTAGTAAACCATTTTATTAAGTCAGACTTTTTAAATAATATATGCATGACCTTGTGGCTTTTGTGCTCACACACAAAGCTCAAGGCAAGCCCACAGACACACCTTTATGTAGTCTGTGTACATCAATCTGTACAGAAAATTAGGGTTTTTCAAACATCCAGCAACTAGCAGGCTTCTGATGACAGTCATTAAGAGAGATTTTGTCTTTTCAATTATCATACTGTATGAACATGTTTATACAAACATTTCTTAAACAAATATTATGAGATTTCTTTCAGAATTATTGTCATTTTAAACTTTTGTGGGACATTTCCAATCTGGCAGCCCCAATGAGAAACGGAAGAGATTAATCAGTCCATTAGTCCTTCACTGATCCCAGTTCTGCTGGTAGCCCTTCTGATTTCCTCCACTGAGCATTTCGCAACCGGAACCACTTCTGCAGAAAGAGAGAACAATTGCAATCCTTAAAACTTAGGGAGGTTTCACTAATAGTCCAATAAGTAAAATGGTGTGATAAATGATGCAGTTGAAAGTTATAAAAACACACTTTAGAACACTCTGAAACTGAAATTATTTTACAACATGATTTAAACGCTGTCGTTTTATGGGTTTCCAAAACAAGCAGATCTTCTCAGAAAGTGTTTCTCAACAGCTCTGACTGAAGTTCACAGACCTTTAATGCTCACATTGCAACACATGCTTGGAAAACTGACAGTAGCTTTATGTAATCCCCCTAAAGGGTAATAAAACTCTTATTATGTGTATTTTTACTTAGCCAATATATTGCACTGACAAAATCAAAACAAGCTATATTTTTAACATTTAAACATCTATAACTTACTCTGTTACACTTACAATACATACCTGAAACATATTAGTTATTTTAGACCCCCCTCTCCCCATTAACTGATGCGGAATTGGAAAAACAGTAAAGGCAAGTTTGGGACCAATTTTGACACAAAGACTTATGTCTAAAATTGCCTTTAATACGCAATGGGGACTTTCAATGTGGAAACAGAGGAAAATCATATTAAATCAGAGGTGTTGGTTTCCTGGTGGCCGTCCAAATGGAACATACTCCTGATCCCAGTGACAACATGATCCAGAATCATTTTACATTAACAATAACCCCTACACAGAATAGTTCAATTGTTTGCTTGAAGTTTAAGCACTGACCCTTTGCCCTCTTCTTCCTTTTCAGGGTTACAGGCTTCTCCTGGTGCATACTTTTACTCGGCTTTTAAACACTTCACACCACAAATTATTCAGAATAACTTTGTTATACTGCATCCTTGGAGGTATAAATAACCCACCATGTTCTTCAGAGTGCAGTGTGGATCTCAGTGTCACCAAGTAGCAGCCCCTGGCCCGAAACAACCAAAACTGACCAAAAGTGAGCATGTTTATGTTAAAAAAAACCCAGTGTGTTTGCCGTGCTGTATGGGGTATTTCTTGGCAGATTCTGAGACTCTGCCCCAATAAATAGTGAAAAATATTACAACATTTCTTTTAAAAACCAGTTTGGCTTGTTTTTACAATATTTGACACATTATAAACAAGTGAACCACATATTAAACAAGTGAAACACGAAAAGCAACTTTTCAAAAATGGAGTAAAAACCAATTGTGAGTTCATTAAATCTACTTTTGGGCATTCACTGATCAAGGTTTGTGAGTAAAGAGCGTTAAATGCTTTACTTGTATCTGCCCATGTTTCCAAGTGTTCAACGCTCAGCTCGAGGATCAGGACTGACTGGTTTAAAACATAAACCGGTTTAAAACCACACACCTCGCAGGCTCCACTGTTTTAAAATAATGCAAAGTGATGAAATAATTTCCCCACATACCAGGACAGAGTTTGTTATTCAAAGTAGTTTCGCTTGCATACAGATTTGCATACAAAACACTGGGTCCCCAGAAAGACAGTCAATGATTACGATTGGACATTTATGACACTGCATTAGTGTATTTGAAAAGAGTGAAGTCTGCCTTGTGAGGTCTGTCCAGTGTCTCCTGTCTTTTGTTTAGGTAAAATGTCAAAACTGTTTAGTTAACAATATAACATTATTCATAAATTTTCATAAAAGGATATTTAATGCTAGTTATGCTACAAAATGAAACAAATTAATGTAAATGACCACTTTTAAATCCAAAATAGATATGTGCTACATTTACAGTTGAGCCATAAAAATCTCTGTATAAAAAAGTATAGCATTCTTTAGGTTTTCATCATCAGTGTGTCTGCAAGAGGAACTTGAGGAAGGTGCGTGTGACTGAGTGAGTCTGATGGTGTCACTGTGTTATTTTGAGCTGCTGACAGCAAAACAAGAATGATGTCAATGCCTTGGCTCATAGCTCTTAAAAAAGACAGTTGAAGCAAAAAAAAAAATTATTTCCTCTCTCTTTCTTCAGCCTTCAAATCTGGGAGTGTCTATTGTTGGAAATAATTTTGGAAAAAAGTATCCATGTGTTTATAACAGTCACTAAATATTATTTGGACATATTTGGATTAATGTAAATTTGAGTAATCTACACATGTTCGGAGTAATCATGCAATCAAGAACACCTTGACTCAGACCAAGATAGAGCCAGTACCGGAGAGTATCGTGTCCAAGACCCAGCCAAGATCAGAGAGTAACGAGACCAAGATCAAGGCATGCTAAGCCAAGACCAAGACCACCACTGGGCGAGAACAAGTCAAGACCAAGACAAAAAACAATTACTTTTCTTTATCGCAAACAGCAAACACCAGTGTAATTTTACAAGTTAATGTTTTATTTAAATTTTTCTATTAAGCAACGATCCCTTAATTAATTACTTATGAATAATATCAGTATGTACATCAGTAGTTTTCACCTATGACCATTTTATGTGACCTTGGGATGAAATGAAAAAAGGGTGTATTAGTACCCGAAGAATCTATGTTTTGGCCCATTTCAACAGGAAGTGTATGAATGAGAGGTTATCTCAGCCTGAAGCAGTCGTGTAATTCCTTTTCCCCACCTAAAGGGGTAGATAAGAAATATGACTTCCCAGTGATTCTCGGTCCTAAGTAGAAAGAAACAGGGATATGTGAGAACTGACCCAGGGTGTTATTTTGAACCTTAACTGGCCAAGAGAAACACACATGAACAATTCACACTGCGGAACAAAGGGAAATGCCATACAAGGATGGAGAAGGGGTTGAGCCAGATAGAGAAAGACGATTGAGTGACGTGAGCCTGATGATGCAGGGGGTTGGGTGGGGGAGTTGTCGAACCCTGACAAACATGGGATCATCAGGATGAGAAACTAAAAAATGATCTAGACATCTTGTAAAAGAGAAAAAGCAAAGAGCTTCTTTGAGAATTGTAATAGTGGAGTTGGAATTTTTCACAATATTTGGAGTAGCATCCATTACGAAAAACTCTGCAAAAGAAATATTTGGCCTTGTTTACATGTAAGAGGAACAGCTTTGTGGCTCCAAGACCTCTTCTGGCAATAGTTCTCTGGATAGTAGATGGGTGTACTAGTGTTCTACTGGTTTCTGCTAATTCCGAGCTGATAGCACTGCAGCTCAAGACTTTGAAGTCTTTGACCTTATTAACTACCCTGGATCTTGTTGTTTACATTATTGATTGTGATCATTATTTTTTATCAGTCTGCATCACTGCAAACCTACACAATAAATGCAAATTTGAGTTCCTTTAGGTGGAAGGTCTGAGAAAAGCAAATATTGTTACATAAATGGTTTGCTTAAGACACAGTATTTTAAACCTTGAGAATGGAGAAACCTTGACAAATATATTTTAACATAACAAGGGTGTGTTAATGTTTTGAGTGAGTCATTGCTTTAAGTAAGTGGTTCATTGCTTAAACATTCCTTTATGAAAAGCTGCATTGAACCAATATTCATCACGAAAATCTCTGTACAAATAAACCTGGTTAACACCCTGAAGGCTGAACCATGATTGTTGAAAATTGAGCTCTAAATTTAGCCTTCAAAGAGAATCTCAATGATAAAATTCCCAAAAGGTGACCAAAAATCTCTAGAGAGAAGCAATTGTTTATTTTAACTAAAATAAATAAAATGGTTGTAAACCAAGTTGTATCTGACATCATGCCATTTAGCTGCTTTATAAAAAATAAAGTACATTGCAATATACTCAAAAACAAAGTCCTTTACATATTACTATAATATAGCTGGTCATATATATATATATATATATATATATATATATATATATATATATATATATATATATATATATATATATATATATATATATATATATATATATATATATATATATGATCAAAATGCTTAATGATTGATTGCCTTTTACTATTGGCCAAAGGGGTTTGTTTTTAATTAATTCCATTCTATATAATTTAACTTATTTAATCAAATCTTTAAAAAATATATATAATTTATGTTCTCCGGACATAGTCACAATTTAATTCTAATTAATGTTTACATTATTATATTATTTTTGCTCAGCGAAATTCAAGTCCGACCAATCAGAATACCGCAATAAAACCGCACAGCTACCTCTCAGCCAATCACCGTCTCCCGTCTTTCAACCTTTCAGTACAGTAGCGTCGCGTCACACGCTAACGTCCCAAATGTGCGTAGTTCGTAAAATTTGTTTGCAATTTTACTCACCGCTGTTTCCTCCTCGCTAAGCCCGCACTCCGCCGCAATCAGCATCAGCGTGGTTTCGTCGGGGTGTTTGCTGACCTTCATGAAGTTTTCCTCCAGGACTTTAATCTGGTCCTCCGCTAAAGGCATCCCGAACATTGCGTTTCCTCCCGCACTCATGTTTCCGAACAATTACGCTTCAACTGAAGCAGACCTCAGACCAATAGATTACACACTTTGCTATAACTGCGTCAAAATCACTGCTGATAGTCAGAGAACCGCGAGTCTGTGAACTCGCGCGTAAACGCCTCTTTTTTTTATTGACAGCTGATGCGCGGGAGCTCTGGTGTGATGACCAAACTCTTTCTGCTCAGCTTTAGATCGTTCGTACCATTATGTAATGCCCTCCAAATTACGTCACACTTGCTCGAGGAGTGACTGAAGTTTCTGCTCAGACACTGAGATCATTTTCACCTGAAAAAACATGTCCTGGTCAGAATAAAACAGTGTTTTGTTGAAACTGATAAAAAAAAAAAATCAAATCTATTGCATCAGATTTATTCCATGAAATATATTTAGCAATCAAATATCTAGCTTAAAATAACTACGTCAATCAAATCTACAGCATCAAATGTGCTATATACAGATGCTGGGCTTATATATCACAATGTTTATTTATTTAAAAGTTTATTTAATACTTTTTATGATTGGTCCTTTGATTGTTGGTTTGACTGTAAATAGCACTTTGAAAATATGTATTAAATGGCACCAAAAAAGGTTCCCCTATAGGGATTATATGGTTATGATTCAAGGAACCAGATTTTTGATATGAACGTTTTTTTATGAGATCTTTTTTTGAGTGTTTAGCATCAGACATTAATACAAAACATACATTTTATGTTATAGGATGACAGAAATGATGTCTCGTGGTTTTCGTCAAAATAATCGTTTTTTTGCGAAGACGTTATATACTCTTCCTGGGTATTCTTCCCAATGCCTAGGCACTCTAGTCTACATAATGCCTGGCACCATTTACTACAAGTGTTAAAAGCCACTATGTGTCCCATTTCCCACCCCAGCATTTAATTAATAAAGATTAAACACAAAGCAGAACTGTCATTATACAGAACTTGCACTTGCACAATGTCTTAAAAGAACAAAAGATAAGAAACCCTATCAATGAAAAAGATTTTAAATGAGCTTTCCTGTGGTACAGTCAGTAAAGATTGCGCTAGCAGCCCTAGGTCATGGGGTAAAACCCCAGGGAAAGCAAGAACTGATGAAAGTGTTTAAATCACTTTGGCCTGCCTATAGTGCATAAGTGTTCATTTAAAATAAACACAAAGCTGAACTTTATTAGTTTAAACACAACTGGCCTTTGTACTTATTTTCCTTTCTTACAAAAACCTTGTGAAAATTATTAATGTGTACGACGTGTTCTTTTAAAGGATGTCGGTGTGGGGAAAAATAGGTCTGTTTGCCACTAGGCAATCTGGCATTTTATAAAATGTATTAAAAACATCAAACAAGTCAAACAAGCCGGTTTGATTTTGGGCATTATATCGAAACTTCACACTTCGCTCGTAACATATACACCGAAATGTTGCTACCCTATTGTTTTATTCTCTTCTAACAATAGCAGGTATTTACTGGATACAAAGTAAACCCCAAACTCAAACTTCAAAGGAAATATTTCCTTTTCCCAAACATCCTCTTTGATTTCTTTACGTGTAACAAACCTAGCGAGCAGTGGGCGTGTAATTTTGGACACAATGCTGTATTGACTTTTCAAGCACCCTATTTCTGTGTGTTCCTATAACTGTATGCGGTAGTGTGTGTCTTTCTGCAGACCTTTATATCTTTATCTATATCAGTGCATTTTCTTGTTTGTGAGTGTGACTGTGGCCTGGGAAAGGGTTTCAGGGATTTTATGACAACTATGGAGCAGTTTCAGGTTCAGTCCTCATGATATCTTAGATGTATACATACACAGGATGAACAATGAACCTTTTTGAGACTAATACAGTATCCGCTGGTCTTATTGGTAACTGATAGAAGGTCTGTTCTTTTGCAAGAGATTTTGTGCTTTTTCTTTACAGAATAATGTTCAGGTCATGTTACGTGGTGCTGCAGGATAAGGAATCCAGGTCAAGAGAGGCTACCCCACCTTTTTAATCAAATAATACAGTCACAAAGAATTTCAATATCTATCTTTGACGTCTGTACAGGGTTTCAATCATCTTCAATCAAGTAAAGGTTGGAAATCTGCTGGTATTCATCTTAGCTCATTATGGGTCGAGGGCAGGGGTACACATGCCGCATGTTTGTTTTTATCGTACCCCAGCAATTATGATGTGTGTGCCATAGACACAATGATCCTGAGTCGACTCTCTCCCACCTCTTCCTCCTAAACAATGCTTATTGTGTTCTGGCAGGAAATGCTTCCCATTAACGAAGACCGACAATGTTTTAACACTCAACCAGAAAAAGAGAAAAAACTTTTTAGATTCATAGAAAAGGAATGAACAAATCTCATGAAGCAGAGGGAGGAGACACACTTGGTTGGATCTCAAAGGGGTGTGCATTCATTCATGCTCATGGAGAAAGGGAAATAAGCGTCATCGTCATTAAACATCAGCGCCACCATTGAAATGAATGTGTTTAATTACAAAGCAAGAGCGTTTATATATGTGAAACACTCTGTACCCCCGAGGGAACACGCCGAGGGTCTCGTACGTAATATAAAGGGATTCTTTGAGCTCTGTATAAGAAAAAACACACAACTCAAAATGAAGGGAACACAATCATTCCAATATTAGTCCAAATCCATCAAACTTCTGGGGTTTCAACCAGGAAGTAAAGCTTGGAAACAGTTTCACAGTCTTTGTGGAAAATGAACAAGGATTTTTATTGTCATAACAACACACTTCCATGTTATGATACGAAATTAGGACCCAAGTCCCGTATAAAGCCACATAAAGATATAAAATTTTGTGTTATATATATATATATAAGAGCAGTCAGAGATATATATTAGGTATGGAGGTTATATTACACTTTTGTACATTGCACCTATGGGATATATTGCACCATGAGGACAAAAATATAGTGATGTATCTGTATTGCACTTGTATGCTATATATTGCACTAGGGGAAGGTATAAGATACCTTGATATTAAAAAAAAAAAAAAAAACTAAGAAGGTGGGGGATAACCTGCAGAGCACGGCTAGAGTTCATCAGTCTGACTGCCTCAGGGTAGAAGCTGTTTTTGAGCCTGGTGGTCTTGCTCTGAAGGCTCCCCACCCTTCTGCCTGAAGGAAGGGGTTGGAATAGTGAATGTGGGTGTGTGGAGTCCTTATTGATGTGAACGGAAACAGCCAGGGAAATTTAAGGCTATTACTGTATCATATTTCCTTAATCATTCTTTGGACTTGCATTTGGAGATTTTTTGCATTTTGAATCATTAGATGTGGAATGGAACAGAGTCTGCAACCCTTAGAAGGCTTTAAGGCGCAGTCAAACCCACTTGTTTACTGCATCACTGTATCAAAATATACCACACTTGTATACAAACATGTCATTTTTTTATCATATTAAACTGGGCTTCAATAAAAACTCTTGCATTATGTAAATATCAGGCAACGACTGATCTTGCCTTAGTTGACTCTGTTGTTGACTCTTTTTGAATAAAGTCTTAATTCAAATTCCAAGTCTGAAAGCAAATTCAACCACTGCACGATTGGTTTAGCCTCATTTAGACTCGTTTTCACTTTTAATGACGCATCTCAAGAATTTCTGACCCATGTGTGTTTTCAACCATTACCCATGAAAGCTCCAGTGCCCCACGCTTTTCGTGAGAAGTTTTGGGAGCTCTTTTGTCCAAACTGAAGTTTCATGGTTCAGTTAACTTTCACAAGGCTTCAGTTCAAAGGACATCTGATAGTCACATGAGCATAAATCCAATTTTTATAATTTGCCCACAGACAAAGCAATCAGTCCATAATTGTACGAATGTATGAAACCTCCAGCATAATATTCTAAATTAATTTTTCATGTTTGTGGGTGATGTTTTTGGGTTCATAGGCAGATTTTCTCCTGCTCCTTCAAACACGGCAATGCCAAACATGTTTTTTTATTTCATCTGGTCACAATACTTTCACTAGCTCTCCTTTGAATGATTCGGATGTTCATAAATTATTCTTTGCAAAGCCCAGGGCCTTTCTGAGCGTTTTACCTTACAATTTGTTCTAATAAATTATCTTTAAAACCGTTTTTTTTGTAGCATAGCTTTATATTTTTTTTTTGTACAACCCCAGCTTTTTTATTTTATTATTTTTTTTTAGAAATATGTGAGAACAAAAATTTATAACAAATGTATAACAAAATAAATGTATAACAAAAATAAAGTGTTAAAAAAAGAATTCCTCCTAAAAGCAAAGGTAATGTCAAAACAGACAAACAGGAAACAGCAAAAAAAACAGGCAAACAGCTCCTAAACTCTAGCCCTTTTTGTGGAATTGTGCTCGAACTTTGAATAACACAAGCCATATCACAGTTTTTGTACTTCCAAGGGTTAAACCTTCACCACTAGATGGCTCAGATTTGAGGTCTGTAAAATGAAACTGAATGACGATTGTGCATGTTCGCATATTTTAGAAACTACTAAGGGTTAACAGACTAAAGTATTCAGAATCTTAATGATAGGATATGATTATTCTTAAAGCAGCCTCAGAAAATACGGAGTTAGTTTGATCTACATATTTCTACATGTTTACAATTATTTTCTTCAATTGCTATACAGACTTCTAGCATTCTTCACAGGTACTTGTCATTTGAAAAATAATCTTGATTAGTTTAGAACAAAAAAAACATGGTCCTCAGACACAAAAACTAAAGGAAGCCAGTTGATTTACTCAGGCTCAAAGCTGCTAAGAGTTGTCGGATAAGGAAGTCAGACAGTATTTTAGTCCTTGTTGTGTCTAATTATGAATGATTAAAAGCAAACTAGAGGAAATGACCGACATCTGGACTCTCTCCTACTAGCGCCTTTTTATACACTTTCTCCTCTGCTGGTTTATTTTTAGATAATTTCAATCCAGCAGAGAAGAAAACATGTTTGGGTTTCAGGCTTCTTTGAGGATTAATTGCGAGAACACACCAACTAAACAAATGTCCCTTCACTTAGTCAATAGTCATTTATATATTACACTCAACAAAGCAAATGCTAAAGGCTTATAAAAGTCCCAATTAAAGTTGGGAATCTTGTTTTAAAAAGAATTTTATTCAACATTTCTCCATATCAAAGCGATCGTATCAATCACTTCACTACTGCCTTTAACAGCTAATACAATACGACTTGGGAATCCCAATCAATGTGCACATAAAAAAAAAAAACACTCCACCCTTTCATCTACTTGACAGAGAGAAGAACTTTACAAAAACCCATCCGACCATCTGGCAGCAGTTTTGAAGGAAGGAAACAATTGTATTTTTAACTTTTGTCTTCGTCTTTTCATATTAACAGGACAACATAGAAAAAGTGGCACATTTAAGGTGGAATTCTTCAAGAGAAGCCCTACTCACAGATCAGGCAGTTTTCATAAGTCAGTCATAAGAGCAAATTCCCAGGGGCATGATTCCCGAAGCATTACTGACCGCAACAGAAATTGGTGAATCACTACCATTTTTATAGTCACAATAATGTTTGAATGGCATCTTGGTTATACTGCCCATTCAATAAGTCAGTGGTGGTGTCAAGGAAAACACTACAAATGGAGATACGCCAGACAAAAAGCTACACATTACACTCTTAGGTCTGATTGTGAGCCTAAAAGCTGATGCACACAACGTTTTTGTGCTTACACAGCATTGATGGATGAGGACTAAGGATGCCACATTACTCGGTTTAATACCAAACTGAACGGTATATGCTATTTGACATGCACTTCTGAACCATGTTTTTTCTGTTCCTCATTTGTGAAAATCCCAGTTTATTATTATTATTATTTCTAAACTATAACTTCTTGTTTATAGATGTGAACACATTTCTGCAAGCAAATATCCAATCAATGAACTGCTCCCTTGTTTAGATATACAATCAAAAAGGGGACTTTCACTCTAAGTGTTGCCGAAGCAGAGCTCTCTCAGTCAGCACTATGAGGGTGCTTTTTAACCGATGGATTGGAGACATTTCGGATTTGCAGTCAAATACAACAAAGATGGAAAAAGAACGGTGAACAAATATCACCAGAGGTTTTAATGGAAAAGTTAACTCATGATCATGCAGCACTCTTGAGCGAGGAACGCACAGATTGCACACACTGTGAAAGAGAGAGGCCATCGGTCATTCAACCATTCATACCCAACTCATTCAAAATAAGTTGTTTCACTGGTACTTACAGAATACTGTGTGCTGCAGTACTTTAGCTTTAGCAAAATAAGGTGAATTCTATCAAACCAATTTTTTTATCTCTTACTTGGGATCTATACAAATGCTGCTTAAAGATGACTAATTAGCTAAGCCATCAGAATCAAAACAAAATTAAGAACTGAGGTATATACCCCCAACAATACAATCCCTAGAGCATGGGGACGGCAGTATCATGCTCTGGGGGTGTTTTCAGCAACAGGAACTGGGAGACTTGTCAGGATTGATGACAAGACTAATGCAGCAATGTCAGAAATCCAGACGCAGCAGCAGGAAAAAAATCACTCTAAGAAAACCAAAACATGCTTGATCTGTTTAGTGGTGTGATCGACATCAAGTTCATAGGTTCAAAGTACAAAGAGCTCAATTGTGTTCATTCATTAAAATGTAAGTCACTTTGGATAAAAGTGACCTTTTGTCCACATAAGAACTGGTGGATCAATCAAAGCTGCATAAAAGTTTCAGAACTCTAAACAGCTTTTAATGGAGCCAGCTCTGGAGAAACGCAAGTGATATAGAAAGCCATTAATCACAGCCAACCTCCAGCTTGATTACTCGAAACAAAAGAGATAAATCATTAGATTGTGGCTACCACACAGGTATCTACTCCTAAAGATGGATCTAAGGATTAAAAGAATATGTTCAATGCAGGAAGTGCCAGAAACTCATCTACACTGCGATCATCTAATCCTAAAATGAGAAACAACACACAATAAACACACCAACACTCAAATTAGAATTTCATTTATTTCAATAAGCTTATCATAAATTATAGCACATTAAAATATTTGTTGTGTTTAGAAGTAGAAAGAGTATAGTAGCAACATCTGTCTGAGCCTTGTTGTGTTTTCTCCAAGAAAACAAAGTGAGGAACTTCGCAGCTTTGTTTTTCAAAGGGTTCCATTACCAAAATGAGAAAATGGACTCACCGTTTGACTTCCCCCAAATCATTTTAAACCAAAATTTACAAGGTTTCTTTTAAAGAATGGCTGCAATCTGTATTTTTTTGATTCAAGGGCAGTTTGAAGACCTTTTGAAAACATTGTTGAAACACTTTTGCCAATGAAAGCAGCTCAAATAGGTTTAAAACAAGTGGAAGTAGAGCAAACAACAAGAGAATTTTCATAAAGGATAATTACCCCATTCCAAGCAATGAATTGAAGAGCTCCGGCAGCCAGGGTTGAGTCCAGAGAAGATGAATTATGATTGACCCATACATGATACACCTTTGCAAGTCAAGTTACAAAAGCGGTGGAGAAAGAGAGAGGGACAGAAGAACTCAAAGCAAAAAGAAAAACAAAATCATAAAAGCCCATGTGTCATCTATGAGCAGATGTTGATGGAGTGATTAATAATAATACACATTAATAATCTCTGAGGTGGCATGTATTCAAAAGGACACGCTCTCAAAGATTCAACAAATGAAAACACAGACGATAAACCAATCAGAAAGAAGTAAAAGAGCTTTCTTTGCATCTCATTATCATAATGGCTGAAATATGACAATGTATTACAGTTTTGGGTTCTTTGTTAATCTTGATGCTAGGTTCATTAGAAAAGAAAGATCCTTGTATTAAAAATGAGAAGCATGTTTTTTGAATACATCACTGAATCAGTCCATCTGCCTCCAGGGGTTCAATCTTAATTTAATACATTAATGACCATGTGCTACAAAGCATAAATCTGCACCGAAAAGCACAAAACATTTTGGTTTTATTCTAAAACATTTCAATGGATTAAATGTGTCTATGGATCATAGACGTATTTGATCTTTTGAAAGCATTAATGATCGTAATAGAGATGGAAGAACAAGCGAGTGAAGAATTAAAGAATTATAACCTTTGAAAAACGAGTTATCGTTCACCCAAAGTGAACATTGACTTGCATCACTTACTTGCTTTTAAACATTCACAGATGTATTTGTTCCTCTTGAACAGACTTTTTGAAAATTCAATGGCTTCCTATTTTCCAACGTTCCTCGACACATCACATCTTTCACTGATCTGATGGAAAGTAAATGAATGAAGTGTAACTTTTAGCACGAAGCCGGAGGGAATGATTGAAATGGGTTTGTTCAGCGTCTCTCGGTGCGATCGATCCTCTTGATTCATTTGATTTTCACTCTGTGTTAGCTACAACAGTTTATTAATCAGTTACTTTAGCTTCACTTATACCAGTCTATAAGCTCCACCCCCAGGCTGTGATTGGCCGGTGGGGCCAGGGGTCATGTCTCTGGCTCTGTGCAGGGCTAATCAGAGCAGCGGGACAAGAGTGATCCGTAACCCCAGGGTTATGTTTACGCATGTTTTCAGTGGCTTTACTTGGACATCTGCTGCTGGACATGAAGCAGGAACTCGTAGTAGGAGAAGGCTGACTCTGTTCGATCCTCCACCAGCTGCTGGAAAAAACTGGCTTTCGCTGCCGTCTCGTCCCTGCAAAGAAATGAGGAGAGAGAAATAAAGAGAGTGAGAGGATTTCATAATTAATTCAATTTCTGAACATATGCCATAGTTAGCGTGCAAGAAACATTTTCCATGTTAATTTCTGTTCACTAATGTTGTGCCTGTACGTATGCAACACAGATAATGATTGTTTTAATAATAAATTCTTCTCAGTCAATATTTGTTTATATATATTTAGGCCAAAAAGATGGCAGAACTCTCTTCTGAAGATCAAGTTACCACCCTGCCAGCTTGACTGCAGAAAAAAAGCAATTTCTTTTTTAAAAAAAAAGTGTATTTTTAACGTAAAAATGGTCAAAAAAAAAAAACATTTGGTATTTAGTATTTCAGTACAAGGTGCAATACACAGTTCAAAGTTTCTAAACTAGCATTCTATACCTTCAAGGTCAATTTTTCCACATTCTGTTTGAAATTAATGTTGTCCTTTATATATTTTCTAGACTTAGAGGATTTAATCCGTACACTACCTTCTAGCTCACTTTTAATCCTGTACAGATATAAAGAATTCTCACTGCCATCTATGTGGCATCTTTAACAGGAACATATTATTTTAATTAGTAAATTATTTTTCATGCTTTTGTAGCATTACCAAATAATCAGTACAAATATATAGGCTGCTCTTTAAAACAAATTGAATAATTCACAATGATAAAAAAATAAAAACAACTGGAATGTTATTCCCACAGTGAGATCAGGCAAATATAGAAACACATAGCAGCCTCCCCAAAATACAACATAAAACATACCCAAGAGAAAGACAGTGTGAGACACTTACTTGAGCACATGGAAAGCCGGGCTGAATGTTCGAGACTCCAGGAGCCAGGAAATGAAGGATCGGGTTCTCTCCGAGTACAGAGTCTGCAGCTCCGGAACTTCCGTCTAAAAATCAACATGGTTTCTTCAGGAAAATGAATTATTTCATTCAACAGACCACCCCCATGTCCTTGTTTTAGTAATCGGAAGGTGAAAAAGTGAATTGAGCTTTTCAAATCAAATAATTGATTTAAGGGGGTTTTAAAAATGTCCTTTTCAAAGACGTTCTACGACAAATTGAACTTTTGTTATGGACAAAGTTGATTATTCAATGGCTTTACACGTAATTAAACGCATAAAAGTCATTGTATAAAGCTTTTATCCATCAATCAAACAATCCCTGCAACATCATGAAAAGCAGAAATCCATTGATGCTAAATAAAAATAATGATTAAATTGGAAGATGATGCAGTTTGGTTCTAAATTGCACATTGGGGTAAAGTCTATTTTTGAGCAACTAACAGTAGTTTGCATAATAAAAACAAGAGTTGATTATTTATTATTAGTTGACATTATGGTTTAAAGGCTACCTCAGCGTGTGTCTGTTCAATTTTTAAAAATTAAACAGATTTGAGTCAACTGTGAGCGAAAGCGGGCAATCTAGACTGGATGCATTTAATTTACACTGTATATGTTTTAGTCAAGACATTAGTTACACGTTGATTCTGAACTGGAGTGAAGAGTGTTTGGGTTGTTTATATTATGTTTATAAACACTTTCTGATAATATTCTCTTTGCCATACCTTAAATATTGCCACTTCTACAAGTTGACAACAAAAGTTGACCCGACACGTCTCAACTTTTGTTGGCCACCACAGTAATGGATGTCACAGGAGGGTGAGCTTCAACACCCATCCCACCTTCGACTTCCAGTGGAGCTGGAAAATCTAACCGGAGACCTTTTCTCTTCACCTTATCCACTAGGCCACGACTGCCACATTACAGAGACACAATAACTTTCTTTGATAATCAGTAGGGGTGTAACGGTACGCTAAAATTGTATTCGGTTCGGTACAGTGTCTTGGAGAGTTCGGTTCCATTAATTCGGTTCGGTACAAAAAAATAAAAACTTACATAATCTTTATTTTGAAAAGCTGCCAATACACAATAGAATTCTTGCATAAAATAAATAAAAGTGACACATTTGGGTGATATTTTAAATAAATTGCACTCTTTATAAAGAAAAACACATTTTATTAAATAAAAAATGAAATACTGCAACTAGTTAGGACCTGAAAACTTTTAACACTAGCAACAGCTTCAGCTTATATATCAACAAAACTAACTATTCAAGTTTTAGGCTAAAAAGATTAACCTATCCACATTTTCTGAAGAGAGCACAGATCTGGTTGCAGTGACAATATCTCCAGCAGTAGAAAATGTTCGATGTGTTGCCTGCCCGATCTCCGTAGAACAATGTCGGCATACAACTTTAAATTTATCCACTCGTCTATCCCCGTTATGTATTTTAACAGGGAAGCCAAAGGCGATTTTCTGCACGGACGCTATTGAGTGTCGCACAGTAGTGCTGCACGTCCCTCAATAGCGTCCGTGCGGAAACTCGCCTAGGAACATGGTTCCGCTGCGCTTAATATCGCGCTAATAATACATTTATATTATTTAATAAAAATACCGAATACCGAAACGGTACGCAAGTGTTTTCCGAACTGAACAGGCCGTACCGAAACGGTTCAATACATACCGTGAACCGTTACACCCCTAATAATCAGCTAAATTATTAAAGCTTTAAACCATTCGAATGTGGTAATCTGACTTTACCATGAAAAAAAAGATTCTGTTAATCAGCATGAAAAATATAGTATATAGTATAGATGCATGTATACATATACAAATATATAAAAGAATGTAGAAAAAAAAAAAGAACAGATCCAATGCACTACTCGCATCTGGAGGACACTTGGGAGAACCTCAAAAATGGAAAACGATCTCACACAAACCCCCTTACCATGCTGGCAGGTATAGAGGCGTAACTGGGGAATCCCAGCACATCCCGGATGAAGGTCTCATCGCAGCACTTGCCCACCCAGATGTATATCACCTACAGAAAGAGGAGGTGCAGGTCAGTGAGGAGAGTCGATGAGTGTGTCTTGGTGTAAAAGCTTGACGTACGCTGCCACAGTCCATGAGGAAGGCTCCCTCTCTGCTGAGCTTCTCTGCCGAGAGTTGCAGTAATGCAGGCTGAGGGACCAGATTGTCATTCACATTCAGCGCCCCCTGCAGCAGAGACAAATAATTGCAAGCTAATGTCAGTTTGTCGGGAGAACCTTGTATGTGCATTTTGTGACAGAAATTATGTCTTTCTTTTTATAACAATTATAATAAATTATCAACACTTGGTTTAAGAGGCGGTTGAACTGTCGGTGTGTCACCTGTTCAGTCATGTTGTCGATACGGTACAGGTCTGGATGAACCATCTTCATGATCTGGTGCAGAGGCTGACTCTTGAACTCACACATGGAGAAGACTCGCTCATCCAGCCGTGTACTGGTGCCTGTCCGCAGGGCTTTCTACAGACACGTACAGAACATTTTATGTACACATCATGCACTTTTCCATAAGAGACACACACAGCTATAATTATTCTACCAGTTCATGTCGTTCTCTATTAAAAACGGTCAATCCTTCTGGCGCTCCACTGAAAGATGTGTTCACTAAATGCAAACTGCATGTAAAATGTTCAGGATTGTTATGATTTTAGGGAAATCATTTTAAAATAAATGACAAAGAAATAGATTTTTTTATGTAATGGTGAAATAAAAGCTAATTGTATTCTCTAAAGGCTGTGAGGTGCACCATTCTTCATTTAACCCTGTATTACTCTACATAATTACAATACTACTAATCACAAGTGGAAAAACAGTAAGGTTCAACCGAAATCATTTTAGTTTATATACCAAAACAGCATAAAATAAAACTGATTTATAACGTGTGATTCATTTTTTAGTTTTAAAATCAGTTTTTTAGTTTTAAGATCAAAGACTTTCCTCACTATAACAAATAATGTGGCTTTAGACTTTTAGAGAAAACATAAGAAACATGTAAAGCCAGTGGAAAAGTATTTAAACCTGTTTGAGCAGAGCAAGAACGTAGAGAGGGAAGAGGCGGAGGGCAGAGGGAGCAACCAAACCAGAGGGCTGGAGGTTGGAGCCATTGGCGCGGTACGCTGATAAACAATCTACCACAGCATTGACCAGTGCGTCTCTGGCATCCGACAGACTAGACGAGACCGAGCGGTCGATAGCTGCAAACATACAAATCAATCGAAATGAGCAACGCCCAACATTTTATGATGACAAATGCAAATCTCTGACATAGGAATCACTACACTGTGTGTAAAGCCGTCTGTGAATGCAGAGCTGAAACTAGCCAATTTGAAACTCTAGGTAAAATTTGGAGTGGTCACCCATTCCTCAACTCAGTGGGGATTAACTTTTAGCAGTATAGGTAGAATCACTTTATGATGGATATATTATCTTATTCTTTGCTTAGATTCAAATTAAGAGTCTTTTTCTTATGTTTGATATCCTAATAATCACTCCTGATGGAAAATTTAGATTTTTTTACTTTTTCTAGCACAATGCATTACAAATAGTTTATTTTAACCCAACACTTAACTGATAAATGCATACTATTTGCTTGAAAAAGAAACAAAAACACACTTAAAAATTAAAAACAAGAGGTAAGAAATACAATATGAGTTTAAATCAATTAAAGTATAATTTCAACAGTCTGGGTCTCCTGGTTCAGATGCGGAACAATATTGATCCTAGTGAGATTTAACCCCTCAAAGATCACTGATCTGCCACTCATGACTCAAGTAAAATGTTGAGTTTATGACAAGATTTATTGTAAAATGAGTTAAACTTAACAATTGAACTGCTTTATTGACTAATGGCGAAGTTCATATGGTATAAATGAACAAATAATTATAATAATATTAATAAAGATTTAGTTTCTTTAAAATGTACATGATCTAGGTTGCCGATAGGTAGAGCCAGCTCTGTATGAATGACTGGAGATGTGTGGAGGGTGTCTGTACCCATGTTGGCCAGCAGGCAGGTGATGGCCTGGATGTCAGCGCCAGCAAACACTTCATTCAGCTGACTGACCACCGGCAGGCACAGAGTGTGCACTCGGATCCGACGCTTACCTGTCAATCACAAACATGAACCAATCAGCAACTGACTTCCATAGACACCACTTTGTAATACACAAGAGCTGTCTCTCATTGGACAGCTTTATATTCTTGGTGAATAATCCCCTATATGTAATGAAAAAAGTAACATTTACTTTCTTTATTTTTCAGTTAGCATAGACATTTTAAACTAATTTAATGCTCTTAAGATATAGCTATACTATGAAATTCAGTCTCATTTGCCGAAACAATTTTTTCTATTATGATTGGTGATGTTTCCTCTTCTTCAACGTCTTTGACCTAAGGTGTACCACAGGGATTTATTCTCGGCCTAACCTTATATACCTTGTATATGTTCAGAAGCAGTTGAGCAATGATTGCCTGGGTGCAATCTGGGTATGACGCTTAGCCTTATATCAACTTACAGTACATCAGCGGCACAGTAGGTACCACTGCAGCCTCTCAGTTGGGTTACTGGTAGCCAGGGGCATTGGTGAGAGAAGTTTGCCTTTCTCTCTCATCCTCTACAAACATGCATCAGGCTAATTGGCTACTCAAAATTTCCCTTAGAAGTGAATGGTGACCTGTCCAGAGTGACTATCCATGGAATCCATGTGGGTAGTTAGAAGGATCAAACAAAGACAAAATATTTGGTGATGGCGCCACCTATAGGTTAAAATGCATGAATCTTAAAATGGCGCCAAAATCATTTGAATCTATTTAGTTCATAATATTAATACAAATTAATAATAAAAATGTCCCATCTCACCTATCAATGATATTTTCTTCTTAAATGATTGGTCTATTATTAAACAGCACAGCATAAGTTTCAAATATAAAAACTTTGTTAATGAAAGACCATTTTTGATAAGGGATGCAAAAATTTAAATGGTCAGAATTGAAATTAAACCTTCAATTGTTCTGCTCTTAAATAAATTTTGGATCATCTGTTTGATAATCCACAACATCTGGGCACATGCTTGTCACCTTTGCTGGACGTGTAGAGAAGAGCAGCTTGAAAGCATGCGAGAGACGTGTCGGCTAAACTCTCCTCAATGGACATCTGCACAGCGAAACCAGAGTCCGGGTTCACATTGGCCAGAGAAAGCAGATCCGTGGAGCGCACAAAGAAGTTGCCGTGGAACGTATGGATCGAAAGCCCTGTTGATGAATCAAAAAAGGCTTGAATTAATGATTTACATTTCAAAATGAGCTTGGATTAATTAATTTGTGCAATCAAGCACCAATCACAATGATAACACAGGACTGGTAGGAAGTGGAAGTTCTCCCCCTCACCTTTTGTGCACCTGATCCTCATGACGGCCTCGAAGCCAATCTTCCTGGTCAGGTATCGCTGCAAATCTTTCTGGAACTTCAGCCTTTGTGCTGTATTGTGAAGATGATGGAAGGACGGGTAGTAGAAGACGCTGCCAGCTGAGTATTTGGACATGCTGCACAAAAGCTCTTGCAATGCAACTATATGGGAACATCTCAGACAGAGTTTAGATGTATTAGCAAATATACCTAGAGAAGCCAGGTCTGAGTACTGGGAGCTCAACAGGAACAAATCCACTCCTATCTGCTGCCCAGAACAATCCAGAGCCAGTTTTTTGTAAAAGTCTGTAGCGGGACCCAAATGCTGGACATTCTGACCAAACACAAACCAACAAAAACACTCATCACTTGTGCCTCATTCGGTGTTAAGTGTACTATTAACCGAGACAGGAGCATTACTTTGTTTATTGGCACCAAAGTGAAGGGCTGGACAAAGTTTAGATTTAACTCTAATGTCTACACACCTGCGGCTCTGTTCATATGATTGGGACTAGGAGCAACTTATGCATTGTATCACTTCTCTGCTGCTTTGGGAAGCCTTTGATCTCGCTGAACCAAACCACTTGAAATGAACCAAACACAGTCATTTGTCATCCACATCACTCACTGGCCAGGCGTATTTACAAAACTACTTTTTGGCTGGTCAGCAATGAAAACAGAACTGAATACATGGAGTATTACACAATCAAGAATTAAGCTTTGCCCATTTCCTTCTCTTCGAGGCATCACAAGTCACTTCCAGAGCATGCATGAATTAAAATGAGCAAAACTGTGCCATTGTAGTCTTTTAGAAAAATAACCAATAATCCTGATCAGAGTGTTCTTTGTCTTAAACTAGAATTGCTCTACTTATCTACAAAATCCCTTTTCTCCATCTCTACAAAAATTATTACCTTAGTGCCAGACCGGAGGTTTGGGTCCTCTCGGGACTGCAGGAGGCCAGGGCCAAGTGAGGGTAGCTGCGTTTGAAACACTGAAACCCTTCCACCAGTTGGAGACATGAGCTTATAGACTGCCTGCAGAGCTGCACCAAGAGCACTGTGAGTCTCCCTTGTGTGGGTGAACATCCCTGGAAGAGCACCCAGCAGGTCCTGAACCAGCTGCAGTGGGGAAAGAAAGAAAGAAAGATTGCACAGCTGAAGAAATACACAAAAAAACCCACAAATGCAAATTATGGTATTTTATTACCGCCAAAATAACACAGACAAACCCAGCTGCTAACATGCACACTGACAGTCAAGTAGCCCAGGCGATAAATGCAAAAGAATTTAGTCGTACACAGTAGCAAACCAATTACTCTAGAGTAGAGGTGTCAAACTCATTTGGGGGCCGCATGGCACCCAGATTATACTTAACTACCAAACTAAACAGTGGGTTAAATGGAATAAGACAACAGTAAACATAACCAAAAATTGATTTAAGGTGCAAAGAAGGTATGAATTAACTTAATAAATTTGTGATGAAACTAGAGCCTCTGAAAGTTTCCACTTCAAAAAGTTTTGTCCATGTTGTTGATATTGATACCATTTTCTATCTGAATCACCATAACTTAATGTGGAAACCAAAGTCTGACAATATTACAGCAGAGGCGCATATAGACAGCTAACAGCCTCCTCTGCTCACTGCACAAACTCTATTCTAAAAAACATTAACAAACAGTTGCGATGTGTAGACATGCGGAGGAATACGTGGTTAAAACGCTGCTCACAGTGAACTTGCTCTCTCTCACTCTCTCCAAAATCATCCCACCCCTGCTGTGTCAAACATTGTAGTTTTTCAGCCATTTCAGTATTGTGGAATTTAAGAACTTTAAACACAACGGGGGACATGAATGCAGATAAAAGAAAAAGAAACAACGATAATGTCCAGACCTCTTTGCTCTCCTTGAGGTTGACCAGCAGACTGTCGTGTGTTGGGATGAAAATATCTGAAAGGGTGAAACAAACATCATTCAAATGTAATATGAAAGGTTTTAGCTCAAAATATTTTCTAACTAAATATTTTAAATGTAGTTTGGTTTTCCAAAGACAGTTTAAATGTTGAAATAGATTTTTGTGTTTGATTTTGTGAAGCATGTATTGTGAACGTACCATTATAATCCCTATTGCATCATGAGCAGTGTATTGTTACACCCCCTACAAATCAACTAATCGAATTTAGTTTAGCAAAAATAATATTTATAATTATATTAATTGGTGAACAGTGCAGTAACTGCCATTATTGCATCAGATGACCTTTTTACCTATATTTTTTAAATCTACTCAGACAAGTCATCTAAAAATGTCAAAAATTAAGGGAATAATGAGTTCAAATTACCATCAATGTCCGACACCACCAGCATCTGAGGCTGAGAGAGACCCTCCTGCAGATTATAGAAGTGCACAGTGCTGTCGAACGTCACAAATCCGATACGCGTCCGTGTATCTCCTGGCAGCCTGACACACAAACATCAAGAGTGTTTCTTTAAATTTTATATTAAAATTGTTGAAGTGCTTTGTGATCCAAGCACCACTACTTTTAATAAATTTGATGATTGAGTCTCACTTGTCCAGGTTATCCAGTAAAGACTGGCAGAACACATTCAGGTAGCCAGACTCCACAGCATTATGGGATACATCCAACACAAACAAGTAGACAGCAGGCTGAGGAGGCCGCAACTAAATGAAGAAAGGAAAAAACAATACATCAATACAAGGAAGAATTCTAATAAATTACCTTAATTAGGAAATTCAGGAAATACACAGGGGGGAAGAAACAGAAGCTTTTACCCCAACACTATAAATGTCAAAATGAATAGATACCGGTATTCTTTTTTATTAATGATGCCATCAGAGAATAAAAAAATATTCACATAGGTTTCAGATCTGTTTATTGCTTACCATGTAATCCGAGGATGCTATGAACTCGACAGTCGAATTCTGGACCTCAGGCCTCTTGTGCGGCTCCCCGTAAGAACGAGTCACAGGATTGTACATGAACTCATCAGGAACTGAAAGACGAGAAAACAAAACATACAATGCTGAAGAAGGACAAGACTTATGCTGGTGAAAAAAGGAAGAAAAAATCTTTTACCATCATTGACCCTGTAGCAGAGGTTACACTTCCATCTGCGCTGGTCTAGAAATGAGACAAATGGGTTTATATACGTCCGACACGAACGACAGCGAACTATTGTGTTTGAGGTGATGACCGGTAACTGCTGCAGAGAAGAGAAGATGGAGAGAATTCAGTGAATATCAGAGGAATACCGCGGTTTTCCTCACACTCACGTTTAATCTCAAAATATTCACACAACACCCATTTTCTTAAATAGATATGGATGAACAACTTTGTTGCTCAAGTTCTGCAAAAAAAAAAACCATATTGACTAGAAAAATCATATGAGGCTGTTCGTATTCAAAATAGAACTTCAAATGTGAAGGTATGCACATGACTTCAAAGTGGCCTATTGCAGTGAATGCGAGTTTGACATTTGTAAATTCTAGAAAAGGGGAAAAAAACTGATGTGTGACTGACTGCTTGAAATCATTTTCAACGATGCCAGAGATACCATTATCTACCTTTTCCTAAATTTATCTTTAAGAAAAACATATTTAATTATTTTAAAAGGGCTATATTACGCAAAAGTGCATTTAAGAGAGATCTACATTATATTGTTGTGTCAATCAAACATTTTTTATTTATGAATGATGTGGAACAAACTTTACAGTTCCTAAAAATATCAGGCTAAGAAATATTAACATTTCATTTTTCGTTGGTTCCACAACACGATGCAACTCAAGATGAGCTTTTAACAGGATAAATGTGGAATAAAAATATAAACTCTTTCATAATTTAAACCATATCTACATTCATGTGTTTAGCAGATGCTTTTATCCAAAGCGACAATTTGTTACAAGGTCAGATCAATCGTAAGACATTCCACATAGAAGCCGTTCGAGCTAATAAAGAACAAATTCAGTGCTTCAGAGGTGTTTTTTTTGTCAGTTAAGTAAGTAAGTCCTACTAGAACTGGACCGATCTAGTAGGATTCACTGATTATGCTCAGCTGTGCTAGAAGTGATATTGCCAGACATGGAGAATGCCTGAATCATTTAAAAAAAATAACACTGGTAATTTCTTCAGGGGGTATAGAAAATGAGCCTTTAATAAAAGTATTATTTATTCTTTAACTAACAAATTATGTTATATCTGAAATCTAGGTTTTCAACTCTAAAAGTTTTCTCCATATATTATGTTTAATTGGTTTTCAGCAAAGGAAAGTTGTACCGTCAGATCTCTGAAGGGGTGCAACATTAATCCAAGAGGCAGCCGAGCTTTGTTGAGGAGAGCCTGAGTCTGAGGAATGTTGGTCAGGGTACAGCGAAACGTGCTGCAAAGAGAATAATTTAATAATTATATGGTTGATTAAAATATGGGAAAGCATTACAATTGTTTTAAATGGATGGTTTAGAAAAACTCATGGCATTGTGGTTTCATTCTTTTGGGTCATGTAAGGTAAACAAAGGAATTCTCCAAAGGACATAACACTATCCTCAGAGAAAGCTGCTGAAAAATGTATGGTGTTTTCTTGCATTGGCAAGAACTTTATAATTGGTTGATGATAGGAACTATTTGCATGTTTCCATGGCAAAATAACTTCAATCAAAATATTTTTTGAGAGGAAGACACAAAAGAAAGAAGAGTATTTTTGTCCTTTTGGAAGAAATCGATGGAAGCTTTGTTCAACTTTAATTTTCAAATTCCACTACATAAACTCTAGAGATGGTTGCTCATCAAAATTCCAGCAGATCAGAGGTCTCTGAAATACTAAGACTTCGTATTAGTAAAACATTCATCTTCCCCATTTTGATGCTTTAGCAAGTAATCTTTACCATATCCAGACATCAAATACACCCAGAAGCTGATTTGGAATTTGTCCTAGAGCAAATGAACAGGGATATATATTATATGTTAACTCAAAACAAATGGTTATTACTTGGCTTAAAACCTAAAAAGAAGAGTAATAAGATTGTCATTGAGAGAGTCTAAAGAATTATATGTCAAATCTATTCATCTTTTTAATAGAATATTTCCATTAAGGATATTACACTTGTGAGTAATCCAACGAGGAAATCAAAAAAGCATCTTTAACTGTGCAAATGGGTTACATAACTGAGTTAAAATGGGGTCACACCTGTGGAATGAAACCAGGACATCCTCCAAACACAAACAGAAGTGCACCTGTGATAGAAAGTGTTTGTGTTCTTACTCTGGGCTGCAGTTGACCTTGCGCAGATCACTGCTCAGCTTGGGTTCGGGTGGAGGAGAGCGTTTCGGAGAAAGGATATTCCGCTCCTGAAGCAGATTCACAGGGCGCAAGTTCTCCATCTCCAGTTCAGGAACACCACTGAGTCCTCCTAACGCTGATGACAGCTCAGTAAGCGATGGGAACTGCTACAAAAAAAATAATTGTTTGTGCAAAAATAATTTTAAAGTTATTAGGATTATTGTTCAGCAACAACATGAACATTGACATGGGGAAGTTTCTTGATTTTAAGTTAACATGCCAGTGATTTAATAACAGGACATTTTGTAATTGTAATCAGTGTGAATTACCTGGAAATAACATTAAAGATCATTGGCATGCTTCAAGTTGGGCAACCTAACAATATCTTTGGAGAAGTAGATGTTAAATGGTTGATTCCCTAAATGCACACATTTCGACTGGACACTCAAAAGTATCTACTTTAACTCCACTAAAAAAGTTCTGACTTTAAAGGCATGGTAAAAGGGATTGAATCCAAATGCAGCAATTGTTTTATTTAAAGTGATACATTTAAACTATTAAGAAATATAACACAATAAGACTCAATCTAGCAATGCAGCATTGGGGTAAAATGCTACAAAACACCCGTCCTTGGTTTGGACTAATCAAACTTTCACTATGAAAGCACCCTGAACCTGTACCTGCGAATACGGCTGGAATCCTGCTGGATTGTAGCCTCCGTGTGAGGGTGATGAGTCAGGTCTTGGGGCAGGGCTTTGTTGATATCCAGGAGGCATGGTAGGATAATTGTATCCGAAAGGAGGAGCTTGTTTAGGGGGACCAGCCACAGGAGGTGCAGTAGCAAGATCTGCTAAAATAAAGACAGAAAAATCAGACACACCCTCAATTGGTTGAAACTGGCACATTCTAAGAACAATAACAGTGAAGACAACAATTGGGGTTGATTTTCTTGAAAACGCAAGTTTCTAGAAAGCTAGTGGTTAATCAGAGGTCGATGAAAGACTTAAGTACAAAAATAAAAGCTTAACAACACAATGATATTAAGTTAAGTATCCATTATAGATAAGCCACTAAAAGCTGTAAGGGTATACCTGAGTAACTACCACCCTCCAGAGATTCATAACTATGAGGAACCGGAGAGGCGCTACCAGTGGTTGTGGAAGAGCTGTCTCCACCTGATAGAAATGAGAAAGGAAAAACAATTTTCGAGTACATTTAATTTAAAATTCTTTAAAAAAAAAAAAAAAGCACATTGTTTTCTCACAATAAAAGGAACAATCTCCTTAAATTATTATTCACATTTTCAAAAAAATTAAAATAAATAAATAAATTATAAAAATTATGTAATGCCCCAAATTACCCTTTTTGTATTTTTTCCTTTGGATGAAATTTGTTAATCCTGCAAATTGTCTCCATCTTAATTGATCACACTGAATATGCCAATGGTAATAAGCAGCATACCTCTGACCCTGCTGAGGCCATTTTTTACAAACAAACTTCCTTAATCACTATGCCATAATGGATTATAGTTCCTAACTACATCAGCATAGAAAACATCAAAGTGTACTTCCTGGTTTATATTAACACGAAAGTTCTCCAGGTTTAAAAGCCTCCTCACAGCGCGGACTGGGGGAGCCGTTTTCTGGTCATGCCTAGAGGGAAACTCCCCTGTAACTTTAGCACTTGCTGATTGGATATTTACACAAGGGAGCAGTTCATTGATTGGATATTTGCTCCAGAAATGTGTTCACATTCGCAATCAAGAAGTTGCGGGCACGCTTGTTATTCAAAGTTATTCAAGTTATTCAAACGAGAAATCAAAGAAATCGAAGAAAAAAAACGTGGTTCAAAAAGTGCATATTGAACCGAGGACAGAGTATTGTTCGGTATAAAACTGAATATCCTTATACGTTCAGTATAAAACTGTGTATCCCTATTAGATACCGCATTGTTTTCAAACAAAGTTTGCTTGCACTACAGACAAATGAGCAACAATGTGCTAATAAAACTCCTCATACTATTCATTCAAATGCTTGTAGTATTTAGTGTCTAAACAATTTGGAAGATGATAAACCCCAGTGAAGCTTAACCTTACTCTAATCCTCCATAAACCGACTTCTTGAATCACACCAGAGCAAAGCGACACAGAAAACCAGGCAACAATCCTAAAAGGAACACTTTTAAGTCAAATTATGGTATGAAAGTATTTATATAATTCTTCTTTTTTATAAAGTCAGAATATACTCCAATTTCATGTCAATGTATTGTGTTCGCTGTGATCAGGGCTTTCTACATCTCACAGTTCCAGAGAAAGAGATGAAGATGTGTAAGAGAGACTTAAAGACTGAGCTGTGATTGGCTACACCCGCGTTATCCTGCGCTCAATCTGTCACTTCATTAGATCAGTCAACGCAGCTCAAGTTTGAAAGAGAATTAAAGTAGACATAGTCTAGACCCATAAAGTGTCGTTTTAGCTTCAGGTTTAATCTGACTCCAATCCACCAGAGAAGACAGATAACATCCACCTGTGAGCATCCAACCATACTTAACTCTCTGATAATATAACCCCCAGAAGAAAAAAAAAACATTTCATTCACTCAGAGATGATGATTAATGCTCTGGACTGAGTAATGAAACGGTAGCTGTTTAGGAACAATATATCCACAAGGGAAACAGTCTTCACTCTGCAGTACTAAAATAAAATCAGCACTTGACATGCAGAAACATTTATGGTTCGTGAAATTGCTAGTACATTAACTGGTATTGAAATGAAAAGGTACTTGTGCTCAAATGAACTTAACACTTTCCTCTTTAAGGTTTCAGAGATGAATAACGACAATCCATTGTTAATTGCTATACTAACACTGGTCTGTGTTCATACACACATTATTTTCAATATTAGTCAATATACTAGATTAGATGAGATAAATGCATGAGGTATGAGCCCCATACCTGGACTTAATGTCCCTTTCACTTATTTTGAGATTGGGGCCATTTCTAGTTCTTTACACTGAAGAACTATACGTTCTTATTGACATTGGCTATATGCCTGAGATTGTCTTACTGCTTTTCTAAGTATTGAGAAATACAGGCAGAGACTTATCCATCATGCAATACCCAAATATATTTAGCATTAGGAAAATCTCAAACAGATAGCCGAAGTCAATTAGAACTTATTTTGCTTAGATTCCCAGACCCTTCGATGAGTAAACCACCATCCTCTACAACTAAAACAAATTTAGACACATCGTTCCAGAGCACCTGCTGTCATTTTTGCATGCCAATTCATTACAATTTGTGCAAACTTAAGCCTTGTTCCAACATTGAAGGTATGGGTTTTTGGCAGTAAATTTCCATGAAAACCCCTTCCAACGTCCCACTGGTTACACAGTTCTGAGCTCATTGCACTGCTTCCGTTTTTGAAGGGTAATGAGTTAAATGGGTCTTGCATCTACATACATCTTGGTGGACACTGCATTTATAACCCTGAACATTTTTTCGCATTTCTTCAAAACAGTTTGAACAGTAAAAATGCAACATAAACACATAAATATGCATTATTTACATTTATATAACTGTAAACCCAAGGGAAAACACAGAATGCTAAAAAACCCAAATCACATGTAAAATAGCACATGGATAATGCAAACAACATATTATAAATGTATGGGTCACAATTTTAGGAAGATGAACACACAGACTGTAAGAATGCATGAGTTTGCTTCAGGGAATCTGCAAAGTAAATGAACAGGCAACAACGAGGAATTAAATGAGCGTTTAAAGATGGCAGAAGCTTGTTTAAACCTTCTAAAGGGGTAGGAAGATGTCACGGAGGGAGATGAAAGGTGTCTGGCAATGAGGGTTGAGGAAAGAGCGAAAGGAGAAACCAAGAGGTAAATGAAAGAATGAAAAGCAAAAGCAGACCTGCTTCCTCATCCTCCTCATCCTCTTCCTCATGGTCAGAACTGGATGAGGAGTGATCAACGGTGTTATTCAGCCCGCGGTCAGCACACGGCAACCCTGAAATACATCAACCATTACACACCGGTTGAGAAGAGAGAACGACTGAGGGCCGCAACTGAGCTGGAATTCGGTGTACCCAAAATCAGAAAAGAGAACACGAGACAGACACCGATATGGAAAGAAAGAGAGCAAAATTGACAGAAAGGTATGCTAGAAAATATGGAGAAAAAAACAACAACAAGAAAACCCTATGGTCTGCCGAGGTTAAACAAAGAATAAATTGGTAGGCCGTTCAAATAAATTGACCTTTTAATAGAAGGCATTGTTGAATGCGATATGTTTTAAGTACATGTTTGTGATTTTGTAAGCCAACTCCACTGTTAAAGCTAAAAAGTTTTCATTTTGATACAACAGAAGACATGACTGCTTACTTAAAGGAAACCTTAAATATCATTAAAGTTTCTCAAAAATGTGCTCAAACACTGAACATTACAGAGATGAACATCTACTGAAGTTTGAACCATTAAAAGGAACTTAAAAGAACACAGGAAGACTCTTGCTTTCAGACTTGTACTTCTACAGAGTCCCTTTGGCCTCTTCTGCAAAAGTTTGGATAGTCATTAAAATGCAACCAATATTATCCAGGGTGGCGCCTTTTGCAATACTGCTGCCCTGCAGTTTGTAGATCTCAAGTTCAAGGCAAAGCCACCCTCGATAAGATTTTCTGATGGAAAACCTACATGTAGAGTAAGATCATAAAAATATTCAGGTCATGTTTTCACTCTCAATGTGTAAAAGCAGCAATTACTCTCAAAGAAGCTCAACGGGAAATGTCTGAAACTGAAATTCCTGGGCTGTCTACTTGAAGCTTGTGTGAGAACTGAGCAAATATCCATAATAAAAGTGATCAACTTGACACTAGAAACACATTTAAAGCCTGCTTTCACTCTCTTGGGCATCTTTGCTACCTCCATGTCCCACCTCTTTATTATAATTTTGCTGTACAAAACCTTTGATTTCCTCCAAACATTCCTTCAAAGGTTTCACTGAAACAAGCCTTTAAAAATGTGAAGGAGATTCTAATTTTTTTTTTTTTTTACAAAAACATGAATCATCACAGTGGAAGATATGAAACAGCAACAGATAGCTTAGAATCTAATTAGCAACATAAAAAACAATCCAGAAAAGGTAACCATCATTTCCAGACCTGGGAGAGTTCACAAAAATGGTTTTCCTTCATTCGCATTGGACAGAACTTATTTTGTCCAAACCTACCAGTATTTACTGACACATTCATCAAACACTTTCCAAAAATGGCACTTGCACTTGAATTCTATACAATTCTAAGGTCTCATACCCTGATGTTGTTGTGGTGAGGAGTGTATAGAGGTGGCCGGGTTTCCTGAGAGCACCCTCTTTGGCTCATAGACCTCTGAGTTGACCGGAGGCCCGCTGTAATGAAGACCCGATGGAGTGCCCAGTGTTTGATCGTAGTGTTGAACTGGAAGCACATGAAATCATAAAACAGAAATGTCTGGTTTAATCTGGTTAGAGGACACCTCTGCTGCTTAACTATCATGCATTGAAAACAGAAGTCTACAGATTCAACATTTTTCTTGATAAATAGGGCCTGGAATTAGGCAAGGCAAGCTTAATTTCATATGCACACTTCATACATTTTAGTAATTCAAAGTGCTTTACAGGGAGTTAAGATACCTGCATTGGTTTGTCCGTTGACTGCAGCTGTTTGGCTGTGAGGTGGCGCTCCATAGCTTGGGTGAGTCGACATGGCCCCGTTCCCTTGCGGATACTGCTGCAAAGAACTCTGTGTTGGTGGAGGTGGTGGTGGCATGACTGTCGAACCAGGCATTTGTGGCCCAGTTTGAGACGATCGCAATGTGCCATACTGGCTGCTCCCAGGGGCTGATGGATAAGAAACAATGGGGTACAGTGGAGCGCCAATGTTACTGCCACTCGATGCTGGCACCAGACTTGGCTGGGCTTGCGTTTGTCCATGAGAAGGGTGAGTGTAGGGCTGTCCATAGTAGCTGGTTGGCATGGTGTACGGTACAGTTTGCTGTAAGGACTGCACTGGGGGATTCGAGGTGGGGCATGGGTGGGCAGATGAGTGTGTTCCTGGCGGTGATGTGTAGGGTGAAGGCCCTGAGGTGGTGTGATAATAATTTCCACTATAGTCTGTGCCTGAAACAGGGAGTTTCCCCCCAGGAGCGCTGATCCCTGACACAGGTGGGTATCCAGCAGGCGCAGAGTTGTAGTAGCTAGAGGCCGGATGCATGGTAGGGAACGTCTGGGCTGGACCTAAGAGAAACATAGCTAAAAATGATTGACTGATATGCAAATGAGATCAGTGTAATGAGAATGACAAGTCAAATCATTTTTGTTCACATCAACATCAGAAAATCAGCATCAGGTTTTGAACAGATGTTCATTTTACTACCAAACGAGTAATCCGGTGGTAATACCACAACACTTCATTACTGACAAACAGCACCTGAGGAATTGGGCAAACTTTTTGCCAGAAATCTATCGTGTTAAAAAAAATGTTTTTTTTTTTTTTTTTAAGTTATTACTGGCACATAATATTTACTGAATAAAATAAAAATAGGAGGAATTGTGTTAGCATTGCGCAACTCAAGTGAGTACAAACGGTTTCAAATGAATTATAATGTCTCATAAGACAAAACATACAACGTTAAAAAAAACATACAAGACCTATTCATATTTTATAATATAAGCATAAATTGACTAAAGTTTAAATAAAGATAGCAGCTAACCGGCTAAATGGCAGAAAATGACAACAAACTCCTCATTTTATATCATTATGTAAACACAAATCGCAGAAAAATGACTGTTGTTATGAGCATGAGGCAATATTTTACGTTAATGCAATAATTAGATCTTAACGGATCAAAGTCCCCCACTAAAACGTTTAAAAGTGTGTAACTCAGGCCTCGGTGTTAGCTAACTTAGCTCTCTTCGATTAGCTAAGAGCGGAATTTAATGCGATTCTAGCTAGCTTAGCATTTTAGCCTGTTGGTAAAGCCCCTGTGAACGGTTACTGTGACGTTAATATTAGCATGTTAGCTAAAGTGGTTACGCCGTAGTCCCGTACCGTTTTGACAGGCCCCTGCTGCCCCGGTTCCGCCTCCGTTCTGTGTCGAGTTCATGTTGTAATTATTCACGCCCGAATGCGGGTTCGTGTACCCCGGTGTTGACATCTCTCCCCAAGCTCCCGTATCCTCGGTGGATTAAAAAAAATAAACACTTCGATCACCAGTTATGGGTCTCCATCGACAAGCGAGCGGAGGATCCGCTTCTGACCAACAAACGGCGATGATGATTTGGATGGATCACGGGCCGGTGATTCTGGAGATCGCCAACAGTGGAAAAGCTCACTTCAAAATAAAAGTCCCCACAGTCTACGCCTCTACGGCAATAGTCCAGAAGTCCACGAAGTCACTCGCGGCAAACACACCAAAATTAATACACAGTATTAAGCAAAAGCAATTACTAATATACCGGTAAATAATTTAATAGAGAACTGTCTACACACCCTTTGAGTAAAAGTAACTCTACAATAGATACTTGTTAAAAACCATTTGTACCTTAAAAACACTAAATACAAACAAAAATCGAATATTTTGTATTTGACACACAATGACACCCGATGAGGTCTGGAACAGCAAGATACTACCAAGATTTTAACTTCTGAGTCAAGCATTCCTTTCCTTTTGTTATTGTACATAAAGTATGAGATTTTGTATGGGTCATTCTTTAAGTTTTTTAATGCGACCACAACCAGATTGAGAATCTGCAATTTCCTCTCTGATCACATTATTATTCTCCAACAACTTAATTGGTTTCTGATTCTAAATACTGACAATACATGGCATTTTTCAATCTGTCATTAATACCTTCCAGTTCTTCTCTGGTCTGTGATTTGATTCTGTTATGCAGCTGAATTTGTTTTTTAAAGATATTTTTTAAGCCTTTTTGCCTTTGAACAGACAGGATAGTATTGTGACAAGAAGAGAAGGAGGTAGAGGCAGTGGCCACTATACCACAGGGCTGGACACATTTTGTTCTTTTAAAGTTGCTTTGAGGTCTCCTTGGCTGGTTCAAGGTTCAGAAACCCACTTAAACATTTTTTTTTTTGGAAAACATGGATGTTGTCACATCGTGTACAAAAATGTGTCCACACTTAAAGAAAAAACATTACAAGCTTAAGAAAATGTAAAACGCTTTAAAGACTATACCAAACATACAGGTGGCGGTTGATTACAAAGCTGGAGCCATAACGACAAATCAGAAGCCTGCAAACAAGTTTCTGGAAATGCCATTCTCATTTTGTCTGCCATTAGACTTTGTCTTTATAAACAAAGAAGATGCAGGAAAAGTGACACCAAGCATAAAGCATGATGGCAATGAAACACCTCTTTTTCAAAACCCCAAAAACCAGTTTTTCACTGTCTATATGACAACACTGTTTTCAACAGCTCTTTGGCCATTGTTTTCAAAAATATGCAATTACATGAAAATGATGCTGCGTTTTACATGTGGACGAAGAGCGTAACAGTGAAGAAAATTCCCATATTCAAACTAACCCTGTACATGTGTACAGGGTCTGTTGCTACATTTATAGTTTTATAATATGGTCTCTTAGTTTTATACTTTAAGCCATGCACCATATTCTAAAAACGGTCAGCCAATCAGAACAGAGTATGATTCATCTCAGAATTCAGTCAAGATACAACTGAAACCAACCTTTTGAAAGATGGATTTTATGTCCCAATAATATTGTAATTTTTTATTAAATTATGACTGTAAAACCTTTATTACATCTCAAACAAAGAAAGAAAAAAGAAGCTAAGGTCTACAGCTTCACAACTAAAGAGAAAGAGTGTAAAGTAAAAGGTCGCTATATTTAAACACAAGTTAATAAGCATACATTTTATTTGGACAGGTACAGCAGGAATTATGGGTTGATTTTGACTCCACATTTCCCTATATTTTCACATGAAACACTGTTTAGCAATAAAAATAATTAATCACAGCAGTTAGTTTGAAATCTAAAAAAAATTATTGCATTTTTCAGTCAGACGCACAGCAGTGGAGCAACAAACACCATCAATCTGCCTGAAATTAATACATGGATGATATTAATAACAATTCTTTAAAAACAAAGTGCAAAGAGATCACTTCTATAAGTGTTTTATCTTTGAAACTTTCAAGACCATTGAATGTTCATAATTTAAGGTATCTCTTTTCTTTCCTCACAGCCCTCCGTCGTTTGAATACGAAGGGTTTCTCAACCCATCTGCACCTCCAGTCTCTGCTTTCCTGCACGTTCTTCTCCTCCAGAGAACAATTGCGAAAACTATCCCAATGACAAAGAGGATCCCTACTGCTCCTGCTATAATGCTCATGTTCAACAGTGCATGATTTGGTTCTGGAGCCTCAAAGTGTGCACATGTCTTGTCACTGATCCCTACATCATTCCCCGCTGCCACACAAACCTGGTCTCCAACATTTACTTCAGGAAGGACTCCATTCCTTAAATAGTCTCCAAAAATCTGTTTCACCTCTCCATCTTTCAATGTGACTTCATAAAACTTCACAAAAGAGCGAGGGGCGCACCACTGCACCCGTGTTCCTCTCACCTCCTGGGTGATTTTCCGAAGCTCTGGAGGTTCTGGTCGTGCATCTGGCCCTGTCAGCCCAGGGCAGAGGCATCCAGTGTGGGCAGAAATCTGCTCACATGGCTCCTTCTGAGCCACACAAGGATCATAATCACAGGGTCGCCGTATCAAGTGTGGGGTAGTCGCCCTAGTGTTCCATGGAACAGGAGTGGTTTGGGGGGTCTCTTCATCATAATAATCATCCTCAACCTCAATGATGCGGATGAGATTGGGAGGCTGAGAGAGACTTATGGACGAAGAGTAAACACACGTATAGAGACACATCAAGAAAGTGAAGGAATGAGAGATCAAACACTGATCCATCCTGAAAAAAAGAGGGAAAGAGAGAGGATTAGATGAACACATCCTCAGTCATGAGGGTCTTCTGAGCTGTTCCTAGCTCACATATACAATAAGAAAAAAAGGTTTTCTAAACTTAAAAGACAATTAAACTATAAAGCACAATTGTTAATTTTTGTTCTAAATACTTTTTTACATCTAGGAACTTTGGGATTGCAAAAACATAAAATCAATTGTAGTGAGATAAACTCCCTTTAGGGAGAAAATACAATTATTCGGATAAATTGAAAGCAGATTTTTTTTCTGGCTAGTTAGAAACAAAAGAAAGATGGTTAGCGTTTTAGCATTTTTACGAAATATTTTGAGAAATTTGGCATAAATATTTGAGGCTTTTACACTTTTTGTATACCTTTTGTATCATAAACACGTGCTTGACAATTATTTTAGGATTTAACATATTATGCAAATGATCTAAACAAAGTTAGTAATCACAATTTGCAGTGATTCTTTAAGTCTATTATGTCCTGGACCGTATATCATTGCCATTAGCTTCATGGTTGGTTGGTTTGTTGGAAGAGGACTTTTTTTCCTCAAAACTTAAAAAAAAAACCCATTCTGTTTCATTCAGGCAGATGGTAGGAGAAAATAGAACAAAGATGAATTCCATTAATTCTTAAAAGGCAACTCAAGGTCAACTCTATTTTTATGCAAAATTAGAGTTTGAAAATTTGTTAAAATAAAAATGAACTGGAAACAATTCACCATGCTCCAAATATTTAATTAATTATGTCTATAAGATTAAACATGATGTATACAGTGAGCTTTAAAACCATCATACATTTTTTGATCAACCTTGTTTTCCATAAAAACCATTCTACTAATGTCATTTACCCCTCTCAGTTTTTTAGAAAACATTTTTTTAAAAGATCGCAGCCTAAAAGCTTCTTCTGGGCAGAATTAAAGCTAAACTAAACAGCAGATGTATTTTTACCAGTAGGACACACACTGTGTTGCTCACACACAAACGCTCACTGGAATGAAGCTTGGGGCCGCAGTTACCGTGGGAACCTGAATAAGGGGAAGAGGAACCCTGGTGTCCCTCTGACTGATGCCAGATGAAATCAACACTTAGCACTCACATAAAATTGGTTATAAACACCCACATTCAAGAACTAAATATTTTTTTTAGAATAAACATTGCCCTATGGTCTAATAAGTTCACCAGATTGTGCCGTGTGCCATCTGTTTTACTGACTCTTTATTGATCGAGTGGAATAATTCATTCCACTGGGGCCACACATACACATGATCCTTTGCAATGTAAGTTAAAATTAAATAATAAATAAATAAAGAAATAAACGGAAGACTCCACCAGTGGAAAACCAGCATGACCAAGCTGCAGGCTTGCCCAAGTTTTTGGTTCAGCTTTGACCGGAGTGACCCACATGGCCATGCTGGGTTTTCCAGAGCTTTATGATGAAATAAAAACAAATTACATTTTGAAGTATCGGATATCCATAATGCCTTGCACTTATTTACATTGGCAATATTGTCTGTTTGGAGCTTACTCCCCATTATTCATCCACTAAATTTCTGACCGGAAACTTGTGGGCGTTTTTTTTTTTGGCATTTGATACTCTCTAATGGGGAAAAAATACATGCATGAAAAAAAGAAAAACTTTAAATAATTAAAAGTGTAATAATTAACTATACATAATTAAAATACACTACAATTCATGTTTATTAAAGTTATTATCAATATAAACTTGTGTTTACATTGATTTGAAATACCTGAAAATTAAAAAAAATACAATTATATTGTAATGATAAAAATAACATTTTAAATAACAATAACATTAAAATAAAAAACAATTATAAAAAGTAGATATGACTTCATCTAATATGATGTCTTTTAATGTAAAAGCACACAAAACACTACGGTTCTTAAAATCAGAGTCCTGTAGAAAGTTTCAATGAACTTTTATGCAAAAAAATGTTTCTATTTAATACTTTACTTTCTTCAATTTGTCTGCTTCCTTCAGTGAATGAGGATCGCAACTTTCTATCATCCATCAGCATCTATATTTCACTTGTTTAATGAGAAAAAAAGAGACTGTAGATAGTTTTGAAACACCAGAGGGATTTTGTGTCCTTTTGTAGTAAATAGTAAAGTGAGAGCTGTACCTGTTTGAGAGCAGCCCAAATACTTCAGATCAGATCTTTGCTCCGGCTGAGTTCTTCTCCAACTGATTTTTACTTACTGCTTTCTTTAGCCTTCTCCCTCCCTCTTTTTTTCTCTTTTTCATAGTTTGAGGTCCCTCCCACAGTTCAGCCCTTGTTCTTCTCACCAGGCTGATTTCTCCTTCAGTCCATCCTCCCCCTCTTCCCAATTCTCTTCTTCTTTTCTTTTCATGGGTGTTTGTGAGTTTCATGCTGCGAAGAATACTAATTTCAGGAGGACTGCAGGAACACTTCGTGTTTTAAAACCTGTAAAGATTATTCATAACTTTTATCGAAGATGAGGTCAACATCCCAACTGTCCAATCAACCGAAGCAGAGAAATTATGGGCCTTACTTAGTAAATCCAGTGTGACCTATGAAAGAAAATAGATTTATATAATTAATATTACCCTATCTAGTATTTATTATATATCGACATGTCTTTTTTTCTAATAATTGAATAAACTTCATGTTTTTCAATAATCTGCTGGTTAGTGGAATAATCAAAAGTGAAAGTAAATTTGGGTCTGAAGAGTGGTAGTAGACCATAGACCAGCCAATGAAGGAATGTAGAGGGAAAGCACATATACCAGTGACGAGGAGTGATGTGATGAAAGTGTGTGTGGTGTAATAGTGTGATGTTTGGCTAAGAGGTTAATAACTGGTGTCAGGGTAATTGCGTTCTGGTATGTGTTGGTATTCTGGTGAGTATGAGGTTGATTAGTGGTGTTCTGGTAACTCTGGAATATTTTTGTTATTATTGTGACTTTAGGTGTGATTATTGGTGATTCTGGCGCTAATTGCTGCACTTCTTGTGATTCTGGGGTGGATTGCTGGTATTCTATGTGATATGTGGTTGCTTGATTGATGGTGTTCTAATTCTTGATTGTTGATCTGGAGACTTACGGCTGATTGTTAGTGCTTTGGTCCTCTGGTGCTGACTGGTGTTTTGTGGTAACTGAATGTTGGCATCAAGATGATTTGTTGATTGATGAATGGTTTCCTGTTTTTTGGGGGTTTAATTTGGTGTTCTGGTGACTTTGGCTGCGTGTTGGTTATTGGTGTTTTACTAACTCTGGGGGCGATTGTTAATATTATGCAACTCTATGTTGATGTTTTGGTGTTCTGGGTTTGGTGTTTGTTGTTCTTGTGACCAATGCTGACTATTTGTGGTTTGTTCATTAGTTACTGGGAATGATTGTTGTTATCATGGTGACACTATATAGGGTTTATTGTTTGTGTTCTGGTGACTGGGGATGATTGTTGTAATCGTGGTGAATGTTCTAGGGTTGAATGTTGCTGTTCTGGTTGCTCTGTAGTTGATTGTGTTATGATGGTACTGCGGCTAACGGTTGGTGTTTCAGCCATGGATCCTTCGATAACATTCAAAAAAGTTTTTTATAAAGGTAGTTATTCCACAAAATGTAGAAAATGGATTTATATAGTAAATAAGATTGAATAATTAAGAAAAGGACTTGATTTTTTACAATTATTTTGTATTTAATTTTATAGTATGAATAAATGGCAAGTTTCACCTCCTGCTCAGGATTAAACCCTCCTTGTCTGTTCGTTTCTCCTTTTCCATGGTTTTTATAACCTCCCAGCGCATCCTTTGGTCTTGTATATAACAGTTTGACCAGTCTCAGCCACACACTGCACATGATTTTGCCACGCCCACATATTACATTTTGTGGTACACTCTTAATAAAAAAAAAAATCTTCACCACACACTTTATTCTGTGGTGACGATATACACAGTCAAATGTCACAGTCAATGTCTCTTAAAAAACCAGCTATGTAACTGGAGGGAGTGAGGTCAGCAGGAGCTCAGGACCACTTTAAAACAGGTAAATTTGAAAGGATGTGAAAACTCCATCAACACTTTTTACTTCAGAATTGTTAGACATTTCAAAAACACACTAAAGAATTTTCTCTGGTGTTAAACTTTTTCTTTCGTACAAGCTGAATCACAGAAAGTCCTGCTCATTAGTTGCTACTTCGCACATTCCTTTTATCTGTTTTTTTGTGTGTGTTCAGCAGAGTGTGAGCCATGACAGTGAAAGAGGGAGAGAAGAGAAAAAAGAGCACTGACAGTAATTTCTATTGAGCCTCTTTGTGGAGTTTTCCAGAAGGAGGGGAAAGGAGAGTCAGAAGCCTGTCCTCATGAAAACTTGACTTAAGGAGTACACCATAAAACCATGAACAGACTTGTCGATATCATGACATGAGGACAAGGTAACAACATTCTTAAGTAATCAAACATTAATGGAAGATCAGGGTCTCTGGGGTCTAATGGAGGTGTGAGACTTAAAATAAATACTGCCACCATAGCCACTTGCTACTCTGGGGCGACTGTAGTGATCTGGCTTTGGTATGCAGACCATGTGAGGCACACAGGTCTCTTCCTGCACAGAAGCTAAGGTGAAGCCATAACAACAGGGAAGTGATTCATAACATTATAATCTGTATATAAACTATAGTTTCGATGGATCTATAGTTGAATAGTGATCAACAAAATAATTCAGTCTGTTCTGAAGAGTGACATTTTTATTCAAGTAACACCTTTACAAGTTTATCTATCAAAACCTGATTAAAATATCATTTTAGAACATCAAAGGTTAATATGTGAGATTAATGAATCCTTGTTGTCATTTGAGATGAGCCCATGTAAAACTGAAGTTCTATGGCTCTTATACCTAAGTTTTGAGTTTGTTTCCCTTCAGAAAGATTATTTTAACCAATTTACCATTTTTTGCCATTATTGTTATAAACAATACCAATAAAAGTATACTTTTAACCCACTAAAGCTTCCCCCTTTTTGACAGCTCTGAATACACCAGTTGATCCTAGTGCACTGGTTTAGTACACGCTTTGAAGTACACCCTCACTTCAAAACAGTGTTATAAAACTGCTATTTTGAAACATTTCTTTCCAGTCTATATCCTACAGAAAAATCATGTCCACTCATAAAATTCTAAATTTGATACAACAATAAATATAATGAACATGGCTCACTTTAAAAAATCACGACTGGAAAAAGAGATGGAGCTGGTATCAGTGCAACTCTGGTTTATTTGAATATTATGAAGTGCAATAAAAAACAATGGCGTTATAAAGAGTAGTTCCTTATTGCTGGTCTAAGAGTTCATCAAGCAGCAGCAAGAAAAAATAAAGTTGAGTGGGGCAGGATTACCAGAGCAGCAGAGGATCAATGTAGTAGAATCTTGTGGGAACGCAGCAGAAACAGAACACGGAGTACGTGAAGTACGTAAGATGTAAGACGAAGTGAAAGCATTTAGAGGGGAAGGGCGTATGAAAGCCTGACACAAGATTGGGTAAGTAGAAATCAAAGAGATTAGACACAGGTGTGGAGGATGATAGAGTAAATTATTGGCGTGAAACAGAGGAGTGAAGAAACAGGCCTGACACTTACCTTGGAAAAAAATGGTGATAAATTCTGGTGGAATGGTTGAGTAATGTAGAAATATTTACGAAGTTTTCAGAATGAAAGCCTGTGACTGAAAATGAGGACTATTAAAAATAGAGTTTTAATATTAAAAGTCACATTTCACATACACCGATGTGAACATCTTATTTAAAAAAATATGATAATTTCCTGTGTTGTTTAAAATATCTCACTCTCTTGCAGTATAGTGAATTGATTAGGATTTTTTGACTTAAAAGTAGTAAAGTCTGACAGTAATTGTTGCATCATTTTCAGATGAATATGATCTGATTGCAGCGGCTCACCCACATCCTGACTCAAACACATACAGATGTAACTCATACCATCAAACACATCAGTGCCAGGCCTGTTCTGTCCTGTCAGGTGAACAGCAGCGTGTGATCACAAGACAAAACATACACACTCACTGTCTGAACACTGAGGAGAGACTATAGGGGAGAGCAGGTCTCATTGTCTCTTTCTCTCTCCTCTTAGTCTGGGTCTAAGATTCAGCATAGATGCAAATGAGCTGTAGGTTCAGACTTTTTTTTTTCACAATTTAACAAAAAAAAAAAGCTTTTAGAAATGACTGATCTAAAATGCTTCATTTAGTGGAGGTACTTGGCAAATTGACGAAACATCCGGAAGGCATGAGGACATTGTCCTGGTCATTCTTTTACAAGAGTTTTTGTCTTAGTGGCCTAAAATGTACAACTAATATCTGTTCCATTATGAATATTCCAGGTGAATCTGCTAACCATTAAGTTTGAATTTGTTAAACACATTCCATTTTATTTTTCCATTCCAACAAACGCATATAATTTATTACAAAATTAAAATGCACAAAGTTTATGTTACAAATAAAAGAATATCCTATTCACTTTTGACCAGAAATAAAGTCTATTAAACTAAAGGAATAATTCTCAAAATGCATTCGATGTACAAAGAAACTAATAAACAGACATGGTTACTCCACCGTGCTGTCAAAACTGTTTGCCGCTAACCTTACTTGTTCTCTGAAGAAGCAAGAATCTAGGAGGTGCACTACTGCCCCTAGTGGGCAGAGTGAAATTGAACTGAATGGATCCTACAGATTATATGTATCTATTTTATTTTTGAGCACCATGATATTCAATAGAATCCTTCAGAGTTCTATTTTTCTTATGATGGCTCAGTGTCGTCTTCAGATAAGAGATCATGTTTTGTGTAAACAATGTTCCTGACATTAACAAATAAGTTGAATGTGTCTGACTTTTAAAAATTTCTAACAAACCAAAACTTATCTCAAAAACAAATTTGAACAGGCTGTTCAAAAACATTGCTATTGCCTGCTCTCATAAAAAACCCTAGCCATCCACAAATGTTATCATAATTATAGCACTAGTTTTACATTAACTAATATGTGGAAGTACTCCCTCAGTCTCCTTAGTGAAGCAAGGCATGTCACATTCCTACTCCCACCTTTTCCTAAATACCCATCTCTCCTTCCCTTCAACCCTCTCAGACCCTGTCCACATGTACCAGGTTATTTAAAAAAAAATTCTGCATGGTTATGCTGTTAGTCCATGAGTAAACACAGCATTTTCATGTATTTCATGTATCACGATGCATTTTTGAAAATGACAGCTAAGGTGGTCATATTGAAAATACTCTGCACTCCACTTATGTGTAGACATTTGAAGGTGAGGTTTTGAAGATCAGGACAGGAAACTAACAAGCTTTTCGATGTATAAAACCATAAGTTCACTGGACTGTGCCTCACTTAACAGAGAGCTTTCTTATTTTTGCTTGTAAAATATAATATTATAAGCTTCATCATGAGCTTCTAGCTCTTTTATAAAGCAATCCATCTGATCCACAGGCTCTGAATCTGTCTGTTCTGGAATGGTTGGCTGATAATGATGCATCATGTAATTCTATAACCAGGACATGTGCTGAAATCAAGGAAAGGAACTGATTGTGATATACATTACATCATAATGATTTTGCCTCGTGTTTCTCTTGCATTGGTGGATGATTTGCTTGAACTGACTAAATCCAGTCTTCAGGTGAATGTTGATTATATATGTAAGGTTGTTGCCAATGTTATTTTATAATTAATAATATTTGTGCGAACAGTGGGAAAGGAGACTCACTTAACAAAGACACTGACCACAAGCTTAACAAACGTCTTTTCTTGAGGATACTCTCTAGATTAGAACACATCGACTGTGTACAACAGCGATCATAGCGGTTGACAAAAGAACAACAAGTACAAGCCACTGCTACAACACAACCGAGAGTGATCAGATCGTTTTCTCTCCGTTATCTTGATCACCAGACTGCTATTAAACCTGAAAATATGGATTTGATAACTTTTCGTCATCTGCTACTGAAGAGTTATAAAATACTAGTTTCTGTAAGCATTATTATATAAAATATTTCCCGGGGTCGTGTCCTGATAAGAGGGTAAACCTTTAACGGAAATGTTTGGGCATCTGTGCTGCACTCTAGTGGCCATAACAATCATCACACACAAAATCGGGACTTGGAAGCCAAAGGGATGTATCAAGAATAAGAATGAACCCAGAATGCATAGTCAACGATAAAGTAAACTAAGAAACATAATGAATTGTTTTGTATTTTTGTACGGAAACATAATATTATAGTTGAGACACTAATAAAGTATCATAATAAAGCTACGAATCAAATATATATATATATATATATATATATATATATATATATATATATATATCTATGTATGTTTCCCTTAAACTATACCTAAAACATAAACGAATTAATCAACTGATTTTTAAAGACATCGGAATTCTTTATTCTCAAGAAAAGCATGAGTTTATGAAGAAAAAAAATCCCAAATCAATCATAACACTATGTCGCAGCAAATCTTAGAAAACCGCACTGAGGAAAGATACGGTAAAAATTATAAATACATCACATAAATACAATCAGTAATAGAAACTATTTTGCAAGAACAGCTCATTTATTTTCTTTTATCGTTTCAATCACCAGGAAAATAGTTGAATATTTAATTATGTCGCAGTTATTCTCTCTTCCCACTGTTTTGTGCTCTCTATATCACCCTTTCTCTCTCGTTCTCTATATTTTGCTCTTGCTCCTTTCTCCCCCCTCTTCCTTTTTTGTTCTCTATTTTTCTCTTTCTCCCCTGTCTTTCTATCTCTTCCTCTTTACTTTTGCTTTCTCTATTTATTTCTCCAGTATTTATATCTTTTGTTCTCTCGCTTTTTCTGTCTCTATGCTTTCTCTTTTTTCACTTCTCATTCTCTCTACCTCTTGATCTTTGTTTTTTCTTCTCTCTCTCTCTCTTTACCTCTTCTTTATTTCTATCTCACTTAGAAACACCCTTAAGAAAATGGCTCTGACGTGATATTACTCACCACTCACTATTTTTGAATAGGTTTAGAAAAGCTACTTTTTACTCTTTGTGCTTTGAGTAGTATTTATTTTACTGTTATGGCAAGTAATGGTACTTTGACTTGAGTATGATATTTCAGCACTCTTTACACTATACTGAGAAAGAAACTAAGTGCATGTAACAGATTACGTTTCTCATTCAATAGCCCCGAAATGTATTTAATTTTTCATTACGTAAATAGGAGTGAACTTCAAGACCCCTGGCTGTTTAAATTGCAATTGTTGCAGATGACCAAAACACAAAGGAAACCAATGAACGTCGTCTGTTGACTAAATAAAACAAGATTATCGTTAGTTGTGTGTGAACCTGGTTGGGATAACGTATACAAAGTATATTAAGGAAAAGTTAGCAAATGCGCACCTTGCACATCTTTGTTATAAGAAAAATAACAAAAACCTTTCTATGCAGTATGGAGAAACCCCAGATGCCTGCTTTCAATGCAAATACATAGACTTTAGTTTGTGTAGATGCATAAAACACTGTGTACATTATATAATTAAACGGTTATGTACTGTATATACATTGTAGGGAAGATGTGCGCCTCCCATTTGAAGCTTTACTGTACACCGATACTATACACAGGCAATAGCGTCACAGATCCACCCCCTCCCATACCATAATAACCCGTCATGGCTTCCCAAACACGCCTCTATAGGCTTCGAGCGACTCCACCGCGCGAGCTGTCATCGGCAGCACCGGAGAGGGCTCGTGACGCGGCTCTTGACCCGTTTATAACCTGCAGCTGTCTGATTCACGCCGAGGATTGATGGACCGTGCACATGTCACAATAAATGCGGAAAACTAAGCGCAAAGCTCGTCGGACGCGCTCGCTTGTATCTGTTTAAGCGACGTTTCGGTAGTAAACGTGTCAGGAGGCAGATATAACGCCATAAATCTGCTGTCGGTGCGCGCTTCCTCGTGTCAGGCCATTGGCGGGACGGGCTGAGGCACGGGGGAGGGGGTTGCTCTCTTGGATCCGGTTCTTTCTGTAATCCTGCGCCGGTGGAATTTTAAATCCGTCGCTCCGCCAGGGTCTGCTAGCCGAGAGCTTTTACCGGAACACGCTTTGTTCGGTTTGGAACGCTTTCAGCAGCGCAGCAATTGAGCGGGAGTTGTCGTGGAACGTTTGATTAACACTCATTCAACCGTGTTCTTTTTGGAACGTTTATTGTTACAGTGTTTTGGAACGTTAATGGTTACATTCGCGATATTTTAAGAACGCTTTATGAATATACCAACACATAAACGGTGCTTTTATAACGTTTAACCACACCGGCGTTCTGTTTTAGAACGGTTTAGAATGGCATTGTAACATGTGTTTACAGCTTTGAAGAGCGCTGTTGTTTATCCACGCCGCATGGGAGCGGTGGTTATTGCGATGATTGATTGTTTCACTGTAGCAGTGCAAAAGTGAGCGGGGCAGCCCACCGGGATCCGGTGTAAATATTCAACAAATGATAGAGGAGGAGCCGGTGCTGAATAAAAAGGGATGTGGACCGAGAGCGGAGAGTTTTGGAGTCAGTCGGTTTAAAGCGCGCGCGCGCTCGCAGGTTCTCCACAGACAGCGCACGCCCGCCAGAACTTTGTGATCTCCTGAGACAGAATTTGGGGATCATCTAACTGATTATGAGAGATCATCCGCGAGACTGACAACTCGGCTTTGTTTCAGACCTCCCCGAAGGGATTATTTTTAATCTTGCATGTGATAAAGTAGTTCTTGAGGAGCATCTGCATCCTGCCACATTAGGGATGCATTCAGAAAGCGATGAACATCCCGCAGGGTCGCCCGGCGAACAGAAGTCCAGCACGGAGCCGCATGGACCTCCAGAGGAGACCACCTCTCCCTCTGCAGCGGTGGACGACGAACAAGAGCGCAAAATCGCCCCGGAGGACAGTACGGTGCAGCTTATCCAGACAGAAGGCACCGAAAAGCGCCCGGTCACGCCGCCTGCAGGTGCTCACCCTGGACACGATTTCGTCCCCCCTGAAGGTGGCTTCGGCTGGGTTGTGGTTCTAGCCGCCACATGGTGCAATGGATCGATTTTTGGGATACAGAACTCGTTTGGTATCCTCCACACGATGCTGGTGAAGGAGAGCCAGGAAGTGACGGACCAGGCGTCTCAGTTTAAAGTGGGTAAGTGGGTGAGCCCTCCCCACCCCAATAGGCAGTAATGGCAATGCCCAAATCTGTGCGTGCATTCTTTCGTTAGTTTTTAGGAGGCATACACAGAGATGATTTGAATTTATAAACTCTGGGCAGGTTTTTCAAAACTTAGAAAGTTGGAGTCTTTTATAAAAACATTGCACATGCTTGTTCACATTGGGCAGAGGGTTGCTCTGGTTCAAGAGGAGCTGGACCTCCTTCCAGAGTTTATGTTTCCCTCATGCTTGTGTGAGTTTCCTTGGGGTGATCCCATTTACTCCCATGGTAAAAAAGAGCAACAGGTGAGCCCACCTTTCGCCTAAAGTGGGCTGGAGCTATAGCTACCTGCAGAACCTGTGACCCCCAAGCTTCAGAACAATATTCAAACATAAAGCTGTAAAACTGACAAAGCTGGCATTTTGAACAGCTTTTGGGCTCCTCTTTCTTCATAAGCTGCTTTATAGCACACACAAGTAAATATTATGTGCTGAGTTATGTTTGATACAAAATTGCCACAAAGATAATGTCCCTGGCTTGAGTTTACAGTGGTTATGTTTTTTCAGAGTTTGGTTTCCTCAATCAAAAACATGTCAGGTGTTTTGTAGACTGCTGAAGGACCATGTGTGTGTGTGGCTCTGTGATGAACCATAGCATGCAGCAAAACCAGTATGGCATTCTTCCCACATAAAGAGATAATGATCATTCTGTCTTTCCACTCATTTATAATCTTATCTTTATGTGTCTATCTCCTTAAATCTTTTTATGTTGAACAGATTTGAAGTATCATGCTAATAAAATACCCAGTTCTGTCTGAACTCTCACAATAAAATGTATCACCACTGAACCCTCCTGAAGCTGCAAATGCACCCAGCAACCCCTGAGCTCTCAAAAACATGCTTATAATCCAGACTTTAAATGTCTTGCAGGGCTGTGGTTGTTTTTCAGGAACCCGCCATCTGTCTTCCATCATGAGCTTTATTTATAATGCCCACGGAATCTCTGATCTTATGTGTTCATTTATATGGATATAAACTTTGTTAGTCTTGTATTATAACTGTAGTTAACAATTATCTGCAAATATTATACAAATAATAAAGGCCCCCAAAAGGCCATTTTAATCAATTACATGTGTTCAGTGTTTATTCAGATAACTTGCAATGTTTGTTACCAAAAAACAAACAAACAAAAAACAGCATACTTTGTGGTTCTGTATTAGTCCCACATAAAAAAAATGCCTTAAATGGCGAACCCACACACCCTGTCCACTAGCACTGCCACATAGGCATAATGTTGTTAAATGTGAACGATTATTGTGATTGGCTGTCAGTGTATTGCTCCAGGCATTGCTGGGACAAAGGGGCAAGAGCAGCTTACAACAGAAAAAAACCCTTTGTTTATGTAAGAGTTCATTTGGATTGTAGTGTAGAGACTTAGTTCAAGTTGTTGGGCTCAAGTGATCATCACAGCCACTGACTCTAAGTCAGTAGCTACAGTAACAGGTGGGATGGAACCAATCAGGGCCGTTTTACTTTTCATTTACTTTTTATGTGTATTCAGAGAGCTAATGGAGGTGTTTCATCATCCATTAAATAATTTTTCAGAATTCATAATAACCAAAATGTGTTACGACATTTAGACTAGATTTGAGGATGTGAAATAGGTGGAGACCGGACTCTGTTTAAACTGTTACACTCTACATAAAATGTACGATTTTAGGAAATGCAACAAAATATATGCGGGTTTTAGCCAAGTAATTCACCATTTACAAAAATTACCTATTAACATAGCTCTAAGATGGAGGAACATGTTTGAGTTCTTCGAGTCGCTGAAATGAGTTCTTTTCACAACAGAATCTTTAGTTCAACAGTGTGACGTCGGCCAATACTTTCCACCAATGTGTCATCCATTCATGTTTTAAAACAAAACTTACCCTAAGTGCCAACCTATGTACATTGGAGTAAAACTGGTCACGCTTTATTTAAATATTAAAGTAACTGTGTATTTTCTACTGAGAGGAATCCTGCTCCAATCGCTTTTGATTTGAAGTTTCATTAGCCCCTGAGCCCTCTTCCTCATCCAGGAGACAGGTTCTGTTGCACTCATAGGACTTATTCCCATCCTTTTGTTTAAGTGCTAGGCCGCGCCGGCCCTTCTCTGGAGCTCTCCTCATCTTCTACGCCTATTACAGCAGCCTTGTGTCCATTGCGCTCTCTATCATGTGTTCGCTGATTCTATTAATGTACTTTTTACATAATATATGAGTAATAATGGTTTGAATTACCAGCAATCACAGGTTGTCACATAAAGGAGTTTTGTATGAATTTAAAAATCCATTCAAAATAAATGTGTATTAAAAGACAGTGTTTTTTTTCCTCGGATGTGTTTCAACCTGTTGTTGGAGACTTCAAAAACCAAATAATTAACTTTTAAAAGGCTCTTTATTCAAAAATAATTCCTAGCTGCCCGAATATTAGCCGAAGAAGCTGCAGCAAAAACAACAGCACCACTGTGGTGCCCCTGAAAAGTAATGTGATTAAAAAGGTCAGCTAATACTTAAAAAATAACAAGATTATGTGTTTCAGCACCAGTTTCTCTGCACCAATAATTAACCAGAGAAATACGCCACACCCCCATCACTCTGTTTTCTTTAATACTGATCGAGGCGCTTGATAAGTACTTTGATTGGTCTGCTTGGGGTTCAAGATTTATTGAGGGTTTCTTGAATCCCCTCCAAGCTCACATGGTTAGGACTGTCGCAACACAATGGTATACACACACACACGCATACACACACGGTTTAATCTCAGTGGGGGATTACAATAGACGATCCTTCTCAAGTAGGTTAAGAAATAAAGAGCTCAGTCTCCACTGGGAGAAAAATTCCCCTCTGGAAGATTTCAGGTCGCTGTGCACATTTCAATGCATTCCTGGTCAAAGATGCTTTAGCACAATACATCTAAAGTTACACGTGTGGCATTTGGAGAGCAATCTTGAAAGGATTTAGAGTAAGGTTTAAGCTACCTAATATTTTGAATAAAGATAAACTGATCTTTGGGCCAATGGTGAATGCAGAACAATCACATTACATGAACCGAATCTTTCATGAGCCATATATTAACCCTTAGAAGTCCAGAGCATTTTTGAGCATTTTTACTACTTTACGATTTGCTCTCATAAATTACATTTAAAACAGTTGATTGTGGCAATGCTTGACACCATTTTTTAGTACAACCCAACGTCTTGGGTATATTTTTCAATACATTACACAATAATTTCACAATGAACATGAAGTTGTACAAAAAGTTACATTTTGACATTTGTTTTACTGCAAAAATTGAGAACAGTTTTTATTTTTGCAACGCACACATTGTATTTGAAATCAAAATTAAACAATAGATGGGTCACGTCATTCCAGCTTAATTCGAAACGCTGTTATTGGCACACGCACCAATGCGTGCAGAGACTTCTAAGCTTCAATGTGTTTTTTTACAGAGAGGCCTTAATCTAAATCAGTCCTTAAACGCACCACAAATCCTCTCTTTTTGCCATATTTTTGTCAAACAGCTCCCTGTAATGTGTTCTTTGATTTCTTTTCTGTCCTATCTCCTTCTTTTGTCTTTGTAGGACAGTTTTTAAAGATTTGAGCAAGTGTGTGAGGCCTTAAAACTTGATATTTTTGGGACTCCACTCCACCCTTTAACTCAAAATTTGTTCAATGAACTAACAACCTTAACAGAGAGTGAAATATGTAAACAGGTTTTCAGGGGAGGGAAGATTTAGTCCCAAGGGTCAACTTTGGTTCAGGAATTAAAAACATCACTCCATCAGAACAATAGAAGGCCATGAAAAGTTCCCACATGTCACGTCATAGAAAATTAGTGGATGTTTGCGTGTGTGCTAGAGAGAGAGTCATGTTTGAAAGATTAAAAATTCCTGTGACTATTAGAAGTGGATTACCTTACTAATGGAGGCCAAATACAGACCCACAGAGAGGTGTCTTTAGATTGAGCTCTAAAAACCTAAACTACAGACATCATGCAAGAAATCCGTGTACAGAAACAGAAAAACAAAGCAGTTCAAACGCAGTGCTTCTTTAATTTTTTCTGGATGAGAAAAGCTTTAAAAATAAACCAGTGAAACTCTAAATGTCCCAGAAACATCAGGAGACCTCCATCCACTTCCTTCATTTATTTATTCTTCCTTCCACTCCCAAGCTCTTTATTAGAAGAAACCTCTTCTCAGTTTATGAAATAACATACCTCAATCCTTATTTTCCATTATCGGTGGCTCTCATACAGAAGATATAGGGACTCCAGTTTTAATGTTTTCTGTCCGATCAGGAGAATGCCACCTCTCAGAGCAAAGTCAGACTTTATGGTGGTGAGAAAGACACGGACACACTAAGTGGAGGAATTGGGGAAACTAGACACACTAGAAACTTTCACTAGGTCACAACAGAGTTGTTTGTGATTGGTAGGAAGGAGTGAGGTTTGATCTGATCCCTTGCCTGACTCTAGAATCCAGATGGATCTGGGAATCGAACTCTTTGATCAGCACTCAGCAGAGAAGCTCCTTATCCATTAGGCCACAATTGCCCTCTACAACTGTAATGTGACCAGTTTATAATAACAAAAAATATGGTGAATGCAGTGGAAAAACACCACCAGTGGCCCTTCAGAGTGGGTATTAACAACACAATTTGCGCTACTTTCATCTAGAGGTCTTTACGAAACGCCTACTCTTCCCAGTTATCTAATAGAACCAAATCAGCTTGATTTTTTTCAGTTATAGAACTTCATCAAATTAGATGCCAAAAAAGTACTGAGGGTTGTTTTGCTAATAAGTTTCAGGGGGAAATTATTTGGACATTCATTTTTGTGTTACCAGTTAAGTAAGACATTGTCCAAACCTTCCCTCCTTCCAGTCTCCTGGAACCATAAAACCATATGGTTCTCCTCAACATAAAATACCATGCTGTGAAAATGTGTAGCTAATGTAACAGATAGGATATGCTAATCCCAAATGTAGCATATAGAACAAATGAAACCTCTAGGGACATCCCTACTATGACGTCTACGAACCTTTGTCTTCAAAACTTACTCTAACTCATAACCTAAAGAAGACGTTAAGGAACATTTATGTGCTGTAAACTTTCAGGATGTCTTTAGAGACATTTTGTAGGACATTAGTTAACAGAAACAGAACAGAAAAGTTAACAGAGTTTTCCTTCTAAATCTCACACTATGGTAAAATATTGAACCAGTGTCCAGACAATAAATTACCTTTGTACCACATGTGCCTGAATGTGTGTGTTTGTTTGTCTGATCAGAGTTTCCAAAACAGAGTTGATGGACTTTCATCACTGTGTCTGTGTAAAATGACCACACTGTGGACAAAGCCTGTGTGTTTGTGTTCGCGCATGTGTGAAATAAACTTTTTGTTTGCGACCCTGGGAATTTCTGAGAATGGTTCACACAGACACTCAGCAAATTTTTAAGCGGATGTTTCATACATGCTGACTAAAGCTGTATTCACAAGGAAAGCAGCCTTTTTTGGATTTTGACTCGTTTGGTTGGTGAAACGAATGCAGGATGTCACATTTGTAAAGACTTCTTTCCCATTGTATGTCGCATTTGAAAGATCACTTCCCATTTGCATAAGATTAAAAATTTTTCAGCCTATATTGTTCATTTATAGTCACCCAAAACACCCTCATGCAACTGTCAAAGGTCAATATTTCTCTTGTCACTCGAAGTCAATGCTCTTCATGCAAAAAAAAATATGATTGCACAGTTTTGTCGCTTTTGGTGAAAATCACGCTCGAAGCTGTTGGGCATAGTGTGTGTGTGTGTCTTCTGACATTTGTCAAGGGGTTGTGCAGAAGTTCTGAGTGGTGAATCCACTCACTTATTCATTTTACACAGAGGGAGCTTTGATAGCTTTATAACCTATATTTCATAACGTTGCATAAATCAATTACAGTTACTTGCAATACTTTAATTCTTTGTGCTTACAACATGTGCACACACTCTGCGTCTTCTATGTCGAGGCCTTTTGTCCATATAATCCAAATCTGTGCTTTATCCTTTTGCTTTTTGTGCCAAGTTTTTCTGTGAAACATGGTAAAATTATTTACTGTACAACACAATTTGAGCAAAACACATCCGACCCATATTTGTTTGTTTCTTTTGGAGAATTCAAATGTCAACATTGGCTCCAAGAAATCATCTACCCTGCCTATCTACCCTGGGATTCCTGGGAGCCAATTTTGAGATTTGAGCGTGTAAAAATGCTGGTATGTACTTGCAACTTTGCACGTTTTTACACTGAACTTGATTAAAATATAATTTTAGCATGTCGCTAAGAAGACTCTTTATTTTGTGGATTTTAAATCTATTAAGAGCTTCACCTGCTTGAAAGTCCAAAATCTACAACTTTCAAGAACAAAACCATAAAGGTTCATTGGTCAAATGTAACATTTTGGCAAATAATACTAATATTTTTAGGTTATATTGCACCTTTCTTAACCCTTAGAAGGCTGTGCATGCACCTCTATGTGTGCCAATAACACAGATGTTTTGAATTAGTTAGCAATGATACAACCCTCTTAATGTTTAATTTTGATTTCAAATATAACATGTAGGTTTTAAAAAGGTTATTAGCTTTGAGATTGTTGGTTTTAATGAACATTCTAAGAGTTATGACACGTTATTTGCAAGGTAATTCAAACTAAAATGTGATAAAATGCTAGATCGTCCTTCAGTTTCATTTTACAGACCCCAAAGTGGTGCTATCAATGCCATCTAGTGGTGAAAACAAGGGAAAACCATAGCAAGTACAAGTCCTGTGAGATGGCTTGTGTTTTTCAAAAAGCTGAATTGCACAAAAAGTGCTTGGGACAGTCTTTAAGTTTTAGGAGAGTTTAGGAACAGTTTTAAGTCTTTTCTTTTTGAGGTGATTTATGATTTTTTTTGTCTCAATACTTTGGATTTTGTGCGTTCAAAATCTTTTAGATGTGTGAAGTAAAATATTACCAAATGTAATAATCATTTTAGATGGAAATTGACTGATTGGAAGTTTGGTACAGAATGATCTTAAAATGATGTGCTTAATGATTTGGCTGCCACATTGTTCACATTGCTGGGACACTTAACCAAAATCCAATGTATTTGTGTTAGGATTAATATTAATACTATTAAGAGTTCAGTTGTTTTCGTATCATTTCGTCTGTGTGCTGCTGATGTGTGTTCCTCCATGTTTCTGATGATTTTTATATGTTTGTACCCTTCTCAGCGTGGGTGGGTGCTCTGGCAATGGGTATGATCTTCTTCTGTTCTCCGGTGGTCAGCATGTTCACCGATCACTTCGGCTGTAGGAAAACAGCAGTCTGTGGAGCTTTCGTTGCTTTCCTGGGCCTCCTCAGCAGCTCCTTCGCCACGTAAATAAGCTTTATTACTTTATTTATGTGTTCTGTAGGTTTTTTTTTCCAGATGTGTTGTGCTTAATGTACAGCATTTAAACTTCTCAATCTCCTCAAGATAGAGGGAGAGTTCAGGCACCCACGCTGTCACACTCTGGATGGACATTTATGTAATGGCTGCCCTTTGTTTTTCCCGATGGCCTCGTTTTCTGTCAGTCCAGACTTAAAAAGCTCCTGCTGTTGCTGGAGAGAACAGCAATGATGATCCTGCTGTGTTTAGACCCTGAATACACACTCATGAGCCGGCATTGGAGAAAACAGTCAGCATGAACCTGTTATAGAGCCCCAGCAAATATGCACAAACACGGCTGCACACAAAACTAATGGACAGTAAACTTAATCAACTTTCAACATATATGGTGTTCCATGCTGATAAAAAGCCATGCTATCAGAACTAATCTGAACAAAAAAACAACTATAAGTTATTGTACTTTCCATCCCTCCATCTGTCTGTACATCCATTCATTGTGGTTTTCAGTATGCCATAATGTAAATTTTAATGATTAAATGATATTTAATTAAAATACATTTAATGTAAAAAAAAAACATGAATTTAGAAAAGGTTCATTTAGTAAAAAAAACTGTTCATTTACTAGTGAATTATATTATTTAACTTTATCAAAACATGCTTATACAAAGATACAAAATTAATCCATTCCAGGGTGGCCTTTGTATCCTGAATTTTTCCTACGTCGAAGCAAATTTATATGTACAACGCCTAATCTGTGCTAATGTAACAAAAACAAAATAAAGCTAAATAAAATAAATGCACAATAATATGTACACAAATGTGAAACCTTGCCTTGCGAGTGAGATGAAGTGTCGGAGGAGGTTGGCGGGGGGATGTGTGGGGAGCAGATGGGAGAAAACATTACGGCACTATGTATGAAAGTTAACTTTTTCGAGATGTTTCACAAATTACGAACACCAACATGAAACCAAGCACATGTGTAGACAGCAACGTAAGCGTGTGTGAAGGGATGGAGAGAGCGCTTCTGTGAAGGTGTTGTGGGTATGATCTGACTGCTTTAAATCAGTTTTTAACCAAGCGAAACATTAATCTTAAATTAAAAATGTGGCGTAATAAAGGTTAGTGTCAAGGTGTCCTAAAAAATAACGTTTAAAAAGTGGAAATTGATGTTTGGAAACGAAAGCTAAAGGTAAGAGATCATTATTTCACATGGAGTTTCTTTTATCGAGTTTCTTTTAGGTCACCTTGACTCTAATTTTTGTTATAGCACCTGGATTGAAAACTGATTTTAAATTGTTTTTGGTGTGATGATCAAAGTTTCAGCACCTTTTATCATTGTCTGTCAATGCGAGAGTGAAGAGCCAGGACCTGGAGACACAGCGCCACGTGACTTTTGCTTCACCCAATATTCTTACACCCCTAATACTTATACTTGTTTTTTCTGAACATCCACCACTCTTCACTGCTCCTCGTGATCTTCTCCAGATTTAAAACTAAGCTCCAAAGTTTGTAATCCTCCCTCTTTCCATAAATCCATGTGTAGTCAGGGTCAAATATTTCCAGCTCACATTTGGTGAAAGGCAAGGTATACCTTTGACCGATTGCCAGACCATCACACGTACCATTTCCTGTCACATTCACTCTTGAGAGTAATCTCGGGTTCTTCAGCATATTTTTGAACTCTGGGAGGTAACCTACTCAAGAATCTTGTAGCTGTTCTCCAGCCAAGGAGGCAGCAACCACCATGCCACTCTAGTTCAAATCTGCACGGATTTCAGATGGATTGGAGATCTTGTGAAGTGTCTGAGGTGCTTTTATGAGTGCACCTAATAATACAGTTTTTACACGATCTGCATGCGATTCTGCTTGCTTTTGTGGGCTTTTCCACCACATTCTCTACCCTTTGTTCCATGCATCTCATATGTTGACCTCTCTGAATGTCTTATGAGTGAAACACAGCAATTAAAATCCTTGTTCATTTACCTTTTTTTCACAACTGTTTCTACAGGAGTTTGTCCCTGCGCTACTTCACCTATGGGATCTTGTTTGGCTGCGGGTCATCGTTTGCCTTCCAGCCGTCTCTTGTGATCCTGGGGCATTATTTCCGGCGGCGACTGGGCCTAGCGAATGGGGTGGTGACAGCGTGCAGCAGTCTTTTTTCCATGGGGCTGCCGGTGCTCCTCAAGAAGGTTCTGAGTCCACTGGGATTGTCCCGAACCTTTCAGATCCTCAGCATCTTCATGCTGGTGCAGGCTCTGCTTGCATTAGCTTTTAGGCCACTCATGCCTCACCACAGTGCTGCCATCAGTCAGCCCGCCCTGGAGTCTGCCAGCTGCTTGCAGAGAAGCAGGGAGAAGATGCGTAAATACTTTAACGTGCGGGTTTTTCGCATCCTAGCGTACCGAGTGTGGGCATTTGGTGTGGCCACAGCAGTGCTGGGATACTTCGTTCCCTATGTTCACATGGTGAGTCCTGCTTCATTTTATTTAAAGTTTTCACCCATGCCCCACATGCAGTTACATGTCTATCAGCAGAGTTCTGTGAAATTTGCAACCATACTTTTCTAAATTTAGAAATGCACTCCAACTTGTTATCTGGGTTTTATGTCAGTATTTTAGCAGTATTTTAGCTCAATGCTCCAACAATAGCACAAAACATAACATGCCTACAATATGAATTCTTTGTGCACTACTCATTTTATATTGTTTCCCAAAAGATATGCGCTCCAACTTACATTTGAGTTAAAATTTGTGACATTATTTATAACAAACAAAAAAAAGAATGGAATGAAGATAAATTGATTGAATATAAATCAATTATATATTTAATTAAAAATTACTTTTTTGTTTATATAGATTTTTTTCCAATATGTCTCACATTACTTTACCCCTCCCTCTATACCTCAGCCCTATAAACTAAATGCTAAGGGGAAGGGCTGAAAATATACCCCTATGTATCAGTACACCGCTACGAAGCAGTAAATTTAAATGTTAAACATGGAAACATAATCATATGAAAAATGTCTATTGTGCAACAGTAATGTTTTTTAAAAATAATGATTTTAGCGATTTAAAGTACTTTTATAGACATATATATGGATAAGGTACATACTTTTGTACTTTTAATTATTATTTTTTTTTTTTGTATAACATGTCTTTATTGGTTTACAAGAGTTTAAACCCCAATACCCAAAACCCCAGGCAGGCTTAGGAGAAAAAATAAGAACATAATAAAAACATAATAATAATAATAATAACCAAGTACTTTTTATTTTTACTAAATTTGTGGTTCTGTTTAGTTGAGCTGGCAGCCATCTTACCCCTTTGTTTTGAAGTGTACCTCCAGACATCCCTAGGAACGGAGGGTCATGCAGCTCATGTGAACACTTTTTGTCACTTTTCATTCATGGGGTCAGGTGACACTGGACTGCATCGGCATTTAGGAGGCGATCTCCTGTGCCTACTACAGCCATGTTTATTATTATGATAATTACGCCGGAAACGGCTATAGCTCCTTGCGATATAAAAGTAGAATCATCAATGTTTAATTTTGTGCTATTATTTAGTACTAAAAATGATATCACGGGATCTAGAGAACAGATGAATAGATTCCAAAAAGGTAAAACACTACTTCCTATCTAAAGATGGAGATTGCATCAAAACTGAATGTCAGAAAATTTGTGTTTTTACCTGATAAATGAATAATTTTGGCATTTGTTGTTTTTTTGTTCCTTTTTTCTAACGTAAATAAGTGTAAATGTTTATAGCAAAACATATAGTTGCACCACAACTGTACTTCATTACATTTTTATTTAATCACTTAAAATATAAATTGAAGCAAGTCATAAATGTGTTTGCTTATCTTCACAACAGTTACACACCATTTTAAATTGTGCCACTTTTCAAAATCAAGTACTGTCATTCATTAAAAATAATCTCTTTTTAAGACCAGCTTTCATTTAGGATTTCCAGAGGCTTGTGTGAGGCACTGTGCATTCATGACATTATTCCATTCGGGGCTAATCACGCCTACAGCTCTGATCCTAGAATGAGCCGTGATTTAAAATGTCAACACTATGTATCTAGAGGTAAAATGGGGGTACATGCAAGAAGGCGAAAATCATTCCAAACATGGATGGATTGGAGGCAAGCATTCCATTAAAGGCTTTTAAAATATTCATGTAAAAAAGATGAGAAATGAATTAACACGTTTTTTTTGTATTTCTGTGTGTTAAACATGCAAAAAAATTGGATTAGGAACAACTTTATGTCACAGTCTGTTTTATTCATATCTTTATTTTCAGCTTTTTTTTCAAAGTTTACCCCCATTTTATTGTTTTCCCCATGGTCATGTGATCAGAGTTCCATCACATGATTCGCTCATTCTATTTCCATGCAACGCAAGCCTTCTATGTGACTATAGTGAGTTTGTGAACAAAGCCTGGTCATTCGTTCATTTAGTTTAGATTTCTCCTCCTCCTTTGGAGAAGTCTTATGTTGTTCTGATCACGAGGGTCTTTTATGTTTATATTATATTACTTGTTTTTCTGGTCAATAAGCTATACTACATATTGATTTCAAGCCAACCTTTAATTTGGAGGATATTGATGGTTTATTGCAGGTATGTGTTTACATTAGTGTTGTTTTTGGCAGCAATCTGAGGTTTAGTCTTAGTCGTAGTTAGAGGGTTGCCGGTTCGAGGCTCACCGGTGCCCTTCCTGGAAGGAGTTTGCATGCTCTCCCTGTGTTTGCGTGGGTTTACTCCGGTTTCCACCACAATCACAAAAACATGCGATTAGGTTAATAGAATAATCCAAAATTCCCTTAGGTGTGAATGTTGCCCTGTAATTGCCTGGTGACTTGTCCAGGGTGTACCCCCGCCTGTATAAATTTTCATGTAGGTTAGTTGGGAGTTGGGAGTCTTGGGATCGCAGGTGCCTCATCTGTGTGTCAGGTGGTGGGTGTGACCATACCAGGATAACCACCGCCAGTGGATTCTTTATAATTTAACAGATTACAGTCACAAATCCTGAAAAGCAGAAATGTCATGCATTTTGAAAAACCTTTTGAAATAGATTCTTTGCCTTGATTTTACATTAATTATTTTACATTGATAATGTATACATTTTTTAATTGTGATTCATTGCGATTACTCATTAATTAGTTAGTTTTTTTATCGTATTGACAGCACTGAGCTATATTTGTTTTATAGTTAACACGTTCACACTCGTACATCCATTGTGGAATGCTTTATTTAACACTCTTTACATTCCATAAGTGTGTAACATTGTGTGATGTTCCAAACATATTTAATATTTATAACAATATTCTTGTAAAAATGGCACTTGTTCATTTGTTTTTTTTCTTTTAATCTTATTCATTCTCTCTGTTTTTAATTAGATTTTATTATCTGTACTGTAATGCATGGCTATAATTTAGCTGTACATAGTGTTCAGTTCATAGTAATGAGACAATAAAGAATCTTCAATAGTCTTTAATTGCTTTAAGATCTCCAAAAATTACTCTGGGGACAGGCCATGTAGAGCTTTAATAATTAATAAAAAAAACCCTTAAATCAATTTCGTAATGGAGGGTTAGCTGTGTAAACTGGACAAAAATGGGGCAATGTCCACAAATGTATTTGTTGAAGCGTAGAAGCTGTTCTTTAAAGGCAGAAGATCACGCTACTCCCTGGTTTTACTCATTACCATTTTACAGCCACCTGTTTCCATCCGATCTATGTACAGATGGAGCTATAGGAGCAAGGCGTCCGATCACATGCATTAATAATGTGTGAGCTCTCTGACAGCTGAAATATTCACACGCCCAGCATGACAGAGTAACACACACACATGTTAATCATGAATAATTAACCATGCCAGTGTCACCTCAGGCCAGACTCATGGGGTTCTATCCTCATTTCACCTCCTCTCTCCCCCCTCTCATTCTCTCCCTTTCGCTCTAGGTTCTCTGTTGTCATGGTGATGTGCACATAGTTTCACTGGGAAACCTGGAGTACTGAAAATGTGCTTCAATTTAGAAGAGAGAAAGAGAGAGAGAGGGATAGACGTGATTGATTTCCATTTTTCTCCACCACCTAAAACACAGGGCTTTGAAAATATGGGAATCTCATGATAATTTAAGTTTGAAATTTGGTGGTCTTTGTTCTGCATTGTACTGCCCTTTACATAAGCCCCGTGAAAGTTCTGAAAGGAGAGGTCTGAAAGGAGAGGAAGCAGCAGCAAATAAGATGGCACCCCTCCAACTACTTTTTTTTTAAAGACATGCCAAAATTAAAAAGGAGTAACAAGACTTTTATTGTAATTGGAAGAAGTAGAAAGTACAGATAATTGCGTCAAAATGTAAGAAGTAGAAGAAAAATTTGTCAGAAAAAAAAATTACAATAATGTATAGATACCTACAATTTCTACTTAATAAGTAAGTATTTGTACTTCGTTACCTAACTCCTCTGGTCACTATAGGCTCTATTAACAACTCCCATGTCTTTATCATTGAAAATTGGGGTGCTAGGGTAAAACGTTTTGTTGCTGTTGCCATACATTTATTAAATTTGTCACTATGATTAACGAGCAAATCCCCCCATTTGTCCTAGATGTTTCATTTTTAAGACATTTTCAAAGCTCATTATTTTCAAAGGGCATTATAAGCCGATGGTAAATATTTAACCCTGTCTAAAAACTAGGGTTCACTTACTTTTATAAAATCATTGGTATGTTCTTGTATAAACTGATAACTTTCACAAGTGTGTTCTGTTAGAAGTTTCTCAAACTTTGATCCCATTTTAAATCTTTTCAGTATTCTTAGCAATTTCCCAGAATTCCTTTTGTGGTACAAGTCTGAAAAGATATAGCAGCCCGATACAAATTTCAAACTATGTTTCATATTTAGCATTCATCTGATGAATAGGGTGATTATATGAGCTGTTATTTACTATGTGGTGTATTTTTTTTCTTGCTACTCCTAACATAAAATATGTGTAATAATAGGGCAATTATTATAGGAACATGATGTAATCAAAGCTGGCTTTTGAGACATGTTTTTCAAATATGTCTAGCCTGTTGAATAGGAAGTAAATTGAAAGAATGGTGTTATCAGCCATAGTGTGTTAACATATACATAAATTAACATTAATTAACATTAACATATCTATAAACTAACATCCATCACTACAGTGTGCCAGACTTTTAAATTTTAAATAACAGAATCCAAAAAGTTGTATGTACATTTAAACTTCTTTTTAATCATAAATACAATAGTAAATACAGGTGACATTTTCATGGTTGTCAATTTTGGGCAAAAAAAAAACACAAAACGAGAGGCGGACTCTGTGGATGTGACTGTTATTAAACCACACATAAGCCAGTGCAGTTTAGAAGGTAACTAACTCCAAAAATACTCATCTAAAATGTAACAAGACTCACTCTAATCTAATGTTTAGCAATACTGAAGTTTAAAACAGCTCTCAAACAGTTTATGCCACACCAAAGCTTTTATGATGTGATGTGAATTTAAAGATTACAGTTTACCCCAGCTGAACTCTTAGCCCAGAATCCGCCATTTTATCTCAAAGGCTTGAGTTTGCAGTCTGGGATCGCTGCAGGTGTTTTCTTTAAACCCAGTTGAGGAAATCTTGTATGTGAGCAGCCCATAAGATTGGTGCTTTAGGGTCTCTACACACCGGTCCGAATTGAGATTTGCACAAGTCTTCTGATCAGGGTGCTTTTCGTCTGTGTCAAGGAAATATTGATGAAATGATGCGTCCTGCCTGAAGATGGTGTTTGCGCTACAACAGACGCACCAAAAAGGGGAAACCGGAAAGAAGAACAACAAGTAGAAGAGGACGACAGAGGAGAATTCAAAGTATATATAGAAAAGATCATGGATGTCGAGCAGTTTAAACTGTTGGTGGCTTATCACATGGAGCTGTTTTACAAAATGTGGAGAAAAGAGAGGTTTTGTGGTGAGCCATTTCTTCCCTGTTTCATCTAAAAAGGCGCTATGAAAATACAAGATGAGTGCTATCTTTGATCTCCTCTTCACTTCATCAAAGGAGCAAGCTTTCATTGGTTTTCTCCTTGTGAAAAACGAATCCGATATGTCACTCTGAAACTCTTTTTAATATCGAGCCGCGCGTTGGAGAACAGAACTTTGCAACGAAAATTGCGGGTCGATGTGTAGAGGCCTTTAAAATGATTGCAGAAACACCTGGATTCCTGACCAGTACTTGACTATTCTACCTTATGTCATGATTGTATTTTGAAGTTATAGGTTAAAACTAGAGTATTGCATTTATTTGAAGCCAGTGTTTTTTGAAACCCCCCCCCCCCCCCCTAACTCTTGATGTGTTCTGCAGAAACTATAGAATCTCATTCTTTTACTTCTGGTTATGTTTGTTCAGGCATCCGACCAGAAGTAAACACTCTCTGCCGGCTTTTGTGTTTTTATGTGTACAATATATGCAGTGTTTCCTCTACCATTATTTTGAGGGTACAGGAGCCCCCTCCTAAAATGTGTGTAGCACATGTTATACAACTAGAATAATGTAAATAGAAATGCCATATGACTGTGATTCTTAGTATCATAACATTGAGAGTGCTGTAAATCAGTAAGAAACATGTGAGAACATTCTTCGTAAAATCTTTTGCTTGTTTCACTTGCTGGATCCACTCACACTTTAGTAATCAGTTATTGACCAATGACCTCTCATAAAATAACAATTTCAGCAACCACACAAACAAGAACTGGTTAGAGCGTAAGTGTGCATCTGCTTGTGGTCAAAGTGCTCATTGTTTGAGCTCGTCCTGAAAGAAAGAACATCCTACTGTCTGCCTCTGATCTCTTGGGCTGAGGAAACTCACTTCACATCACAAACACACTTCACAATCTGATTTCTTTATAAAGCCACCTCTTTCTTCAGCATATATAGCCTCTTCCAGTGTTCCCAGCATAAATACATTTTCTCATTAGACTAGTCTTCCATAACGCAATCTCAGAGATACATTTCTATTTTCAATTAATATTGGTAATTATAAACAAGAATTTGATAATGACTTCTCTGAATTGTTGACGACGTAAATGATCTTTCTTGTGTCTTGATAACAGCGGTTAGTCCGCTCTGTTCTGTGTATCTGTCCATCACACAGTCCCGCCTAGTTTATTTAGTGGAAAATTGAGCCATTGTGAGCAACATGAAAATAAACTTGAAGAAAAAGCAAAACTATCGAACTTTGTTCACTGTATGGATAACTTTCGAAAACCATTAAAACCGTTTGTGTAAATAACATTTTTACATTTCAGCTTTTTCTCATAGACTTGCATTGGGCAGAAATCATTCTGCTGCCAGCACTATGGTGGCACTCACTGCAGTTTTGTCTTTATTCCACCAGCACTTGGTTGAGAACCACTGGTCCAGATTGATGAAATTGAGTGAAGCTTAACATAGTATGAGCTGCCACTATTTAGTGGAAAATTCTTACAGCATTGTGAGTGATGTAGTTCTCTCTCTCTCTCTCTCTCTCTCTCTCTCTCTCTCTCTTTCTCTCTCTCTCTGTCTCAGATTAGCTTTGTGAAGGAGCAGTTTAAAGACTCTCAGAGGGAATGGCTGCTGCTGGTGTGTATTGGAGCCTCTTCTGGAGTGAGTCGGCTGTTATTTGGAAAAATTGGAGACCTCATCCCTGGAGCCAACAAAATCTACCTGCAGGTTCTGTTCACCTGTCAATCACCTCAAATTGCTCAGATAGTAATTGATATAGCAGAATAGTTTGGTACTAATACATTTAAGGAAACATAAATCACTCCCCTCCATCTCTCTCTGTTATCAGGTGGCCTCTTTCATCCTGCTGGGAGTTCTCTCCATTACTATCCCTCAGTGTGCGGTGTTTGAAGGGCTGTTAGTGGTGTTTGTGCTGATGGGACTATGTGATGGCTGCTTTATCACTATCATGGCACCCATCGCTTTTGAACTGGTGGGACCCATGCAGGCATCCCAAGCGATTGGGTATCTACTGGGCCTAATGGCCATCCCAATGACAGCAGGACCTCCTATCGCAGGTAGGCTTGAGAAACATCATCCAATAAAAGATATTAAAAAATAAAACGTGTACTGGAGCTGGCTTAGGTCTTCGTATAAAATAATTATTTCGTACTTATTTCTTCAGAAACTGGATTAAACGTATATTTGCTGGAAATTATCTAATTCAAAATAGTGTTAAGCTGGTTTGAGTTGGCTTTGGATGGTCAAAAAACTGGTTTATCCTGTTGTTTGGTTTGAGTTTTTGAAGTTCTTTTTCTGGTTTTATTCATTTATTACATGAACAATGTGTATATTTAAGGATTTAGGAAACTTTACTTGATTTTTCTTAATTTATACTGTTGTTTCTGAGAGCCATTACACGGATTAGGCATTTTACATGTAAAACTTGCTTCGAGCTACGAAATGTTCGAGATACGAACGCCACCCTGGAATGGATTAATTTTGTATCTCGAGGTACCACTGTACTTGGTTTGTATATAGAATGCAAATACCCCTTTTTAGGCAAATTTTGGAGGAATATTAAGATGTTTAGTTAATCACATACCGATTTACGGTAATCTGTTGTTCCACTAAAGCTGATTTCACCTTTTTTTATGTTTGACCATTATCTAAATTAAAAGTTATAGTCAATCTTGCCTTTTGAGGTAATGAAGCAGAATAAATGTGTTTGATGAGCAGCAGCCAATTTAAGGTGGTTTTTAGATGGTCTGAGTGTAAGAGTGTCATGTGTTGTGGTAAGCTATCGATTAGTCATAAACTTATATGACGGAAATTTAACTGGTTTGGTGAAAGCTGGTTTATTTGGCCGACCGTTTTTTTGATCAGCTATTAACCATCCTAAATTATACTTTCAAATGGCATTTTAGCTTGTTGTTAACTGGTTTTGGCAGTGCCCATCTGATAGCTAATAGTTGATTTTAACGGGCCAATTTGTTTGACCTGTTCTTTTAGTGTCTGTAGGTAGTTAAATCTGGATTAATTTGGTGATGTGATGTTTAAGCTAACATTTTTAGAACTGATTTGAACCAAGATTAATTATATAAAACATGAAAAACACTGGTCTGGTTTGAGTTGGATTGAGGTGTTCTTTAAAATGGGTACAAGGAGTAGTTTTGTGCTTGAATAAGATTGGGAAGCAGTGATATAAACCATGTGTTTTGCTCATTGGTTGGAATTTAACTGGTTTGAACAAGCTATAGATGTTATCAACTTGCCTCAGCAAGATCTTTGGCAAATTAGTTTTTAAGCTGGTCAAAATTTTGTAATGATAGTTTCTACTTATGGTGGCAGTGTCTTGTTTAAAAAGGTCAATCAAACAATGGTGCATCGGTTCAAAAATTTAGTCTGTTAAATGCTGCCATTGCACTTAATAAATATATGGTCAACTGGTAACAGTGGCAAGCTCCAGTACCAGAAGCATACCCACAATCCGTGTATATTTTGTGTTTACATTAATTGTTTATGGTTTGATGTTATTCATAAAGCAGAACTTCCTCCATGTACAGAACAAAAGTGTTTATGTTAAACATGTGTATAAATCTGGGGGAAATGTGATGTTAATCAGGCCGCTTGCTGATCTTGGCTGCGTTCCTCCGATAAGGGACACACAAACTCACCCACACACCAGCAGAGTGGTTTTCCACTTTATTGCTTCAGTGGACAGCAGTGAGATTTATTTTGTTGGGTAAATTCCAAGGTCTCACTGCGAGCACATTTCATGGACTTTTTGTGGACATTTATGCACTCGCTCCGAGATGCACTCCAGATGGTCCCAATTCTACTTCAGTGAACTAATAGAACGAGATAGCAAACTGTATCTCTGTAGCTTTTGTTGGTCTAGAATAGGTGTGAGAATCTTCACAGTTTACTATTTATCTGAGCTGCTGAAAAAAGAACTGGTTTAAACCAATTCAAGTACCAATTTAACTGCCACAGCATCAAGAGTTCAAGAAGATTTGTAGATATTTTATCATTTCATATCATCATGTGTCGTCTACAAGATCACAAGAAGCAAACTAGCAAACTACCTGAAAACAAAGCAGTCTACAGACACAGCAGCCGGTTTTCTAAGATTTTCAATCAATTCTTCTTCTTTTTATTTTTCATCCAGGTTTGCAAGTCTCATTTCTGGTACACCACTTCAAAAACCAGGTGCTGTAGTTGGATGGGAAACTTAGTTACCAAAACTGACAAGCAAAAACTAGGAGTGGGCAATTCCGATTCTTCATTGATTATTAACCATTTAATGATAAGATTTGCATTTTAGTGAATAAGAATAGAAAAGACAAGATTTTAAATGTGGAAACTTTTATTGTAACGCATGCTCTGCAAATAGCAGTAGAAGGAAATTCAGAACGGCAAATATAAATGCGCAAAATTAAAACCAGCTTTACCCTGTTAGATTTACAAGCAGCATTTTAGAAAAAATAAAATAATATATGAATAAAAATAAAAAGCCTGCACCAAAATCCAGAAATTTACCAATCTTTTTAAGGAAAGGGCATAGTTATTAACATACTGTGTGGATATCATGATTTTTATACTGACTCATAGAGGTCAAACCTCATTTGAGTCACGGTGACGTGTTGGCACATTGAATTTTTAGCCAAACAAACTAACATTATTTAGCATTCTCATTAATATTAAAACTATAGATAATGGATAGATATTTCTCTCACAGTAAAAAAATAAATGTATCCCCATTTGAAAATTACCTATAGATATACAAGATGCAAGTGCATTTTTTTATTCTTCTGTATGTTTCCCCCAGGAGCCTTACGTTTATCATTTATTTGAGGGGGTTTTCCGAGCAAGCCTATGAACCACTTTCTGAGCATGTTATTGCATTAAACTCACACCGTGGATTTCAAGGCATCGTAACATCTGCTCACACCCCCTATTAAATGGACCTTAGAGTTCCAAGCATCAAGGTTCATTTGTAATGCTCCGATGCTGCTTGTTTAACCCCCAAGTCATTTTCGGGAACTCAAGTCCTCTTGAGGATCTGTTTTCAAAGCTCTGGTTTCATGGCAGGAGCTTGAAATCTAGGCTTGTTCTGGCCCTCTCTCTTGTTGTTTCTCATACTTGGCATCGTGATCTGACTTCCAAATGCTTGTTTGAGTTTAGGATGATCTTCAGCACTGGAGACAGGGAAACCTCTTCAAAGTCTGAGGTGTTTTCTTTGAGACTTAGAGCCTCACTTAGCTTTAAGCAGAAGGGCTGTGAAATGGAGAGCTTTTGAAGATCAAGGGGGCGAGTCTAACCAGGGACCCTGCGTTCAATATTTGGATTAGCGCCATTGTTTAAGAAAGACTTTTATGTTAAAGTCAACAGGAAACACAAAATGGGAAATAGGGACCTTCACTGAGCGCTTTTTAGATCTTTGACTGACACCAGCAGGAGCAATGCCAGCGTGTCTTTCGCACAGAATTGACCTGACCTTATATAAAAAATATAAATGTAATTTAATATACTGTAGATGTAAACTTCTTTTTCAAATTTCAGGTTGTGGGGAAACATTATCATCTTCCTCATTAGATTTGCTTAATTTCAGCCAATTTTACCTGTGAAACATGTTCTTTGTTGCATTTTTTAATGTCCTGAGAATTTTATTGTGACTTAGTTCTTATTTTTTTACTGTGTGTTACATTTTACGTTATTCATCCTGCCAACAGTTTATGTCATACCTTTTCCTGTATCCCCTACATTGACGTAATTAAACATTCCATAACAAAATAAATTGTTTTTCTTGCATTCTTGCCACTTTTAAATGTGTATGTGTGCTTTCTGTCTCTGACTATTGTCGGTTACTTATATGACGCAAAGGGAAAGTTCATCCATTATTTTCTGAACCTTTGCAGGTTAAGCAAATGACATTGACATATTTGTTGTAATACTTTGTTTTGAACCAGTGTCTTGAGATTGAAAATGCTTAATGTAGAGGTTTGTTTTATCATTGAATACAAAATTAAGTATTCAATGTTTGAATCCTGTAAAACGTCAAAGATTTTTGCCTCTTTTGTTCAGGGCTTCTACATGATCATTTTGGGAACTATCATGTAGCATTCTACTTGGCGGGTGTGCCTCCGATTGTGGGTGGTTTGGTGATGTCCTCTGTTCCTCTCCTCCACCGGAGACTTCAGAGAGAGAGGGAGCAGGGCCTGGACTCCACCACTGACAGGATGCTGAAGAAGGGCTGCGCCAATGGAGACTTACTGCCTGGATATACCGACATGGAGACACACATCTGATCCACACAAAGGCAAGACTTGAATTTTAGATTTTTTATTATTTTAATCTCTTTTTTCCTGCATATTATGCCTGATTTTTCTAATTGAAAATAGTATCTTTGAAAAAGACAATGTCAAGTTTTTGTGAATGCTGCAGAAAACTTTTCTGTTAAAAACACACCTTTAATTTATTTTTGATTCAACTTCAGATTTTACAGTGTATATCTCAAGCTCTACCTTATTAAAATTATAGAATTAAAAAAAACCCTGATGTTTATCTGATGTTTTCCCTTTCCTAAGGTATTGGATACACAATGCTTTGTAGAAACAGTTATAACGCAAAATCTGCTTGGTTGTTCCACAAGAGATTGACTCCTCCAGTTGTCAAAACGGGTGCTAATTGTTGATTTTCTCTACATAAATTATTCCCTCAATCACAAACTGTTATTTTTCTTGTTCACTCGGCAGGGATTCATTGCACCAGTTCAGCTCCTGGTGTGTGTTCAGGACATGTGCGTGTCTCAGACGCCGTGTGATGTCCTTCCTCATCACTCTCAAGTCTTTCCCTCATCAGGAGCTTAAGCTCTGTCCTGCATGCATCTGTAGAAGTGAGCTGAGACTGACACTTTCGCAAACACGCTCTCATGGAGCTCAGGAAGAGTGTTGAAAACAAGACAAGTGCACCTTTAAAGAGGTTTGAAACAAAACCTTTGTTCATCGGAGGCTTTAGTGTAGAGTGAAAATGTGATCGTCAATTACAAGCCTTCATTAGAATCCAAATTGAAAAACAAAGATATTTTGAAGAATGACAAATACCAGACAAATGTTTTGGTGGTAGTTGAAGGTGAGTAAATGATGATTAAACTTTCACTCTCTCGCAAAGTTCTTCATCAATGTGACCTAGAGATAAGATTTGTAACTTTGAGCCAGATAAGTTGATCTTTGTTTCCTTTTTATGGATTATGCAAATCATAATTGTATGCGTCAGACATTTTTCTAATACAAGATTTGTAAAAAATACTGTCTTGATTGGGGAATCTTGAGGAGCCCAATCTGTCTGTCTTTGTGCACCTTCTGCTGCTGACTTGGAAAACCTCAGCCTGTGATTTTCTGATCACGCTCTTGTAGAAATAATTTGTTATTCTGTCTTTAGTGACGTCTGCTTATTTTAGATGGGTAATCAGCTATGCAGTTCACAAACTGTGCCATGAGCCCTGAGCCAGGGAGGAAAACTAAAGGAATCTTATTGGAGTGAATCTAACGAGAGCAGTGTTTTATTTGTAATGATCTTATAGTTTCTTTACTTTGTACTTTACTCACCTTCGAATTATTTATGGATAATTAGTGCAGATGCATTTATATGCATAATTTCACCAGACCTATCCTCTCATTATTCATTACTGACGCAGATATTTTAGGGTCACAGGGGCCTGCTGGTGCATGTTGGGCAAAGTACAGCCTAAACCGATCACCAGTCCATCAAGGCCACATTCAATTTTAGAGTGAATTTAGGGCCTTTATCCATTGCATCACTAGGCTGCACATACTTTATGATGAAACTAAATGATCTTTTGCTTTGAAAAGTATTTTTAAACAAATCTGTATCTTCAGCAAACAGCCAGATTTTGACATCCACTCAAGGATCAATCATTAATCATACTTCCATATAACTTTAGTTTTTGTTCGAATTCATACTTTTTAACCCTAAATGTTTTGTGTCAAGATTGTTATATTTGGAATCATCTCTGGCATGTGGCTTCTCTTGTGGAAATTCCAGCATAACCCGCTCAATCTGTTTTTCAGGGCTCCAGACGGTGTCTAAATGGTTTCAGTGAAGGGTTTGAAGAGCTATAAATCCATAATTGTTAAATTGGGGAAAAAATGTTTTTCTTTGCCCAAAAAAGGGTTTGAATAAAAGCTACTTAGTTCTGTTTCAAGCATCACCAGAATGGCGTAATTTTCCACCAGAATGACATAAATTAATTCAATCAATATTTGAATTAGCTTTTTTTTGGGTAAAAATGAAGCAAAACACATCTAAAAATAACTATTAAATGTCATATTTTTGCACAGAAAGTTGCTTTACACACAAGAATTTTGTTAGATGATATTTCAAAACAAGTCTCAAGAGTGACTGAGAACATAGACTTATTTTATTGCGTTTGGATGACTTTGATGAGCACCAGCTTATCAAAGATATCGAAACAGATTACTTTATATCACAAAAAAAAACGACCAAACACTAAAGAAGATGTTTTGTTACCTACTATGCACCACAATGATCTTTATGTGCTTGAAAGTGCACAGTTACTGTTCAAATGGATACCAACTACTGCTTTTATCAGTATCTTGAGGGAAAAATAAATCCCAAAGAAAAGGAATTTTGATGGTAATTCAATTTTTAAAATGGACCTGTTTCACGTTTTGGAACCAAACTCTTCATTTTTACAATAAAATACAGAAATAGTGTAATATTCTGTGATATTTAACAGAAGTTGGCATATGCATATAAAACTTGATTTGCTTGATAATGCGTCACCCCATTAATGCCCAGTACCACAGCTTTGGGACGTATTAACACCAATGCCACCTCACTAAATATAGTCAAATAGTCTGAAGTTGTTTTTTGAATACAGTACTGGAACATGGTGGCTGGTTTTTAGCTGTTAAAACTGGTTTCACAACAATCTGCGTGACTTGAGCTGGTCATGATGGATTTTCCACTAGGTTTGAGTTGAAAGGATTTCTGAGATTTGTATGATGACAATCAAAATGTGATGTGGACCGAAGACGTTTAGGAGAGGCAAAGCCGGAGGACTGTTACTCGTCTTGAGGTCAGACGTTTGATGAGTAATAATCAAATGCTACATGAATTTTGTTCATTTGTTTTAAACAGTGTTGACTATGTGTCTTTTTGTTGAAGGGATAGTGCAAGTAGAAATTACTATCTACTCATCATTTTCTTCAAAAGAATAATGACAGATTTATGATTTTTTTGCATTCTCAATCATTTCTTCCATATGTTCCACATGCTAGTGAGCGGAACCAGTTCATCCAATGATTCTAAACATGTGAAAACTCTAGGTCAGAGGTATTCAGGGTCATAATTTGTATTCTCACTTGTAGTTTGATTTATTTGGTCTGGATTGGATAAGAAAATTATGGTTTTGATGCTTTGCCTAAAGACTGGTTACATCCTAGTAAACTGGGTCAGTGGATTTTATGTTACATGTTAAAGGGCATTAAATACTCACAAACCAAATCAAAATACATCAAATATTGTCCGAAAATGTCAGATTGAAGTACATAAGATAAATGGAGGAACTGATGAGTCTAAAGATGCTTTGTTGATATTGTCTAGAGTTAACAAAGCTCTCACTGGCATGTGAAATACACACTTTCTGTATTTCCTCAGAAGCCCTTTAAGTGGCCGTTTGTGTCCACATGACTCTCCATTTTGACTCAAATGATGCTGTTTCCAGGTACATTTTCTCAGAACTCATTGATTCTCTGCTTAAGAGCAACACAAACGGTCACGATTTGAACCAAACTGCCTCAGAGCCTTTGCTGCAAGTTTAAAGGGATTGTTCAGGTGAAAACCTCATTTATTGCCCAATTTTCTCAGTTATTTACATGGGTCTTTGGGACCTCCTCAGAACACAGGTGAAGATGATTGGATGGGATGAGTGCCTCCATTGAAACATCACTGTGGTTACAAAGCTTAAAGGGACTAAAAACATAATTTAATAAGTGAATTTGACTCAAGTTAAATTTTTCAAAAGCACATTTGAAAATGACTGTAGTGAATGTATAGTGAAGAATAAAACCAGTTTCCAATTGCATCGCTATTCGTTGATTTAATACTGTATTTATTTCCAGTTAAATTAGATGTATGCACTTAATAGATGCCTTAATACAAACACACATTAATTTTGATTCTTAATTTTCCTTTAAAAGCACAAAATGTTCATAAATTTTTGTTATGTTTTAATGTATTTTTACCAATTTACTAGGTTTCTCAAAATTGTTTTCATTATAGACATTTATTTTGATTTTCGATTACTTTATCCCTTTAAATACTTTATTATGTTGGGTAGAATTCGACTTAGGTTTTCTCTAAAACAAGTTTCAGAGAAGCATCTGTGATTAAAATCAAGATTTACAACAATGAAGGATATTTAATGTTTAAAACAAAGTGTTTATTGATGCAGCAGTGATGATTTTAACAAAGTATGTTCCGAGGATGTTGCCAAAACTCCTGAACAAGCAATTGGAATCAATGACAGAGTGTTCATTTTCAGTTGAACAATTCCCTCTATCAGGACCACGAGACTATTCTGATTTTACTGTAGTATGTGATGTTGGTTTGTGTTAGACAAACTGGTGGCATTTATTGGGAAAAGACACAATCGCAGATACCTCAATCTGTTCAGTTCCGTTTCTGCTCTTAAATTGAACCCGGTGCACTTAGTTTTGATTCAATAGCCTCAAAGCCACGGTTCCTGATGTTTCTGTGTGTTTCTAACTGACCAGTATGAAGGAGGACCTCCTTGTGCCATTTTTACCTGATGACTGGCTGTGTTTCTGTACATCAGAGAAAGACAGACACATTCAGACTTTCAGAAACTCAGGGAGTTCACAGAGTTTGTATATAACTTCATACAAACTTCTATTGTGACAAGTTTGATTGTTTGTCTGTCTTTCTCCTCTTTGGGGTTTTATTTGATTCTTTTTAACCTCTTAGATTTGCTATAAACCTCCCCTTTAAGCTATGTTACATGTATGTAATGTTTGCACCTTTTTTAACCCATCCAACAGATATGTAATGTCAGATATCTGTCATTAAAGGAGCTTTTTTATCTGATTCACTTCCTGTCTGGTTTCTCTCTTCTAAATAAAGGTTCTGTCAATAGAACGTAGAATTCTGTCAATAGAATGTAGACGTACACTCACCAGTACAGGGTTAGACCACCTTTTGCCTTCAGAATTGCTTTAATACTTTGTTGCATAGATTCAACAAGGGAATAGAAACATTCCTCTGGGAGTTTTGTCCATATTGACATGATGTTTTGTTGGCTGCACTTTCATGATGAGAATCTCTTTTTACACCACATCCCAAAAATTCTCTGTTTAGTTGATATCTGGCCATTTTTGTGTGAAAACAGCACATTTCTGCAGTTAATTTACTCAGAACTTAAATGTAAATATTTAATCTCAGTTGACAGTTTTGTCATGACTTCTCACTAGGGGCTACACATCTCTCAGTGCAGATGTTAATTTTAGGTGTTCAAGGGCCAACAAAAGTGTTTAGTAGCCAACAAAAATGTTTTTATGTCTGTGTTTTCTAAGTCTTGTCATCAGAAGATTTTACCTTCTTTTTAACACAGAAGAAGATATTTGGATGTGCTAAAGCCCCCTCAACTCTCTTCGTTCACCCGAATGCTTTTCATCCCATCTGGCAAAGGTTTCAAGGCCAGATGAAATGATCTCTTTATTTACTTGTTTGTTTTTCTGTTTGTTGCGTAAGAAATCAAATTGAGGGACTGCAATAAACTTGATTTTCTGTAAATGTTAAACACATGTGCAAACATAGGAAAGTTCAGAAGTATTGATTGCTAATCAATATTTCTCTTCATCCTTTCTCATGTAACTGAACTGAAACTGCTACAGCTTTAGAATGTTTACTCATAAAAACCTGTTTAACCTTAACGGAAACATTTGTTCATCTTTAGGCCTTAGTTTATTGTTTTAATTTGTGTGTTTTTTCAATTAGCGTTTTAGTGAGTAGATTTTTTTGTTTAATTGGCAATTTTTAATAAAAAAAAAAAAAATCGGAAAGAATAGCTAAATTCGTGACTCCCTAGCCATCATTCTACCATGGGGCCCATGTGGGCCCACTCATGCACACGACATCAAATCTTCTTTTGACCTTTTTATGACATACCCCATCAAGACAATCATCAAGACAATGAGGAATTATTGCTGTTTTATGATGCATTTCCTTGTGTTTTTACATTTTAATAAAAAAATAAAAACGAGTAGCACTTCTATTCATAATCATGTGATGGGGTATGTCATATTGTCCAACTTATGTTAGACCCAAATTGGTTATTAGCATATTAGCATCAGTCAGGCCCCATATGAGATTCATATGGGGTAATTAATATAGGGCCCACATGGAACCCATGGACAAACCCATATAGGGCCCACGTGGGTAGAACGTTGGCTGGGATGTAGGCTACACACACAGAGGATTTACTTATGTCATACTTATTTCTATTTACGACATAATTCTGAGGAACCGTGTGGCAGCTATATGAGTCACCGTATATTTAGAAGGCTATTAATCTATAAAGAAGCCAAGAAGCTGAATTCAGTCTCGTGGATATGCTGGGCATATACTTTTAAAGATATTTTTTTTACCCTACAGTCGACTGAGGTGGGGCAATTTAGCTCTGTTCTAGTAATACGTTAGCGTTATACAGTGACTATTGGTCTATTACATGTTCACGTAACGGTTCAGATTTGCAGTTACAATCTGACAAACTTTGTTGAGGTTTGACATGTAATGATTCATAAAGCCTGCAGGGGGCGCGCGCTCACTGCCATTTCGTGTGGTTCTTGGCTAAATACACTTTAGATACTTAAAGTTTTAGCTTTTTATACATTATGAACAAAGTTCTGGTTCAAATTGGTTGTGTGTACAAGAATGAACTATCTGACAAATATTTTATTATATTGTAAAAGGATTTTATAATAAATCAGATAATGAACATAATTATGTAATTTGTACGTGATAATTATGTCGATCTTATCAACTTATTATGCTGTTTTTACGACTTATGTTGTTTAAACAACATCATTCTGTGAAAGAAAAATTATGCGTGAGGCAACAATGACTCATAATTGAATTTTAACTTAAAAGCAGTTTATAAAACTATGTTCAGACCTGCTTTATGGATATTTCACATTAATCATGCTACCATTTCTCAATGAAAAAAAACTTCAAGCCAATACATCATTAATAGTGATGACAGGACTGTGCTTGGGCAGGGATGTGTCAAAATAACACATGCAAATCTAACTTTTACTAGGGGCTGTATCAGTTTATCAAAAAATGTAAGACTCTTTATTTCCAAGTGGGTAAAAAGTGAAGAAACACTGAGTCATCCAGTCAAAATGAGTGTGTAGATGATTAATCCAGAAATGCTGTTTTAAGGTATAAGGGTTATTTTGAATAGGTTTCTCCTAAAGAATAATTTCTGAGCCGTTTGACTGAAACTCCTGAAACAGACATAAGTGTTGCAATCCAACAATTTTTCAGCATGCTCTTATATTTAAAATAAAAATGTCTGACTAATTATAATATGTCCAATTTACTACTTTTATTTCGATGTAACATGTTTAAAGGAGTTCAGGTTTTCTTTTTACTTACCTAAGATATAGATATGAGATAGGGATACCTCAGATGTGAGAGAGAGTACTTAAAATATGTGTAATATGTAAAATGCAATTTCTTTAGAAACATCTGATATCAGCATTAGAATTTTACCATTAAAAAGGCACAAACAGTCAAGAAATGGCATCCTGCTCATAAGATTCCATTGAGAAAATTACCAGTGTCCAGAACACCAGGATTAGCTGATCTGTTCTTGTGTGCTTGGCTTTCTAACAGTTTGGTCAGTTTGATTAATTCTTTGATTCAAAACCTTGTACATGTTCTTATTCAGCCTTGCTTTAGTCTAGTTTGCCTTATTGTTTGAATTTGCACACTTTCGCACCATCAATCCTCAGTTAATGGTTGTATAATTACTATACAATTACATAAAACAACACCACGGTGTTACATAATGATCCAGTGAAATGGAAAGAAGGCTAGTGCTGTTGTCACACGCTGAGTAGTTGTTCTTCAGCTTCAGTGTTTTTCTTTTGAGGGGATAACAGGTGACACAATGGGCCACCGACGGCCATCTAAGCATCTGCTCTTAATATTCCTTCCAAGCTAAACACAAGACTTCAGCACTTCCTGTCAAACAGGAACTGATATTACGATGCAGCTTTATCTCTGTCAGGACGTGGAAACACTATGATATTCCCATTGGACTCTTTATCACTCCCATTCTTGTGTTTAACCCATTGGACTCAATCCACATTCAAAACTTTGCTTTATTCTTTAAATCTATGTACAAACATCTGTAGGAGCAGGTTTGATCTTTCTCCCTAGGGTGCCTCAAGGTTCAATTCTTAGTCCTCTTCTGTTCTCGAACTTCATCAATTCTCTGGTACCCATCATGAAAAAAAACTAGCTTCTTGACATTGACGAAGACTGATCACCAAAAGCTTAACATGGTAAAGATTAATGGTGGTTCTTGCACATCCCAGTGTTCAGCATGACTTCATTACTGAAAAATAAACCTGAAGTGGTTTTTGATGAATGGTTAACATTTAAGGACCAAAACATTTTCCATTAGTAATAAAATACAGTGTAACATGAGATAATTTTGAAATTAATGGTGTCAATAAATAAACTCTGATAAAAGACTGTTAAAATTAGATGAACTCACAAATACTGCAAACTAAAGAAACAAAGTAGTTATTGAGTTCTTTAATTAAACATTTAGCCTGTAATAAAATAAGGCTGAGATACAGTCTGTGAAGGTTTTATGTTCCTTTCAACTGGATTCATTTACTTTCAACATTACTGTATAGAATATAAAAGTGTTTTATAACATAATGTCATCGCACAATGCAAAATACAGAAGATTCAGTAGTTGTTCCAGATCAGAATATACAGATATATATTCAATTATGTTTTTATTTATAACCTACGACCAAAATTGTTGGTAATTTCACTGTAAAGTACAATATTCTAGAATAAAATAAAAGCTATATTGTTCTTTAGTTCAACCTGCACGTGTATACAGTGGTTTTGCCACATTTAATTCTAATGTTTGAAAAAATTACATTGGAATATATGTCTAAATAAAGCTGATTAAATCCAACCATTTATTTTGTGTGTTAAACTGCCTATAATAATTCTGAGAGGCTAACTGTGTTTAACATTGGCGTACATTCGGTGAACTTAAATGAATAGAGAACAATTATACATTTTTAACTTATAAAACCTTTAAAATAAATATTGTAACAGATTTATTGTTGCCCTTACTTGTTGATGTTTTCATTATTGGTTGCTAGCAAAATGCAGGAAACATTTAATTTAAAGAAAGTGAGAATTTTCTCCTCAAAGCATTGGCTGTGTGTCACAGCCCAGAAACTCAAGGCGCAAAGCAATATCGTTGACCCATCCTCGTGGCTGAATGCGGATGAAACGAGTGAATAGAGGAGGATCAAACAAGTTCAAAGCTTCTTCATCATACTCCATATTCCCATCGAATATCTAAAAAAGAGCCAAAAACCATATACATGCTATAATTAGCAGTAACTATAAAACTGTAATCACACATTAATAATCATATTAAGAAGCAAATGGAAGAGTATCTTTTGAAATGAATGTGAATGACTACCATTCATTTTATTTTAAATTATTTTAAAATGATTTCATGCTGAAAATGTGAATTCAATGGTACCTTCTCTGCATCTGTGCCCTGCTCCTTCACTGCATTCCAGCTGTGCCCATCCTCGCTAACCAAGACGGTAAATTCAGTGACCATTATGGGTTTCATAACAGAGCGAGCGCCCTGTGTGATCACACCAGTCACTCGCTTCACAGACTGAAAGTCTACTTGTAACCATTCATGAGGGTTGTTTGTCTGAAGAGAAACAATGTAAGAGCACTTTTAGTACAGGTGCAAAGATCCAAAGAGCTTTTATACAAATATAAATATAAGTCCAGATAGTGGTACCTATTAAATTGATGCGCTTGTATTTGTATATGTGGAAAAATGTTTGGGCCATAAACAACTAAGTGCATTTTATTAATAATAAAAATGGAATTATGGGTTTGCTTTTATATCTAATACAGTATTTTGATTGTTTGTTCAGAGATATTAATGAAACAATTGGATATTTTACCATTTTAGCTACAACCCAAACCAATAGTGAGGTGCATATGGATTTATTTATCGATAATGAGATTAAATGTCAACAATTGTCATCTAAAAAGATGTCAGATGGATTACCAGTTTGATTGCCTTCGCACATGGTATAACTGAAAGACACAATTTTGGTTTGAAGGTAGGGCTAGTTCTACAGCCAATCCCCTCGATCGATTCATGCCTCTGTTAGATTCTTATTTTTAGTTATTTTTTTAGCTTGATCAAAAAAATTTGGCTTGTCATTCAGATCTGCCACTTTTGCATTAATTCTTATGGTCTATTGTTCTTTTTCACATGCATGACATGGGACAGCTTGGCACATTTTAGTTCAGCCAGCTTGCTTTTCCATTGGCTTTAGTGTCGCGTCAGAGGGGTCTGTTGTAATAACCATCATTTAGAATATTTTTACACCACCCACGTAATAAAGGGTGTGACATGAGATCAGGAAATATCCGTAAAACAACAATGGATCCTGAAAACTTTCAGATTTGTGTGTTTGCTTCTTGGATTATGGTTTTCTTTTCACAACAATTTTTTGGGTGAGAAGTGCTAAAGAAGTCCTGCGTGTTGCTAGATCAAACTCAGTGTTTGTGAACCATTCACATGGTTCAACAACGCAAGGAATGATGACTCTCTCAGACCAATCAGTGCTCACGTACGTCGTGCTTGCACAGCCAACCAAAGGAAAGATGTCAGTTCAGAGCGATGGTGTTTGATCTAGAACCTCCTTTAAGCGAGTTCCACGGCCGAAATGTTAAAGCCATTAAAACTGAACTGAACTGTACCATGTCGTGCAGTGTTAATGTGCCAATAGCGTCCCATACATCATCCTCAAGACATTCTTCTAGCTGGCATTCAGGAGCAGTCTTCCACTTTGCTACAGTCAGAAACAAGTACCCATCAGCTCTCACTGAACTGAACACTCCCTGACTACTTGTTTCCTATGCTTTGCAGTACAACTCAGGCTTCAAAGTATTGTGATTCAGAGAGTTGGGTGTATATGTATCCACCTTAGGCCTCCAGGCATTGGCACGTCCCTGTTGGTTCAGTCTGGCAAGTTCAGGGCTCCAACTCAGCATCCATTTGTTGAAGAATGAAGACGCACTGATGCTACTACTAGGTATCAGCCTTCGCTCCATTCCCAGAGGAGCAGAGCAGCCTGAATGTTTAAAATGAATCAACATACTGTAAATCTTCAGAAATTCATTCAGATTTGGATTTTACATGTATTTATATAGTTATTTAATTTATTTAACTTATAACTGTCCCAGTTTTTCTGGTTATCTCTTGTGTTGTTGCCAATAATTAGCTGAATTTACATAGACTATTCTAATTATTAAATAAAAAAGCATACATTACTTTGACCCTGACAATCATCCAATCTAAAGTGGCCCAATCTGTGTAATATTTAAAAGCATATTGAGGAAGCTGGGTATTTTGTTGGATTGAAAATGAATCTAGTTGGCAGAGTACTAACACGTGGTTGAATTTGTCTTAAGTAATAAGGATCTTTGTGTTCTCTCACTGTTAAGGTCACATCCCAACAGCTCGACTCGTAGGGTGGGCTGCTTCTGGAAGGTCAAAGGGTGAATACGGATGTAGCGTCCCATGATGGGTGGAGAAAACAAGTTCTCTTTAACTCTGGAACCATCCATGTTTCCATTGAAGGTCTAAGTGTAAATGAACAAGAAAACATGAACAAGAAAAAAGTGTGGGTTTCGTTATCACATCTAATCTTATATTTAATCACAAAGTAGTAATTTAATTGAATTTTATTTGATCACAACTAATTAAAATTTACATTGCACATCTTGCTTGTTCGTTTTTTAACTATTTTATACCATAAACTATTATCAACACTTTGTATTGATTTATCAAATGTTCAATTATTTAGTTTATAAGCTCAAATATATGTGGCCTCACATAATAGTAAAAGTTCTTATGTACTTCAAGTTCAAGTTCAAGTTTTACAGTAAACCAACAAGTTTAAACTCAACAAAGAGAAAAAATTAATTAATAAGTGGTGTATATGTCCCTGATGAGCAAGCCTGGGGCAACTGTGGCAAGGAAAACTCCCTTTTTTGGAAGAAACCTTGAGAGGAACCCATCCTCATTTGGGCGACAACAGCAGTACTTAAGATCAGAAATAAAAATAATTTAACTCAAAATTACTGATATAGGCATTTTCATATATCACATACAGCATTATGTGAAATGATCCCTGTCCTGTTTGATCAAGCACTACTTTGCCGAAAAAGGTCATTTGTCTTTGGTCACAAATCATATACATAATCAGCTTTTTTTACACAAAGAAGAACACTGTTACTGCATGTTGCTATGTGTGTCATCCAACATTAATACATTTTTTTTTTACATTTTGTCAACTCTATTTTCAAACTTAATGATTATTCCTGAATGAACCAAGAAAAACCTAGAAAAACATAATAACATACTCCAAAGCCACCTCTATGCCTGAGTTTAACAAAACGCACAGTTTCTGTAAAACTGTAAAACTCTACAGTTACTTCAGAATTGTATAGTAGGTAATCAATTTTTGCTGTAAAAGTACTGACATGGTTGATTTGCATGGGTTTAAGACGGTATAATTTAGAGATGCATTGATTAGTAGTTGAATGGATGATGTACTGACATAAGCTACTTTGGTGCTGTTTCCTCTGTAGACAGTCCAGTTGTCCTGGTCAGTGCTGTAGCTGATGCTGTAGAGAATAGTGAAGGACTCACTCAAACCCATCGAGGTCTTAGCTCCCTGTGTCTGAATACCATGCAGGATCATTGGTCTTAACAGATCCACCTGAAACACACACAACCAGAATAAATACAGAATGGATGTATGTGTGTGCAGTACATTGTGCCTCATGAGCTAAAAACGCTTGCTTAGGGAAGCGATGGTTTATAAGAAAAATACATTTGTCATAGAAGCTTATTGGGCTTTTTTTGTGTGTGTGTGTATGTGTAAATATGAAGAAACTTAAACATTTAGTATCTGTATACAAATGTTTACCCAAATTCTGTTAATTAATTGCATGTCTATTGCACATTTAAATTTCAGTAAGAATGTCCAGCATAAAACCAGGAGCTGACTTGAAAAGCATGACAGGAGTCAGGTAAACTCAGGGAGGTGAACTGTGGACATAACTACATATGAAGACTTGTTTCTTTACATTTTTTGTTGGTTGTTATGATTCTCAGAGAATCAAATTAGTTATTATTTAGAAGTGCTATGTTTAGCGTATTATTCTTTTATATTCATTTTCTGATCATGTGTTTTGTGTGTGTATTTCGTTGTGGAGATGGCTGAGCGCTGACCCAACCAATCAGGGGAGTGGGCGGGCCTATAAAAACGGCCCGCTCTGCATTCATTCCAATCCACCCTCTCTCTCGATCGCGCAGTGTGTCAGTCCGATCCGTCTGTCTGTCATCTGAGAACCAAACCGTGTTGCTACGCCACTAACCAGTACCCGTTCTGTTGCCCCGTCCTGTCGGACTTGTGATCCCGTTCTCCCTCCGTACTGGTCTGTGTATCTCTCTCTCAAAGTAAAAGAAAGTGTTAGATCACAGTATAAAGTGTTGTGTGGTGTGTGTGTGCGAGCGAGTGCTTGACAGTGTTTATATTTACCCGTGTTTAGATTTTGTTTATTTTGAAACCGATCTTTGTTAAAGGCTATTGTTTGTACAAGTGAGTGTTTTATCATTTAACGATCATTTTAGTTTGATCCACGGGATTGTGGTATGTTTTGATCTTAGTAGCACTGTAAATAAATTACGTTTTTGTTTTTGTAAAATTGTGCCAGTTGTGACTTTTCTGTAAATATCCGACTTTTTATTTTGTTTACTATTACTCACTGTGCGCCCCACGAGCCAATTTCTTTACCACCAAAGTGGGTCGTAACATTGGTCTTTGTCAGGACATTTTATGTTTTGCTTTAAAAGTGTCTCTCTGCTTCAGCATGAGACCTTGTATATCAGTACTAGTACTAGTTTCTACCAATCCCAATAGTTACTTGCACAGGGTTCTGAAATAATACTCGGTTTCAGTTTCATGTTTTCTGTTCACCAGCAAGATGTTAATGGCACTTGGCTGATAAGTTTTGGTATGTCTTTTTTGTATGAGCACATAGCTTTTCGTCTCTGAGATGCCATGTGCTCTTGGATTTGGGGTTTATTTTTGTATAATGTTGGCTTTCTTTGCATTCATGAGATTAAAGGACCTCTTAAATATATAGCTGTAGTATATTTATTTCTCTTCATACTGAATGCCAAAAAAAGAAAAAAAATTAGCCATAAAAAACAGTTCTTACCCATGAAAAGTAGATACCATGGTTTAGAAGTTTATAAGTGGGTCTGCTTCCAGATATCCATTAAAAATAACCAAAGAATGTAGAAACATATTCTTGTAAAAACATTGTGTTTTACCTGGAGCCACGATTTTGTAGTGGTGCCCATCCAGGCATTAATAGATCCAGATAACTGAAGTCTAGCTAAACTAGGCCTCCAGTCAGCTGTAACAGAAATAAACACTTTGATTGTCTCCAAGCAATTCATTATTTTTATAAAGCGAGCACATTTTTACCGGTTGCATCTTGTATCATCTCCTCTACTCTCCTTGTCAATTTTGTGGCAACTAATTAAATAAAATTGCTTGAGTTGAATAACCCTACTTTTTAAGTGTTTATAAATAAAACACTATAATGAGAACAAATGACATCAAGTCAAATGTATGTATTTAGCATTTATATAGTGTTTTATGCAGATGCTTCAAAGCAGCTTCACAGATAGATGATGAAAAGCACTCATGAATTCACTCTTGTCACTTATTCTCTTAAAATGTCATTTTTTTTTCTCTCACAGTTTGTAACTTTTACCGTAGTGGTCTGAAGCTGTTATTTGGTTGTTTTTTATCCACCCAGACTGCATTCCCAATGGCTGAATGCATCCTGTTGATCAAATAAATGTAAATTATAAAAAAATAAAAACTTTACTGATGCAAAATACTTCAGTAAAACAACTAATGAAACTTTGATGACCCAAAATGAAAGTTTATTTATAGTTAATTCATTTTCTAAGCCATCAAAATATTACATTTTTTGTGCTAAATTAGAGGAAAACTGTAAATCATTAAAACCAGAAAAAGGGGAAAAGTCATTGGCTACTGAGCTTCATCATTCTTTAGAATATCTTCTTTTGTGTTCAACAGATAAAAGAAATCCAAACTGATTTTCCATAGTAGCTAAATAGAAACTGATCATTTTCATATTTAACGTTCATTTAAAGTCTCTTACTTGGGTTGTAGACCAGCAGTTTAGCTCTCATTCCTGCCAGCTGATGTTCTCCTATAGTGCACTCAATCAACCAAGTCCCCAAGATGCCTGGCCTCATCTCCACAGTCCCAAACACACCTGTCAATCAACATTTGAATTCACAATTCCAGTAATGTTTGGTATTCTTACAAAAATAATAATTCTGTCAGTGATGACTTTCCTTCCACTTGCTGTGAGCCTGGTTTAGTTTTAACCTTGTTTGGGTGAAATGTTTGAAAAATGATGGACACCAAGTAAATGTTTATAAAGTAATTTGCAGAAGTGAAGCTGCACCAAAGTGCTGCATAAAGTTGAGTAACAGAATAATAATCAAGGGAATCACAGCAAAACCATCAAAGACAAAAAGATGAATGTATAAATGTGTATTAAACATACAATTTTATAAACAAGGGTCCGCCGCAGAGAAAGATTTGTCAGCCCTCAACTTATATTTGGTTCTCAGGACTGCCAGCCGGTCCAAATCTGCAGATTACAGGGTTGGCATTGCGGGGACCAAAAGCTCAGTCCAAAAATGTTGAACCCAAACAGTTCTTTATTATGTACTGTATACTGTTGGAAGTTTTTCCTTTGTAAAGACACAATCAGTTTTGGAAAAGGGTGGGAAACCTTATTGTATGTGTGTGATTCAGAGCATCCAGGTCAGAGAAAAAAATATTGGCTCAAATTTGGCATTTACCTGGCACTGTCATAGTTTGTGGGCCAAACAAGGCCTAAATCTGGCAGAACGGGTATCATCTATAACGCGTCCAGGCATATGCTTTTTGCTGTATGTGGTATTATCTTGACTGACCTTGGATCAGTCATGGCCAGTGGTGTAAAGTAACTAGTTACAATTACTCAAATGACTGTGAATGTAATTTTTTTTTTTTTTTCAGAAATTGTAATTGTAAAAAAATTGTAAAAAAAAAAAAAAATTGTAATACTGCACTGTTCTTCAACCTGCCTTAACTAAGCTATATTATTGTTTTAAATGTATTTTTTTGTACAGTGATTTACACCTATCCTGTCCAATCAAATTATGTAAAGAAAAGATGAGTGCATGTAACCAATCCAATACTATCACATCCTAACAATAAGTTGAAATAGAAAATATTTTGTAAGAACTATAACTGCCAGGAAAATACTTGAATGTTTAATTCTGTGGCAGATTCTCTTTTGTGCTCTAGTTTTTCTGTCTTTCTACTGTTTAGCAATCTTGATATTACATCTTTCTCTATATCTTTCTCTCTATTTGGCTTTTGCTCTTTTATTTTGACTCTCCCTCTCACTTTCACTATATCTTTATTTCTTTTCTCTTTCTCTTTCTATCTCTCTATTTCTTTACTTTTGCTTTCTCTCATTCTTCTTTCTGTCTTCAATCTATCAGTCTCTCTTCTATTTCACTCTCTCATTTTCCTCCAGCTCACTCTCTCTTCATGCTCTTCCTTTTTCTCTCTTCTTTTTTACTCTCTCTTACTCTTGAATAGTTTTAGAAGAGCTACTGTTTACTCATACTTTGAGTCGAATTTAGAACAGATACTTGAAGTCTACTTTCTTTATTTTTTTGGCTTTGCCTAAAAAGGTAATGGTAATGGCCTAAGTAATGGTAATTTTACTTGAGTATGATATTTCGGTAGTCTTTACACAACTAGTCATGGCGCATGTGTGGCCCTTGTCTGGAATACTACTTCATTCAGTAATCAGCAAATAACTGAATGCTTGGTAAATAAAACTAAAAATACACAGTTTAAATGTTCATGAAGTACCAGGATATAAGTTGAAAATCCCCATACGATGCTCCTGGTCTTTCCCTACTCCGAATGGTAGTCCGTGGAAGTGAACAGCGTGAAACTCGCCGTTGCTGCCGACATTCAGCAGATGCCAGCGTGCCGTCTTGTACTGTTCAACTGTCAGCCCTGGAAGCGTCTCTGACACGTATCCATTAATAGCTACAATTTCCACATAAGAAACAAAAATCAGTCCCATAAAATACATGTGTCCTATAGTATATAGGCTAATAATCATATGCTACCTGAAAACTTGTTGCTGATCTGGAACCATGGATCATCTAATTTGGCTCGGCAGGGAGGGCTGCAAAACTTCTTGATGTTGTCGTCAAGGTACCAGCTTTTTCTTTCATCGAAAGTGGTGAAGAGAAGGAAAAAATCACTCACATCCCGCTGAAGCAATACTTTGGGATTGAGCGTGCCAGAACGGCAAATCAGCATGGGACCGATCAGACCTGAGTTTATGTCCTTCTCCTGGTGGATACAGCAGGATGTTACTGTTCATGCACTTAGAGATGCTTTCATGTCATGCCTCATGTTCTGCATTGCATCTAAGCTTCAAATTTAAATAAGTTTGGAAGTCTTTAGCAAACCAGAGAACCATTGATTTTTCTTATTTGTAAAAATGTGGTTACAGGGTTGATATGAGAATCCCATAATGTCATCGATGTTCCTTATAATTGAAATTTTGCAATATAGGTAGAAATACAGTCAATTAATCTAGATGTCCATGCAATGTATATTAAAATTGTATTGTTTAGACAAAGCTTTAGCAACAAGATTGACTTCATGGTCCCGTATTATCCAGAATAACAGGTATGACAGTGATACTAAAGGCAATGCGTTAATGTTTAGCTCAAGCCAGTAGCTCTTTTTCAACAAAGGCATACTGTTTATGCCATTTTAAAGCATCAAGTTCTACAAAACATTATGTTTACCATATTGAGATTGGAGTAGTAGGCTCCAGCTTTGCAGTCGAACTCTGAGGCGGAGGGACCTTGTCTTTGGGATATTCTCCAGCTATAAACTCTCTCGTCACCTGGAGGAACAGGGTCACCGGGCTCTTCCTCAGGCTTAGAGTTTTCTGGGCCCATTCCAGGACTACTGCCCGGGGTCTTATCATACACACCATGCACATGGAATGAGTATGGCCTGGATGCCATGTTTTTGAAAACCACCTGGTGGAATAGGAAAAGAACATTTGAGTTTTTTTTGTTGTTCTTATTTTTTTCCTAAGCTCGTATGACTGCTGAATTTTAGGGTTTCAGAGAGTAAATAGTATAATGGTATATAGGATTTATTGCAGAATTCCTGCTATATTTTTGCACCAGAAAGTCAAATGCTCAGATACATTCAAAATGTACACTTTATTATTGGGAAAAGTACTATTCAAGCATCAGCATTAGCATTCTACTCAAGCTTTGCCATCAGCTCATTAAGAGCTCAACCCTAGATCAGCTATATTTTCTGAAGTGCAAAACTTTGATGAATCGTTTAAATGCTGCTTTTTGCTGTTTCCTCTACACCTTTCACCATCACCTTCCTAATTTGCCCAAATTACAAACAAAATCAGTCTGGGGTCAATGTTGTTCACCTTTAGTTTCTCTCTAATTATTCTAATTTGAAGGTTCCCTTTAAATTGACTGCTGTTTAATAGTTTTTAAAAAAAGAATCAAATCGCTAAATCGCTTACTTTTGACTTTCGTCATTTGCAACTGTCAGTCAGAATTTCTTACAAACATAAAGAATTTTACTATTTTTGTATAGTTTACATCCAGTGTGGGCAAAATTGTTCCTGGAAGATTTTCATACAACAGTAATTAACTCTGGTTTGTTTTGTGTGAATGCATTGTGTATTGTCTGCACTTCAAAGGAGTGCATAGTCAGATGTTTTATATGAAAAAAAAAATCACATATAGGGGAAAACAAACTGCCAGAACAACACGCCTTCCTGGTGAGAAAAATGTCACATTTTTCCGGCACATTTGCCATTTTTCTGCCACTATATGTGAAGTACAGAGGACGGCACGAGACAGAGCATATTGTGTAGCTCCTGTCTAGCGCACCTACTTGCTATTTCTAGTTGTGTGGCCCAAAAAAATGGCTATGTGGGTTTTGGGTGCCTTAGGACAAAACTCTACATTAGAAAAATGATCATCAGCAGGACTTGAGGTCATCTCCACGGACATTCACTTCAGGAAGAGGTGTGTTGCACCAATACTGAGAACAATGGAAATAGAAAAGATGGGATAAAAAAGGGATAGCTGAAATTCTAAATCGTCTAAAGTCAGGGAAATGCAGAGACAGGTGGCATCCAGTAGAGTGAAGAGATAGAGATGTGCATAAAGGTTTGGAACTGCAGCCCTCCAAAAGTCGACCATTTTCATCTCCGGTTTAGAGGGATGAAATAATGGCAAATGATCAAATGAAATCAGGAAAATCAAGGTGAGGAAACCTTTTTTAAAGAAGTATTTATAATACATAATAAATATTATTGATGCAAAACGTGTAATGTAATGTAACTTCCTCATTGCCATGTTCTTTTCGATTCAAAAGCTCCATTGGATTCAGAATCTTACAGTTAGAACATCATGAATTTCGGCCTTCAGCACAGGACCCATAAGGCCAAGGTGCTCATCTAGTTCCCCTTGTCTGATTGGATGCTTGAAGTCTCGGTCGTGATAAGCTCTAAACACCACTTTTCTGTAGGCTGGGAAATATTTTCTCTTTCCCCTCCGCATCTCCCTGTGAAAATACAAATGACGCAATGTGGTAATGCGCATTTACTTCTTTCAAACTCAGATTTAGTGCAGATTTAACCATAATGAGTTTATTGGGTAAAGCATAATATTTCACCACTAGAGGTTACATTTGCGATTATGACCTGAAGGTCCAAATTGCATGGGATGAGCCCAAGACCAGCACTGTAGATGTTATGTCAGGGTTTTTGACAAATTCAGCCTCATTTTGGGGACCCCTCTACTTGTGACATCTACTGGTGAGAATACGCATTATCAGAGCATTTTCTTGTATCATCACCTGGGTTTTAGGAGTTGAGATGGCTTTTTAATTCCATAATCCCACATGATTTCCTCTGCTGCGATGTAGTAGCTCCTGTACCGTGACTCAGCGGATCGAATGTTAACGTTATCTTCAGCAAAATGCTCCGGACCCATAGCACTTTCTTCATCACTGTAATCATCATAGTCACTTTCCTTTGGATTTTCTACATTTGTGAGGTTATAAGATGAATTGGACACTGCTTCTAAAACTGGTTCCACATATGATTGAATCTTCTTTGGATCTTTGTAGTAAGGACCCAAGATTTCCTCCATCTTTTCTTGGTTTTTTCCAGAATTTCCGTAGTCTTCCAAAACTTCATTGTTGCTCACTTTCACATCATTTTGGTTAATTGTATCTTTAGCAGAGCTCCTTTGTTCCCATCGACTACTCTGTTTCGATCTCATTGAATTGTATGGACGTAAATTAGAAAAGTTGTGAGATTGGTTATGTTCATTTACCACCGACTGAGAGCTAAGAACATTCACATCATCTGGCATAAATTCTGCGGGTGGTAAAGAAGTGGTTCTCAGATTAATCTCAGATTCCACAGGTGACCTTTTTTGACGTTCCACTGAATTTCCTTCCATAACCTCGTCCAAAACATCCTGTGGGATAGCACCCTGCGATAACGAATCCAAATCTTTCTCCCTCTTTACTGCAATGTATCTAATCTCACACGTTCTGCTTCTGGTTTCTGTCGCATTGTCAGAAGTCTGACTGTTGTTTCCTTGGCCCTTCCCAGAGTCCGTCATTGTTTTGTTTCGACAAACACGGATAGCAATAGTTTGGTTTTTTCCCATCGTTCCTCGTGGAATTGGGAAGTTTTTTTCTATTAACTCCATGTATTCATCGTCATAGTCTTCGTTGTCGGTCGGTGGCAGCACACGTTCACAGTTCACCACTGTGTAGCGAACACTCATGCCTCGGTCTTTCAGAGAAGGGTCGAATGCACTGATCTCCCACTCTCCTGAAATGGGCAGATATTAATCCAGTTAATAAGATCAAAGTTACACAAACTGAAAATCACACTTTACAGTGTTTGTGATTAAGGATATTCAAGGAGTGAGAACACAGCAAACTGTTTCTTTTTTTATTCTGTAATGTACTGTGGAGGTGGTACGCATTTTGCGTAAACTGGCTAAAGATATGTATTCTAAAGTCAAAAATAGTTGAGAAAACTATTAAGCTACCCCCTGTACTAGATTTTAAAAGTCAAATTTCAAAGTTAATTTGCTAGTTTTCTGAACTAAAGAATTCTAGTTGGCAGAATATTGCTATAAAAAATTAAGAAAAACCCTCACCAAGCATCTCCACCTCTGTGGTCACAGTGTCTCCGCTCATTGGGAAGAGCGTGAGGACAGTACCATAACTTTTGTCTTTCTCAAACGTGTTTCCTGTGAAGTAAACTGACAGGAAGTTGCTTTGTATGCCAATGCTTGCCACATGCCACAGTATGACATCACCAACACACATCTTGAACTGGAGCTGGTTGAACATGAAACCATTCACAGCTGAAACAGGCAGAAAAAAGAAGGAAAGGTCATCTGAAGATTTCAGTTTGGGAACGCAATACAAGATTAAAATTGATTGATAGCCTTGTTCAATTTAATATGAATTAATAAGGAGTTTTAAAATAAATTGAAAAATTATTTCAATTTTGTTTTCTAATCATTCAAAGTTTCTTCCAGATGTTGAAGAAGTATTTGAAACAAGTTTGTTTGTTTCATGCATAAATAAATAATAAAAAATACATATATATATATAAAAACAAAGGAACCGCGTATTAGCCATCTCCTCTGCATTTTGGATTGAACACAAACATAATTTATTCCTTTAAAACACTCACTGTGCATGACGTTTGAATTGTAGAAATCCAAATCATTGCGGTTGATCCTTTCTGGATCTTCACTGTTTCTTTTCACATTTTCCTCAAAGTACCAGCTTTGATTTTCATCAAATACTGTGAACAAGAGCTTCTTCTCTTTATCTGAAGTCATCTGTTGAAGTAAGAAGTGCAAATTACCATTGAAAAAGAACATTTCAAAGCAAAATTAATCTGATTCTTTAAGGTGTTTGCAAAAAGTTATATTGTCAATGGAATTTGGCCATTTAAATGATCTACAGTTACTGCTAACCTGGTCCAATGGGTTTTCTGAGAGATTTCTGACCGTTTCTCTTACACCCCAAAACAGGACAATGCCAATTAAACAGCAGAATCAACAGAAGTCTGTGCTAGAAGATTATATTATCTATAGAAGATTTTACTTCTATAGATAATATAAGTACCTTTCAATAAACGCAAGGTCACTTTACATAAATTGTAAAAAGCAATGAAAAACTGAAGAGAAAAATAGCCTGAGGCTTGGATGGCTTTGAATGAACATAGAAGGGTTTTGAACATGTTTCTGGATCTCATTGAAAGCCAATGAAGATCTTGAAGAACCGAGGTGATGTGGAAGGAAGATGGAGTCCTGACGGTGACTTTTGGACTAATTGAGGCTTAAGGAGAGATTATGGAGATAGAGGTGGAATGAGCAGTGATGGAGGGGCAGAGACAATTTAGGTTTCTAATGATAACATAAGCAAACAGAGTTACCGGTATATTATTTATATGTGCTTGAAGTGAAACAGAGGTGTTACGGGTGAGATTAAACAATTAATGTGGGAGAAGAGAAAATTGAGAAAAATTAATTAAAAAAACTGTAGACTTTGAATAGTAAGGATTTTATTCCAGCCAAAATGAGTTCTGTTTTATCACGGTTTTGATTTTTGAAAGTTGAAGTGAACCAGGATTTATTTCAATTGTTTTGCTGCATATGTAGTGAGAATTTATGTTAGATTTTCATGAACCAAGTGGAGGAGGTAAGTGAAAAAGTTTAGGGGCCCAAGAAAGAGCCCTGGGGAACACATGTGCTTATGGGAGAGAGCTGTGATTGGAAACTTTTGAGTTGGATGAACTGAGTGCATTAACAGCTAACAACAGGAAATAACCAACAAGAAGCAAAGGCTATCATCCTGGTCCAAATATGCCACAAAGTGATGCAGGCCTTAGATGAGAAGCAATCTTTGCCCTGCATCAGTGGCCACCGGAACCAGTGGCATACTCACACAGCTGAATTCATGCACCCCTTTGATGATATTTACAATAAAAAAGCTTTAGATTTCACCCTTCATATATACAAACACACCATACAAAGAGATACTGATTTAATTCCTCTTACCACTCTTCCTCTCTTGTCCAGGGACTGTGATTTGCAAATGATTAGAGGTCCCACCAGTCCAGAGGCCAGGTCCCGCTCTGAATCCACCGTGCTCTGGTACAACTGCGTAAGGCACCGCGGGTCTGCTTCTGAGGGCCCATCTTCAGGTGTCAGCTTCCAAAGGTAGGTCATGATCTGACCTGGAGGAACAGCCAGGGAGCGGAGATCGACCCGTTGTCCTTCGGTACAAAAACATAGATATATATTCACCTAAAACTATTTAGTACTGGTTAGGGTCATCTCATATTGGGGAAAAGAAAGGACTGGTCGCCTGTCATCGAAGGGCCGTTACATTGTACTATTACAGCTCTAGGTATTACCAATTTAAAGTGGTGTAAAATAAAGTTATCTACACGCATAGTCTCTGACCTTTGTTTGGCATCTTCAGAGGTTGAACACTGGTGAGGCCATTCGGAAAAATGTTGAATGGACGACTGGCTTTGTTTTTAAAAACAATCTGTCAAAGGTTGAAAAAGTGAGACTGTAAGGAATACATGCAAATAGAATTATTCCATTTGAATTTAATGTCAGCATTATGTTCTTTCAACTTTCTTGTACATTATCAAGTCTACCTGAAACTTATCTCCCACTTCCCCCCTGAGCTCAGGACCTATCAGAGATTTTCCACTGGTTTTCTTTACGCTGAAGCTCTTGTCTGTGTACTCTACGAAAGCCACTTTCTTATAGACAGCTCCCAAGCGGTGAGGGCCTTTTCTGAACCACTCCGATACGGCTGGCGAAGACAGAAGTCTGAAACAAAAGTAGAGCTTTAAACCATGAGAACACATTTGTTACGTGGGAAATATGTCTTTTAACTTTCATGTCTTCACGTTTAGCGAAATTGTGTGTTGGTCACATTTTGCGGGGCATCATAGCGCATTTCTGTTTAGGGCACCCATTTGGCCTGGGCATATGTTTGGTTGAAGGTAACTGAACTAATTGGATTAATTATTGAGATTCCATTCTATTTCCTTTGCTACCCTTGCGTAAAAACATTTCTACCTGTCTCCGCTCTGTGATGCATAGTCCCAATCCATCTCCTCAGCGCTGATGTAATGAACCCATACTTTGGGTTGCCCTTTCGCACTGGTCCGAAGCACTGAGACGGGATCTCCAGCTTTGTATATGATGTTGAACATGTTGTCTTCATCTTCTTCATCCTCGCTGTCTCCATAATGTTTGATGTTTCGTTTCTCTGGAAGTGGCACTGATGCAAGAACGGGTTCAGGACAGTCCTCAACAGTAAATAATGCATTCATTCCAGCTGGGAAACATTGAGAAAAAAATATATTCAATGGCAGAAAACCAACAGCAAACATGGTCAAGACATGAATGTGGAGACTACGTTTAAATCTGGCCGAAATCAAATGGTCTGCATGAAAGATCATGGGTCCAGGGCTGCTCCCACATCCAGAAACAGTCCTGGGCGGACAATCCAAACTTAAAAATGTGTGTAATGCAAATTGACCTTTATAATCGACTATTATGTTGATAGGTTGTCATTTTTAACAGTTAAAACGTTTTATTGAACAGAAAGCAAGGAAAAGATGGAGTTGTCTATTTGCAGGTCTATGGTTAAGCCAGTGGAGAGAATGGCTAGGATCATAGCAAAAGTGTTTATCAAGTGTTAATAAAATATAAATAAGAAAAACAAAATTCCAATTGAATCAAATTAACTTCACTGTTACTGAAAAGACATTTGAGTTTTATTGATGAGGAGCTGCGATTTTAATGATCCCAACTGTATTGATTTACCACAGATGCGAAGTATTGTACCTGTCCGATGGGCATGGATCCTGCAGGAGATCAGGTGTTTTCCAATGGAATTAGGCTTCATTAGAGCTGTGGTGAAGGTCATGGGAGTCATCTCCACCATCACTCGTTTGTGTTCCAGCACCTTCAGTGTGTGCCCCTCAAACTGGATGCTGTGTATTTCTGGGGTGGAGCCGAGAGCGATGAGATGCCAGGAGACAAGCTGGCTTTTCTGACACACAATCAGACCTTGTGAAAACAAACAGATCTGGTTGTGAAGTTCAGGGTCATTCTGGATTATAGCCCAAACAGACAAAAGTGACTTAAACTACATTAAATGTTTTAGTGAACCCACAGCTCATAACTAAAAACTTCGCGAACTAAAGGCCTCTACACACTTGTGATCTCTATGCCATTTGTCAAACAGTGATCAGCCACCAACAGTATTAACTGCTCGACATCCATGATTTTTCTATTTATTTGATTTCTTCTCTGTCGTCATCTTCTTATTTACTGTTTCCTGTATGAAGTTGCTATGAAAATATGGGATAAGCACCACTGAGCAGCTCTTTTACATCCTACTCACATAGAGCCAGCTTTCAGTGGTCTTTCTCCTTGCGACCAATCTGATATGGCAGAGCTTCGTTGGCACCACTTGTTCGGTCAGAAGTGTCAACATCTGTTGGCGCCCATAGTTATCTTTCGAGGCGCGTTCTTGCATGAAACTTCGGATAGATGTGTTAGATGTGTCAAGGCCTTAAAACTAGACTAGAGTCGCAGGATTGGAGGAAGACGACTTATAGGAGTTTATTGGTTGAAGAGAAACAGGTATAAACAACGACATGATATCAACAAACCACAGAACAAACTAAACTTTAAAGGCATGTTTAAAGGAAACAAATCCGCAAACAACTGACAGGTGAGACTCAAAATCTTCGCATGAATCTTTGGATGGCTTCTTAGCAAGGCGCTCTTCGTCTGGGTCAAGGAAATATGCAATGATGCTCCATGTCTGAAGATGGCGTTTGCTGTACATAAGATGTACAAACCGTGAAACAGGAAAGAAGAAGACAATGACAGAGATTAAATAAAGGACACATAAAACTGATGTTGAGTTTTTACTGTTGGTGGCTGATCACAGGGAGCTGTTTGACAAAAATGCGGATAAAAGAGAGGATTTGTGGCGCATTTCTTTCCTGTTTCCTGTACGAAGGCGCTATAAAGTGTGGGATGAGTCCCACTGAGCAGCTCTTTTACACAACATCAAAAGAGCTTTCATTGTTTGTTTTCCTTGAGATAAAGAGATCTGATATGGATATCAGAAATATTTTCCTTGGCGCCACTCGGTCAGATGTGTGATGTCCAGTAGGCGGCCATGTTTTTGGATCGAGGTGTGTTGTCGCCGGAAACTTCGGACTGAAATTTCAAATCGCTTTATGATGGCCGTCAGGCTCCATTTCCAATTACATTTCTGTTATTTGCCCCAATATTCCTTATCCTTGAGCATTTAATTAACTGGCCATGATAAAGAGTCATGATAAAGACTAACTTAAGTTGTGTTTTCATCTAAGTTAATTCCATGCTTGTTAATACTTTTCACATCTTGGTCATCTGGGTCTGTGAAAAATGTTTTTCTTAGTTCCACAGAAAGCAGAAATGTGGTTAATTTGATCAAACCTGGGAGTGTTGAGTTGATGTAACCGTTGATTGTGTGATATTGCGTGACACTGGAGGTTTTCTTCTGCTTTTCTGCTCGAGAAACATCCTGATACCAGCTCTTACTCTCATCGAAGACAGCAAGAAGCAGAATAAACTCTGGCACCTTCCGCCGTCTGTCCTCTGTCAGAGCCTCTGAGAAATGAGAAAAACAGGCCCATTGTTTCATGCTACATAGGAAAATCTAATAGTTAATGCTCCTTCAAATTCAAGCTCCGTAAATTAATAAAAATACTTTATGTTACATAAGACATTCACACATAAGTCTAGTGGCCCTTGTACATGGCAGAGCAGGGTGTCCTTTTTGGTACAAAGCTTCATAGAAGAGGTTTCGTAGCTGAGCAGCTGCGTCCAAGCCTTACATGATCAAGTGCAGTGCAGAGACAGTCACTTTGGTGTGAAACAATGGACATTCTATGGAGTATCCGATGGAGTAATCTGATGGTGTATTATGCTTATGGGTTTGGGTCAGGATAGTGCTACGTGTATGAATACATTGGACCAATTGTATAGTTGGGTGGATGTAATGGCTTTCTCATAGTTCCAATGAAGCTGGATTCTTAGACATTTTGATCAACCACTTCAGTTTTACACATGAAATTAAGAAAAGAGAGAGACCTTTCAGGGTGAAATACAGCCATGATGACCTATATATTCCCCCTGGTTTAACCAATTAGCACAAAGGCCAAAGCTCAGACCTGTTTTGCAGATGAGGAGTGTTCCAATGAGACCACTGTTGAAGTCTCGCACAGGGTCCACCTGGGATGAGTAGATGTAGGTCAGACAGTCCGGATCAGACAGGGTTGGCCCGGAGTTTGGGGAAATGTCCCAGATGTACCTGTAGTACCCACCAGGGGGCACAGCATCATCCCCTTGCTCCTGAAGAGAGCTTGAATCCTCGTAACCAACACCTAGCCAAAGAAAGGAGATGGTAAAAAAAAGTAGGTTGACTCATAAAACCTTCAGGGTGTTACTTTTGCTTTATGTGTGAGTTTAACAACTCTGAAATGTGAAATTACATGATCTGTACAATGATAGCTCACAAAAATGTAAATTCCAAAACCTGTTAGCTAAATATGTTTGTAGACTGTCTGTAAAAAATGTATAACAATTGTATTTAGTTAGTTTTGTTCTCTCTGAAACATTTCGACTGAATATGTTTGTAAATACTTTTGTCATTCGGATTTTTATTGTTTGTAATGTCTCCAAATGTATAAACCAGCCAGGAGCTCCTAATGTCGTTGAAGGTAATACACTGGCAATAAAGACATTGAAGTATAAAACCTGTGTGGGCTACTTTTATTGTTGAACATATGAGATATTTATAAAATTGATCTTGAAGTTAATTTATGCAACAAAATCCTAAAATCATATAACAATGTTCTGTTAAAAATGTAATAATATTTAAAATAGCAAGCAGGGATGATATGGTACCGACACAGTGACCCTTTAAATCCTTAGAAGCCAGAGACATTTTGAGCATTTTTTTGAGCAACTTTGCAATTTGCTCTGAACTTTATAATATTTAGTACAACCCAAGCTTTTATTCAAATATTTTTTCATTGCATTACACAATAATTCCATGAGTAACCTCAAGTTGAACAAAAAAAATCAATTCCAAGAAGTATGTTTCATCATGTTTTACTGTAAAAAAAAAACAAACAAACAAGAAAAAAACAACAAAACAAATTCAAGGTGAAAAATTGTATCAAAAACCAGGCAAACCTTTCCTAAACTTTATACACTGTTCCAAGGTGCTATTGTACTTTGTTTTGTGCCAGAACTTTGAAATACTAAAGCCATTTCACAGGTTTTGTACTTCCAATCGTTATCCTTACTTTTCACCAATATATGGCACTGATTTGGGGTCTGTAAAATGAAACACGGTTCAAATTTAATGATAACTCTAAAAAAGAGTAGTTCTAATCTAGAGTGGTAACATAAATGGAACATTGCCATGTAGATCTCTTCAGATTTGAACTTTGTTCATACTTGCTCAGTTTGGGCCTGTTCAGAAATTGTATATTAAGAATATAATCTCTAAAAGTGTGGCAAAAAAAGCATTAGCATATTGATGCTGACCAGACATAGTTATAACACTTTCCATTTTCATGACGAAACATTGAAACTCAGAAGACTGTTGCTAATATCTAATGTAATTGGTAATATTTAAAATCTTCATTATAAATGGATGACACCAAACACATTTGTAATTGCCTTTGTTTGTATCATTCTTTGGAAACATTATCTAAATTGTTTCAGCACAAACTTGAGCGTTATCAGAATGACATGATTGCAAAGCACCTTTTCAAAAAGTTTAGTTTAAGTCATATTCTGTAGTAATTGAATACCTTCAGACTGTTTCCAGTATGGGATGCCGATGGGAGAGATGCTGAAGGACTGAGATGCAAAGTTCTTGAAGTGAACAACAACCCTATCGTTCACCACGGCTCTGATGATCGGCCCCTGAATGCCTGGAGACATAAAACATAATATATGTATCACCTACTGCTTACCTTCTGAATGAAGCAGTACACAGTAGATGTCCATCTTGTTAATGTGTACTCACCCAAGTTTCATCCGAAGGTGTTCAATCTTTACGATAAATTCTTAAATTTTGTTTACTGAACCCTCAGAACCCTTTAGAAATGGTCACAACTGTTTCACTTCTAAATCTTTTTTTTTATCTATTGTACAGTGCAACACTTTCAGGCAGGGTGTGAAATGCTATAAACAAAGAATGCTTTCAAAAATATAAATAATGAGTTTTTGTACATTTTTAAAAGTGAGCGAAGTCTGAATCAAATCCATATCTGGTGTTACTTTCAAACCAGCAGCAATTCTCATAAGTACACTGGAACAAAGCCATTATTCCAACATGTGAACAAGGACAAGCCCCTAAAGTATAACAAAAAAAAAAAATAGCAGCAGGTGCTTTGGATTGATAAGTCAAACATGTAATATTTGGAAGTAGCGGGCAGTTAGTTCATTGAAGGGCTGAAGAACGTTACATTTATGAGTTTCTCCAGGCAGCAGTGAAGCATGGTGGAAGTTTCTGAATGTTTGGGGCTGCATTTCTGCAAATCAAGTTTAAGATTTAGTCAGGGTTAATGGTGTTCTCAATGCTGAGAAATATTCTCGAGATACTAAACCAACAGGGAGGCATTTGATTGCCCCCAAATTTGTTCTGTAGCAGGACAATAGCTACTTTCAGTAAGAACAAGTAGTTCTGGAAGTGATGGAATGGCCCCCACAAAGCCCTGTCTAGGACTTCATGAAGAGACACGCGGATCCACAAAAGTTCTGTGGTTAGTTCTCCAAGATGTTTGAAACAATCCACCAGCCGAGTTCAGGTGTAGAAGAATTGCTACAGTTTAGAAAGCAAATGGTGATCACACCAAATATTGATTTTATTTAGATTCTCATTTGTTCTTTTTCTGCTTTTATTTCATTGATGACAAAAAAGTGATCACTTCCATTTTTTAAAGCATTTTTGTTTATAATATTTTTTAAGCAGTACTCTACATTTAATACATTTCAAAGGTCAGAACTCAAGGGTTCTATATTTCAAGGCTCCTGTGTGTGGGTTCAGTAATTTTGTCTTTATGACAATGAATAGGTTCTTTGATTTCCTTTAATGTCAATATCTAAATATAAACATACAAATCCCCCCAGTGACAACATTATACACACAAACATTTAACTGCAGTTACCACAAACCTTTCCTTCAATATAAGGCATCCAGAATGTACATTTTTATTGTCATTTACAAGCTTATCATACAATATTTTATACTACCATTCTTCAAAGGATCTTGTCCCATTCAAACTTTGTAAATAAAGCAAATTATATTAGAATTAAGAAAGTAATACATATTTCTATTTTATACTCACCAGCCCAAGGAGCTTTTGGCATTGTGGTTGTAAAAGTGGAATCTGTGAACTCTGTATAAACAGCCTTTGTGTATTTGTGGCCTCCAGATGAAAATTTCCTGTCAGGAATGAGGAGCGTGTCACTATTCTCATTAAAATTCTTTGCAGTATATGCATACTCATTAATGTTGTAGTAACAGAACATTCACTTATAAAAGTTCTTCTGAAACCCACAGCGGTGACACCAAGGAGCTCATTCTATGAACTGCCTGTTCTGAAAACATTACTCAAAGCTTGCTGAAGCAAAACCACTTTTGGGATATCTTATCAAATACATGCAACCAGTTTCAAAGCAACAATATCTTCAATTCAATGAGCTTCAAATGAATGAAACACTCTGGTTTTCAAAACTTTCTCATTCATCACGCTCAGCTTGACTTCACACAATGGAGTTTAAGTGAGGGAAGTTTTGAGTTTCTTGAGAGAATCCATCCATATCAACTAAGGAAAAACACTTTGATTCTTTCCTTTCACACAGGAAAACATAAGTGGTAAAAACAAGGCTCTAATGGTGTTTGGAGAAAACACAGTAGCATGAGTGTTCAAAGTTAATAATGGTTCATTTACATTTATCAAATGCTTTTATCTAGAGTGACTTTAGATAAACCATTTAAGTCAATTAATGGTTTCCCTGAGAATCAAACCGATAAACTCTGTTTTTAATGCAGCAACAATCTTTCTAAAAAAGCAAAGATCTCGCATCCCAAATAATGAAATCATTGATTAAAAGGGACCCTTACAACGATTCTTATTTGATTTATCTCACCTTCATTTAATCAGCATCGTTCATAGTCACCATAACAAACACTCATTGTTATATACTTTCCACAAAACTCCATCAGTCACGATATGAATCCCAGCATTTATTATAATTTTCAGCATTATTGTATTTTAGTTTCAATTAACTTTGAGACTAGATAGCCCTCAAGAGTGAGTGTGAGTAAACTGGTGACCTGTTCAGAGTGTATTTATTGATTATTACCAGTCATTCTGTCTCAAACTTTACCATTCTCTCCTACACTCACCTAATTTGAGCTCATCCCAGTGTCATTGATTAAGCTTCTTGTGGATAAGATTAAGTGGATACAGATGGTGAACTAACGGGTTTTATGAGCGATGTTTCAGTAATAGATAATCATACTTTTTTTCTCACCTCTGATCGGCTCCAGGGTCTTGGGCATCTGTGAACTCATAATCCCACTTGGTCTCTCTGGTGCCAATGAAGAAGTGCAGAGTCTTGGCTGTGACAGTGAATGAGTGAAAAGAGAGAGCAAGGAAGAGAAGTAAGGGAACAGACTTCATCCCTGCAGCTCAGCTGAGAAACAGTCGCTGATTGACTGGAGGAGATTGTGAGGAACTGACAGGACACACTCACACACCTTTAAACTGAGAGGAGGAGTAATAAGGGAGGAGCCAGGGAGATTGGTTGACCCATTTAATTAATTGTTTATGATATCCAACCTACTATTTTTCATAACTTCTGTTTACCCATCACCCTCCGATATATTTAGCTAAAGAGAGGATATAACCTGAACAGGTCACCGGTCCCTTGCTAGTCTTATATATGACATTAGAAATAAAATTAAAACGGATAATTTTCCAATCCAATGTATGAAAAGCTCTGTTTGTTTAGCACAGCAAAATTCACTGTGTTAAATCAACACTACTGTGTCAATGATTAGGACCTATATAAAAACTGCATGCCCAGTGTTAAATGTCACACAATGAAAGTTGATTTAACACCACATTCATTTTTAAGACTGAATAAAATGCTAATTCAACACTGACAGTGTTTATGGGTCCTAACCATTAGTCACTCTACCAGGGTTTTAAGCAGTTGCAAAGATGTGATGCGAGGCCACAGTGCCTCGGTGAGTTTTCAATGAGTGTGCCATGAGATAATGTCTAGTGTGGCGTAGAAAATTACGCAATATCACATAACTGGTGTAGAATCAACATAGTCTAATTGCTTCACATTGAGAGAATAGAAATATAAAGTTTAAAAAATACAATTTTTTCTTTTTTTTATTCCTATTCAAGACACTTTTTAAGAACGATTATAAATGGTCAATATAAGCAACAGAGATTCTTTTTTTAACATTTCAATTTGGTGGTGTGCCTCAAGATTTTTACATGGAACACTTTCTAGAGGATATAGCTACAACGCCACCTAGCGTACATTACCATAACAAAACTTTGACAACGGAGTAGGGTTTGTGTCATAATTATTTACAATTACACACAAATATTTAGTTGTGAACCTGTAGCTAAGCTTTGACTATGTGACCAATCATGTAGAAGCGCTTCAACATTTGACCAATCATGTAGAAGTGCTTCAACATTTGATCAATCGTGAAGAAGACATAATTGACACAATTACAATATTGTGTCAAAACATTCAGAGGGTTTTGCAGGCTTGACGCGTGGTCTTTTATTGATGGAATATCTGTATTTATACTTTATAAAAGTGTGAATTTGTTTTAGCTCTGGTGCTTAGTGTATCGGCATTATCCAATCAGTCAGGATGGCCGAGCGGTCTAAGGCGCTACGTTCAGGTCGTAGTCTCCCCTGGAGGCGTGGGTTCGAATCCCACTTCTGACAAGCACTTTTTTGCAAATCATCCTTTGTCACACCAGTTCAAAGGTATGCGTTGTAGAATTATACGTATCTTGGGCATAAAGGAATTATGTAACCGAAGTAATATGTTTCTATATCTGAACTTTATGAAGCTTTTTGTGATTAGCAAGTTGTGTGCAAGTTTACTATTGATTTTTAGTGACTAAATTTATGAAAAAAACTTATGTTCAAAAATACATTTTTTTTTTTAGTCCACATTGACTACAGACCAGTTTTTACACAATTTACTCTGCTTTCCATGTCTTGACAGGTTCCTTAATGGACGATCAGATGAAGCAGGTAGGAAGAATATCAAATTTAATTTTAAAATTCAACAAAATCACCATATGTCAGAAGTGGGATTCGAACCCACGCCTCCAGGGGAGACTACGACCTGAACGTAGCGCCTTAGACCGCTCGGCCATCCTGACTGTTGTATCAAGAAGGTGACACGATACACATGGCAATAAATTAGGAGCTATATAAAGTACAAATGCGTTTAGCGATAGTAATGGGGCTAACGTGTGAATAACTTGCATACGGCATCACAAAATGTCTAACGTACAACTAAATCATAATAAAAGTCCACATGCGTGAACCGTCTTGATTTGTTTTTGGAACACTACTTTGATCAAACTAGCGGAATAGTGAAAACGCGCAAAAATTACCAGCAGAAATCTACATAACTTACGCAGTCAAAATTAAAGAATTTCCTTGTAATTGTCCAAATGCTGAAGCACCTCTTCATAATGATGCTAGCTGTGAATTCCTTTAGTAAAATAATTCATCCTTGCCAAGCTTGTCGCCGAATTAATGTCTTTAGTCTCGGCTTTGACACGGATAAGGGTACAATATTTCACACTGAGTTCGAAACTAAATACTTGTGTGCAATTTGTACTTATTACTTATTATACAAAACTATAAGTTATATGTTTATCAAGAGTTGTGTCTATCAAAATGCACGTTAGGTGACGCTGTTGCTTCTATAGTTTAAAATTGCCCTGTTCAGGTTTTTTACATTCATGATACTATTTTTTGAATATTCGACAACGGCACATTGTTTTTTCATCTAAATATTTTTAAATAAAAGCCAATCAACGATTTCACTGAAAACATTGCAAAGAAAAATGCAACTCTCCTCTCTCTTTCCACTCTCCTCCCTCTTTGATAAAATACTCAAGTCTGCCAAACGCATGCTTTTCTTTTGTAAAATATCACTCTCCAGTGATTCTAATGGTTTTCTCATGCTACCTGATTAAACAATACACCAGCCCCTTTAGGATCTTCCTTATTGAATTCAATACAGTATGTACAATATTTAATTTCCATCAAATTCACACCTGGCCATTTGAAACTGGTCACAGAAGTGTGAAGATAAATTCATATTACTAGTTTGAAATTCATATCACTAATTTGACCTTTATTAATTAGTTTAAATCTCACAGAGTAAGCTCCTAAGCAGAGCAGTAAACCGAAGAAATATAAACGTGTGAAGGAATGATCAAATACTTTAAGCTGTGTAGTGTTTATGTAAAATATAGTGGGTAGTTCTTTAGAATATAATAGTTGATGACATAAAGTTGCAAATTTGAAGAAAGGTTTGAAACATTAGAAATTAATTGCTTAAAAATGAAACAATATTTCTGAACTATCTGACAAAGTAAGGCGTCACTCTTAAAGGGGGCTAGATTATCACAAAGCTAACATAGAATAAATATATGATGAGTACCCAGAAAGTACAGCGTGTGTGAACAGTAACGTGATCGTACACGTTCTGAATGAGCTTTTGTCATCAGATCTCAGTGATTCTGTGGGCATTTTGTATGAACAATAGATGTGAAAGAAAAGAGGGAAAGCTCCAGTAGGAACATATGGTTTTCTGGGCTTGATGTGTTTACATACAAACTACATGTATTGCATTTATTCAACCTGGGAGGCACGGTGGCGCAGTGGGTAGCACTGTGGCCTTTCAGTTAGAAGGTTGTTGTTGGTGGTGACTATCCTGGAAAGAGTTGGCATGTTCTTGTTTCCTGGAGTTTGAATGAATAATCTAAATCCCCTTTAGTTGTGAATATGTGAGCGAAAGTGTGTGTTACACTGCAATGGACTGGCGAGCTGTTCAGGGTGTACCCCTGCCTCAAACCCGAAGTGAGCTATACACCCATGACCCTGAAAGGTTACAAGCAAGTTGTATCAATCTTGATTAGAAGCATGATGGATTTCTAACAAAAGCTAAAAAAAAATCCTTGAGGTTATGTATGCATTGAAGAGTCCCGACAGAAGCAGCAATAGAGCTGATGAAAACAAAGATTAATCGATGATGTGGCCAATTGTGAATCGATTATTAAAAGTTAACAATTGAAAAGTGGAAAAATGTAGATTTGACTGTGGGGACTTTTAATTTGTAGTTTGAGTTGAACCTGTTTACCTCAAAACATGTGAGTTGACACACCATAACACTACAACCATTAGTTAAGTTACTGTAAGAGTCAATTCCACTGTTTCAAAAGATTTCATGTGAATTTAATTGTGGAAAAATGGACAATATGTGTAGAAGAATCTCTGGTTTCAAAATGAACAGATACAGATGCTAAGATGACCAGATGTTGGATTTTGGAATCAATATGAGCTTTGAAGCAACAGTAGATTTTCTGAAATTTATCACCACTTTTTGATTGATTTTTAAAGAAAAGAAATGTAAAAGTTTTGAATGATATGGAATTATAGACTAGAAACCCTGGGAAACAGCATCCGTTACCTTTTACCACGAACAATTATTCTTGTCAATTCGGGTGCAGTTGAATGCACAAACACACCCACAGCAGGACTGTGGTTATATAGCTTTTAATCTGTGTGCTGTCGTGACTGCTCTTTCTTTTTACAGGCAGAACCAGTTCTTCCGGTGGTTGATTAATTATGGCTGATAAAAGGCCAAAGACTGACAGAGGCCCAGACTAGGCCATGTGTGATTGTTCTTTCAGATTGAATTGTTCGCATAGTCATCCACTGTTGAAACATGCAAGTCACAGTGAGCTGAAGAAAAGGGTAAAAAGTTAAATGGTACTCACAACTTCTCACCCATATTTCACTCATTACACATTTTTTGTTTAAAGCCCCAAACAACTTGTGTGAATATTCCGTTCATATTCCAATGTTTTTCATAGGCAAATGTTATTTAAAACATGTTCTGTTAATTCTATCAAAGCAAATATATTACTGTTTACATAATTAGCCATAAATAAAAAAGGTAATGGATTTTCTTGATTGTGTTCATTGTGTACATTGGTTCCATACAAACAGAATGTTTAAAACTATGATTACGATTAAACAAAGTGACTAAATATGATAAAGTCATGCTAGTTATACATAATCTGATTGGTCATGACGAATGCACTGCTGCTACTCTTACTTTGTTAGCCAGAAGATAGTATCAGTACTTCTAGATTTTTCTCAGTTATGCAAACTAGCTAAAATTGGTGTTCAAATATGCACCATAGCCATTGATGGTGGAAAACCATCCTACTGGGGACACCTCAACGTCACATTGGGCTAGAAGAAAGACGAGAGACACAGTGTTAGGTACTATATACAATGTTTATTTGCGATGTATATGCATTAGAATGAGAAGTCAGAAGTCCCCTAAAGGGAACGGTATTCAGCATTGAAGTCACTTCTGGAATCAATCGCAGGATGGAGCCAAGAATCAAGAAACCCTCAATGTCTTCAGAGTGAAGCACAGGAATCGGGTTGAGTGGATGTTGAGTTGGAAACCAAAAGGAAACCACAGGAATAGACGGAGTGGTGAACCACACAGAAGAATCCAAGAAGCCAGGAAGCGATCATGGAGATTCAGGGGACGTTAACTGTAGATCCAAAAAATCCTCTGAACATTGAGCACTCTGGAGATTGATTGGCTGAGTGCTCTGATTGGTTGATTGTTTCCATGGAGGGATTACAGGTGTATTTGTGGCGGTTATCTATATTGCTGGCTGTGTCTCCTCTGGGCACATAGGGTCCCTGACACCAACAGGGAAGCCATCCAGGCAACTTCCAAAACAGAATCTTGATCCCCAGCTGGCTCATTTCTGTGAATTAGTAGCTCTCCTCCGAGCTGCTCTCGAGTGACAGAGCTCCTTACCTTGGAGATGAAGCTTGTTTTAACATCTTGTATCTGATATTTTCATCTAAGAGCTCTTTCAAACCCGATGATTGCAATAAGTCCCTTAAAAGGCTGGCCAGGTGAAGAAAGCTGACAAAGTAAGAACCTTATCTGGAGCAAGAGCTAAACTTAAATACGTTAAATAATATCAGGTCTATATATTGGTCCTCAACATCGAACATAGTTTTGTCAACTTTTATTAAGTTTACCATCAAGAAATTCAGAGAAGATGGAGAAATCACATCTGTTGGAGACAAGGCCAGCCTCAAGTGGCCAATTACAGCTTCAATTACATCACAGGGGAACACGGTGACAATGAACAACAGAGAGCTGTGGGTTTTTTAATGTTTTTTTTTATACCATATCGCATTTTGCCATAACAGAACTAAAAAGAAGGTGGTTTGATGTTACATGACCATTCGTTTAGCAGGCTGAACCAGTTCTCATGAAGCGACAGTCAACGAAATCCCAGATGGAGCATGTCCAGACACTTACAGTAGCTTTCTTTCTGTCACGTTAGACAAAAACTGATTATGAGCATTAACTCTTTCAGACCTTCATTAGTTCTAAGAATCAGAAAAATTGGGAATTGTTATTTAGAGTTCTTAAGGATTGCATGAAGTAGATTACATAATGATAATAGAGAAATAGTCCGTACAGTTTACTTCATCAATTGGTGTTGGTCCGACTGAGTTGTCTGCCTCGAGTGACCATCACAACCACTGATCCTAGCTTAGTGGCTACATTATCAACTGGGACTCTGGCAGTCACCATGTCATTGGGTGTCAACTTCCATCTGTGCAATGACAATTTTAGAGAAGTTGGATTAGTTTTGGTTGCCATTTACATCATTTAAAATACTCTGTACAAAAGCTCTAGTAGCGAGCAGATTCAGTTTGTTCCGCTGAGACACGGCTTATCCAAACTATCACGACTCCCGATGACTCTCCAATCCAAGAATCTAATATCCAATAGTCCTCAACCCCTTAAAAGGCACCGTCCTTTTTTTCTTTAGTCACCTTCCTGCACCACTTAAACTGTCAGATCCATGATTGGTTCCACTCCTGCTTCCTGATTCCATTGCTGTGTCTCTCAGAAACCTCAACAACTACCATCATTCTTCAACAATCTGCTTCCCTGGTCTTCACTTGCTCTAGTAACTGCTAACCGATCTCTGAGATTCTGGACCTCTCTGTTCTGCCGCTGGTGGCTGACGACCTTCCAGATCCATGTTATTCAACAGTCTCAATACTTCCGTTTAAAGGAATGGTATACTACTATAAAAATAATACTGAAGTTGAGAAAACCCAAAGAGTTTGTTTTAATAACTAGAAACACAAAAACACAAGAAACTGCACCGGGGGGAATATAAATATGAAAATAGTACTTTAAATGGATATAGACACATTGAGGACAATGTGTAAAGAGAGAGAGAGACAAATGAAGAAGACGCTGGAGATTCCAGGAGTTGACAACACAGGGATATTTCAGATAATGCTTTTTTTTGTTATTTAATTAGTATGTACTATATGTGGAGAGTATTTTTCTCTTGTTTGATACAGCTGGCATTTAAAGGCTTCTCATATGTGATTCGTATTCAGCCTCTACTGAGAATCAAACAAACAATCTTTGTCTACCAGCAGAGAAAATCCAAAAACAACTTCTGATGTGATCTAATGTTTACTGTTTCAACGGATTTATGCTCTTCATATGCTCCTCACAAGTTTTTAAATGATGGTAATACTATCACATGTGGACACAGAGCACACAATGAGCCAATTCAGTCAAGCTTGAGGCATTGTGAAGCTGAAGCTTTACCCAAGTTGTGGTTTGTTATGAATTTCAAAATGAAAGCACCAAATGTTAACCTTTATTTTTATCCTAATGTTACAAAACTGACTAAACAGACACACGCAGAAACTTTTGAACAAAAAAAAAAACCCACATCTACGTAAACTCAAACTGGACATATTAGGCAAACCGGTCATTTGCTAAGGCACTGTAAATGGTCACTATAAGGTGTTCTGTGTGAATAGCAAAAGGGTGCTAAACACCAGCAAATTCCACTAGTTTCATCACAATGCTGTATTAATGAGGATCTTAACATTGCTTACCAACATCCAGTGGCATGCTCTGAACTAAAACTTAAATTCTGCACTATTAATTAAAGACTATTTTGATGGTATAATCCAACAGAGAAAGTATCAGCACTGTTTTTTCCAGAGCGTAGGAACATAGAAAATCTAGGTTCACGTTACAACACTTGAACTTAACGATTTAAATATTGATGATTGCAGACAAGCCTAATTATACATACATTCCATGAGCTTCTTCTGCATTTCCCTCTGACTGCAGCTGAGAGAGAAGCTTTGACCAGCAGTTATTGAAGCTCTCACTTTTACTTGCGTTTAGGTCAAAACCACTAAAAGTTTCCAATGACTCTAATGAAACAGTGTGATTGGTTTGCTGCACAGAAACAATGAGTCTTTTTCTGGTTATGACTAATTTTCATTAAACTAACACTATATCCATATTGTACTAGATCTTGAATCCTGAACCCATCATGATTTCCCAGCCATCCATTCTTTCTCACTTTCTCTTCCTGTCAACATATTGTTGTTTATTACGAGATTGAGGTATCACAGTCAATGATAGTCTAATAGTGTTGTGCCATGCTTCATCGTGACGTATGGATCCATGACTCATGGAAGGTCTTTTTAAAAGCAGCTTCTCACACACCTCTGTTTATTCTGGACTCTGTCTCTCTAGCAGCTTACCTGAAGTTCAGACATCTACAGACACTGTACCAGTAAGTACTCACTGCGACTTTAAATCATCTTAAAATATATTTTAAAAAATGGATTTTCCTAACTGTATGTCTCCACTGATTTTATTTATCTTATCTAAACTAATAGTTAGAAATAAAATTACCTTTGAACCTTAATGAGTTACTATTGATAACAAAAGAAAATGTTTTAAGACCAAAAAACATTGTCATTCAGAGTAATTTAATAAAAGGAAAATTTATTCATGTAGTGCGTTCATTACAATGTACAGCTTCAAAACTCTATGTGCAACTTTAAACACAGAAATGGAATGAAACCACACAGGAAAAAAATATATATATATATTCAAGTAGTGCATGGTGAATTTCAACATATATTTAGTTGCGTGATCACAGCTTTCTGTCTTGAACGACATTGAGTGTAACAAGATAAAACTGTCAAAATAAAATTACGTCAACAATTAACAATTTTTTGTGTGGGTTTTTTTTCCTGCAAAAATGCATCTTAATTGTGCTGAACATATTATTTGAAAAAAGTGTCATGTTTTTATTTTTCTAAAATGGATTTGTGCAGATGTCCGCTCACGAATCAGCTTTGATGCTATCTGCATTAAAAGCTTTTAATTAATCTCTTGATTCAGCAGATGCGCTGAATTATTGAATTACGGTCCACTGTGGTTTTTTTTTCAGAACAATTTGCATTATACTTAAGATGAGAGGTGTGTCTGGACAATATGTTTTTGAACAAAGATGCCAAATACTTCACTCTGGTTGGCTGTTGATGATATAAAAGAATGGGGCGTTGAGCTTTGCTCCTTGAGCTCCAGCCCTAGATAAACTCATCTGTTATCAAGCTAAATGTTTTTTTTAGGCTACTTGAACATTTCAAGTCTGAACTTAACCCTGCAGGGTGCCTCCAGGAGCTGACAGCTGAGCAGAAATTGAGTTATAGTTTTTAAAAAAAAGTTTTAGGGATGGAGGCTCCAGGATCATCGATTTTGGGTGTTATAGCCCCATTTAGAGTGGCAGGCGAACCAAAATCTTGAAATCTACTCTATGGAAGGCGGTGAAGCGAAGGTTGCGATCAGATCTCCAATTGCGGTCTCAGAACCAAGAGTATATTACAATATATTAGTATAATTCAGCTAAAAAAGACTTAAATATAATCACGTTTCTGCTGATTTTTTAACAGAGATAAATGTTTTAAATTATAAAGTTATACACAAGAGTTTTTATGGCTGATGACAAAGCCTCCCAAAGTGAGCTGGATGCACATGACCCCAACTTTCATTAATAAACAAAGAAAAAAAGATTAATTTCATGTTATTAAAATGGAATCAAAGTTTTAAAGACAATTTTATTTTGCTTTTTTATGTCTAAGTCTGCAGGAAGCCTCCAAATGTCCCATAATCACTATCATGTGCTACTTTAATTAATTAACCTTACAAATTAGTCCAGTTATACTTCTTGTTTTTTTTCCCAGAAAAACCTTTACTGCCCAGTATGATTTTAACAGGTGGAAAACCCAAAAGTATAATTGTGCATGTGTTAGTACATAAAAATGTTCTTTTCTACAATTTATTTACAATTAAAATATATTTTGTACCAAATTATTTTGAAAATAGCATGCTTCAAGCTACCTAATCATGAACAAACTTGAAGTATTAGTGCTGCTTCAAGTACAAAAAAGTATGTTACATTTTAGGGCAAATTAAAAATTTAATTTGCTTTAATTATTTATCTTTTTTGTCTTTTGCAGTGGCTCCGTACACACTGACTTATTTCCCCATCAAAGGTTAGTATGGAGATGAAGGTTTTGATCACTGAAATAGTCAACCTTTAATCTGGCAGAAAGACACAATCACATCATCCATATCTGAAGGGTTTAATCACTTGCCATTTGCTAATGAAATGTTCTGAAATAATATTATTGCTCTTTTATTATACCCAATAAAACATGGGTCTATGCCCACTTCCAACCCGAACCCTTTTGCACATCAAACAAGCAGAGTGAGACTGATAAAAGATAGGTCTCTGTGCACTTAAATCAAATAATGGTTTTATTAGATTCTAATAAGAGTGCAAAACCAACCAAAACAAATGTAAAAACAAGGTGCAACTGCTGCAAGTCAACCAGTGACTAGAAACACTGCTGTCTCCTCAAAGCTGTTTTTCCTTTTTGAAACCTTGTTTTAGCATGTCATGTAGGTAATTATAGCCGATAGTCTGCATCATTTCAGAGTGTTGGTTCCATTGCAACATATGCATGGTTGAGGAAGTGGCATATAGGTTTGGTAAATTTCGGCAAATGCCAGTGTGAATGCTAACAGGACCAAGACCAAATTATCCTCTTCATATTTGGTCTAGAACAACAAACATGACATTTCTCATAATACACTGTTTGGAGTTTTGCACAGCTGCTTTCCCATTCCCCCTCTATCTATCTCTGTTCAGATAATATTCTTATGTCTGGTGAAAATGTACTGTATTTGGCAGGTCTACAACTGTCTTCCATCCAAAATCGTACATGATTTTGAAGGCATTTCCTCTGGATCATGAGAGCTTCTGACAAACTTTCTTTCACACACAAAGGCACACATGGTGCTGTCCATAAATCTAACAATTATATAACTGCTCATTTCTAGTCAGTAGTTTTCCTTTTCGCTTTTACACACTTCAGCTCCACTGGAAAATTCGTCTGCACATATTTTTCCCGTTTACAGGTTGTGAATAATCTTATAGCTCTTTTGAATATGCATGAGTTAAGTTTTTTTATTATTGTATTAAAAACTGTCATTATGGATGATTGACACTGTCTTAGTGGTTCTATAATGCATATCATTTTTATCCTTTATTCTTAAAGTGAAACAGTGATTGTACATCTTCACCCATGATTAACTAAGCAGTCTTGACTGAAATGATTGACACCAAACAAACACCAATTCTTGTACATTGTACATAAAAACGCTTCATGCACTTGACCTTTAAAAATAAAACTACTGAGTCCAGTTGCTCATTCACGGGTAGATGATGACGGCCCTTGTTGAGATTCAAAAGAACAATGGTGTTCCTTTGAAGACATTGGTTGTTGTTATAGCACTATTAAATGTTGAGGAAGAAGTTAGAGGTTCACCAATCTTCAAACTCTCTCTGGCCTCTGACATAGAAGATTCAGTTCCACCTAAAACTCAACAACAAAGTGTTTGCCGTACTACACACTACATTCAATTTTGAGCACTAATAGGAAAATGGGATAAAAAATGTAAAGATTCCTGAACATCTCAGAGGACCTGACCTGTGAACATCACCCACATATTATTGTAAAACTGTGTTCTGGAAAATTAAAGAGCGAAAATGGTGATGCATTGTAAAGTGCTGTTGACGTAACTCTCAGGCAGAAGTGGACCCCTGAGGATTCTGCTGGCGGACAAAGAGCAGCAGCTGAAGGATGTTATGGTGTCGAGGGAGGAGTGGATGAGAGGCGAAGTAAAAGCTTCTTGTGTGAGTTTCTAAATGCTTGGTGTGACTAGACTAAATCATTATTCAAATATGGGTGTTCACAGATAAAATGTGACCATAGCTTACTTTGATTATTATAAATGAACGGTTTTAACATTTTTTGGCACATATACTTTTTTGTTGTTTAGCTCTTTGGACAGTTGCCCAAATTTGAAGATGGAGACCTGGTCCTGTATCAGTCTAATGCCGTGCTGAGACATCTGGCTCGCAAACATGGTAAACATATCTCACATATTGTTGGTTTGAAGCAGAAAATATGTTGCTTTAGCTAAAAAAAACAAGAAATTAAAGTGCAAAACAAGATGCAAATGATCAGATGATTTTAATGTTAAATGCAATGTTAATAGAAACATCATGTTCATGATCTTGTTTTAATCATGTATTTTATTTCTTAATGAAGGCCATCTGGTTCTATAATTAAACATGCATCATATCTTCTTAACACTTAAAAGTCTCTTCACGCACCGGTGTGTTTGCCAATCACATGAGCTATTTTCAATCAGTGATGCTCCACACCTTTTGTTTAACTTTGAATTCAAATATAAAGTGTGTGTTTCAAAAATGTAATTTGTTTTGATCTTTTTTGTCATTAAATGAACATTACAAGAGTTATGACATAATTTGGGTAAATGTGTGATCGTCTTTTAGTTTCATTTTACAGACCCCGTATCGGTGTTATCTTGTGAAGAAACTGAAGGGATAACCTTGATATGGCTAGTACTTTTCAAAGTTCTGGCACAAAAACTGCTCGGAACAGTGTTTAAGGTTTAGAAGATGTTCGCCTGTTTTTTTTTTCACATTGTTTTGACCTTGTCTTTATTTTCGTTGGAGATTTATGATTTTTTTTCTCAACACTGTTTATGTTTAGTATAAAATAATAGGGGTTGTTCCAAAAAATCATGTCATTTCTAAGAGCAAAGCGCTGTAATAAATTAGTACAAATTGCTCAAAAAGGCCTCAGACTTCTAAGGGTTACATAGAGTTTGCTATTATTAATGAATTTATCGAAAACTTGCTTTCACTCTTTCAGCTGCTTATGGAAAGAACGATTGTGAGGCTGCTTTAATTGACATGATGAACGATGCAGTTGAGGATATTCGCACAAAATATATAAAGCTGATCTACCAGGAGTATGTAAGTAGTCCCTGGAGTTGTCATCTCAAGTTGCAATCTAACCATAAAAAATACCTTGTGGTTGCAATCTTGCATGAGCAAATGTGTATGTCATGTTATGTCTAGGTCATGTGCTATGTGTGTCATATTTAGCTTGTAAATTTATGTCAATAGGAGACAGGCAAAGAAGCTTTCGTGAAAGATCTGCCAAACCAGTTCAAACCACTTGAAGCCATTCTGGCCAAGAACAAAACTGGCTTCCTGGTTGGTGATCAGGTGAGTTGTTCAATAAAAACGACAATCTGTAAACTCATAATAACAAGTTTATAAAGTTATCAATTTACAGTTTTTTATATTCACTGAAAGTGACTAAAACGAGGGAAAACAACAAACACTTTGCTACAAATGGCTAATTAACCATAAAAAAAAGATTTATTCCAGACAAATCAAATGTGGGTTTACATAGTCACTATTTCAAGACAAGCAATGGTCCAGTGAAACAAAAAACCATAATATAGACAAGATATAAGAACAAGTTTTCATTCCTGCATCCATCTATTTTCTTATGCGATTCAACTCAAGATTCATGTTATCAAACATAAATCTATGTCTCACATATGACTCTATATGTTCAGATGCTTTATGACCTGACTAATCATACTGTATGTCCATTAAACCAAACTTATTCTGATGGTTTAATCAAATAGAAATCTAGTCTATACTCTAATCTATATCTTACTCTCTCGGTCATTCATACTCACACAGACTTTGCAATCTATGTTTTTGCTTCATAGAGTAATAACTTGAACCAATGCATTACACCAAATCTCTCTTGTTTGCTTGCTAATATCTGCATGCACATTGATTTTTTTTTTAGATTTAATGTGTTTAAACATTTTTCATTCATTGAGCTCCTGATATTTTCTTTTATTTTTCTCTCACTAGCTCAAAATTTAATCTTTGTTACTCTGGTATTTGTTGTGGAAACTTATTCAACCTTATGAATGTTCAACCTTATGGATGTGAATTAGGGTTTGCAAAACCCAGTTGATTTGGGGAAAAGAACTGAATGGGACTGAAAAAGGACTCAAAAAGACTTTGCATGAATTTCTTCTTTTGAGTCCATTATGAACTCAGTGTCAAGAAAAGCTGTTCATTTTTTTATAACCAGCATTTACACTGTATCCATAATGAAAATAAAGCACTCTATAGTTAAAAAAAATTCTGACCATCACAAATTATTTGTTTGCTCACAGATCTCTTTCGCTGACTGCAATTTGTTAGATGTTCTGTTGAATCTGAAAGTGCTTTCCTCAAGCTGTCTTGACTCCTTCCCCAACCTCAAGAGCTTCATGGAGAAGATCAGCACTCGCCCCAAAATCAAAGCTTTGCTGGAGTCTGAGATCTTCACGAAATTCCCCATCAACGGCAATGGCAAACAGTGATATTCTGGGCTCTCATGTGCCCTATGTCTTTGTACTAAAAGTTTTGTTTTAACGGTTTTTTGTTGAGTGTCACAGCCCACTGTGAATAAATAATTATTGTAAAAATTAATATATTTATTTCTTTCATATACTAATGATACATATGTCCCCACAGATAGACGCATAATAAGGATGTGTTGTGCAATAAACTACTGACCAATAAGCTTGATCAATCTCTTAGACCTACAAGACTTAACAATTTGCAGTTCAAAATATGGAATCATCCAAAAGGAAAGAGACAAATTAAAACAAAACAAACTGCATATACTGATGAAAGACAACAAAAATTTTAAATAAGCTCTACAATAATAATTGTCACGATGGCTGGAGAGGTGAGTAGCAGGTAAGTTAGGAATACCAAGAGTTGTCAACAGCAGTGTAGCAGTATAGTGTAGACAGAGAAACCCAGTTGAGATACCGCATAAGTGCAAAGGAGACCCAAGATGGCAGGAACTGAAATGGAGAGTCAGGAAGCATGAACCATAGATCTGACAACTGTGGTGAAGCTGGGATAAGCCTTTAAACTGTTGGAGAGGAATTGGGAGTGTCTATGCTGGGAGTATACATTGTGCGCCAGTTAAAACCAAGTGTGTTAAAACCGCAGCGATCGCCCCCACATGGCTGGCTGCAGAATGATTTCTGCCCAATACAACCTTGAAAATGATTTCCTCAGAAATGCCGTTTTATACACAAGCAGTTTTTGAACTTTTTCTATACAATGAACAAAGTTCAATAGTTTTTTTTTTTTTAGTTTTTTTTTTTGTGTGGCTCCCGATGGCTCAATTATCCCCTAAAAAAAGGTAGGGGTATGTGATTGACAGGTATGATTGACAGCTACAATGATAGAGCTTACTTACCACTGTTATCGCAGCCTTATCATTTACGCTGCCAACCATCAAATTAAGAGAAGTAATTCTCTTCTTTGCATGTGTTTTATTCTATAATTTATTACATTGTGTAGATTTAAGGATTGAAGAAATGTTACCTGATTTTTCTCTGGTTTTCCATTTCGTATCTCGGGGTACCACGGTATATTTATAACTTTATTCCACAGCCCATACATTTTAACGTTAATCTAATACAGTGTAAATAACAATAACTGTTACCCTCTGGTTTATAACGGTTGTGCAAAAAACACATAAAACACATAGGAAAAAAATAGGAAAATAAAATAATTTGACGTACTTCAAATCGAATCTTTAAAATGTTGTCTACAGGCTAGTTTTAATACAGATAATTGCCCGCTCAAATGAAACTTTAGCAAATACAAAATTTACAAGAATTAATAATTAAGCAGCTAACAAAAAGGCATACGTGTACATAAAGTGACAGGTGTTCGTTTTCTCAATTTAATTACACGAACCACGTGAAAGTTTACGGTTTAAGCCGAGCGCTGACGAAAGCGTGTGCGAGCATGACTCATCAAAAACTCTCAAGGCAGGCTTATAAAAGCAGCCTCAAACACACGAGTTTCGCTTTTCGGGATCAGACCTGCACTGCTCTTCATCTTGCTGACCTGCAGTCAACTCATTTCTACTCCGCAACAGTAAGTTAATCTTGCTTTCTATTGGTAGTAATGGCGTGCGAACTACACTCCGCAGCAACGACAGATTGAGGTCTTCGATAATCGCCGAGTTAAGCTGATTTTATGCAGTTATTTACAGTAAACTGTGCGTCCATTTGAACACAAGTGAGCATTCATAATGCTTTTCTTGTCGAACTACTGTTGTATTCAATGCACTTTTAGATACTGTTTAAAATGCAATATTTGTCATTTCAGTGCCTGTGCAGAAAAAGCAGAATTTAAAATCATGCTTTGCTGTTCTATACTAGTCGTTTAAAATGCAAGTGTTACGTAATGCATGCATAAAAAGGAGGCACTTTGATGTTGGCATACAACTAAACAAGATGTATGACTTACAATTAACACATATTTTTTATAAGACCAGTTAAAGTGTAATCGTTTAGATCAATCACTGCTGCACATTCCATTGCTTCCGGTTGGCTTCTTTAATGCTTAGTATTTCCACTTCCTCTCTAAATTGTGTTCTTTTCTCTTTTTGCAGTGGCACCCTACACACTCACATACTTTGCAGTTAAAGGTTTGTAATGCTGACTTTTTTTTTTTTTTTTAAACACATCACATGATAAGCATCTGAGCCTTTAGAGAAGTCTGGGGGAGTGTCCATGACCGGGTCTGTGTTATGTAACAGAACTGCAAACAAAAGAAGTTGGAGTTTGCACAAAATAGTAACCATACGCAACCGTGAAAGGTCTCCTGGGGGTTGATTCAACTCTGTGCAGGGACTGAAAGTCTTTTATACTTGAATTGTTTTAATTATTTTAGTGAAACGTTGTTTAACATTTGAATTTTTGTTTCAGGCAAAGATTTACATAATTCAGAGTTGGTTGCTGAACACAAATTATCATGGGTTCATCTATGAAACCTGCTAAGTTCTCGTAAGGTTTAAGTTGACCAGATGACATTTTTTGTAAGGTTGAAATGTAAATCTTCTGCTCATAATTGCATTGTTAAATCTTCTATAAACGGTTTAAATTTTGAGATTTGAAAAATGGAAATAGAAAATGTTGGACAATCTCACCATAAATGCCTACAGTTAATGACCGTAATAAACAAAAACTGTTCTTTGGAAATAGACTAATTTACCAATTCCTTCAGTATTTTTTTTGTCCATTCAGCCATTCTAAGGGTATGATGATTGTTTGAAATTTGCACTGACCACAAGCAATTTGTTTTAAAAAGGTTATAACTTGACTTGTATTGACATCTTATACATCTACTAAAACCAACAAAAAAATGCAAAGTTGGGATTGTTCTGCTCGATAAAGCTAGGAACCATACTCTCAATCAGTACGCTTCTGGAAAAGACCGATTTGCATAAGTGGAATAATTATTTGAACCAGAAAATTTGACGTGGTTCTTAAGGGTGTGACCCTAGCAGTTGGCACACTTTTGGCAGGGATTTTGTCCTACTTGTCTTTTCCAATAAACAAGTCATTTAGTTTTCAAGGTTGAACCATCTCCGAATTTGTCCTTGGAAGTAGTTATCTTGTCTTTCTCTGAGAGATCTGTGGCAAGCATTATGCTAAGAGGTAATCATTTCGGAACTTAACAAGAGCCGTCTTTGTGCTGCAATGAGGCAGCATTCACTCAAGTGCAAATCAGTTTTTAAAGTTTGCTCAGTATTAAAAATAACCTTGCGTTAAAATAATAGACTTATGATGTCGATGTGAATGAATAGTTTCTGAGTCTGAACTGGAAGGTGAAGCAGAATTGTGAGTTTTTCACCTATTCCCCCGTGTTCTCTGTGCTTTGTTGCACAACAGTGTGGAAAAATGGTTGGAACACTGAGTATTTTCAGCTCCACTGAAAATATGTTTAGCAGCTTGCATGCTCTCTCAGGTCAGCCAGGTCTCAGTTGACAAATCAAAATCTTACAGTTGTCCAAAAGCATTTTTTCCTAAGATGAGGGAGGAGCAGTGGGTCTGAACTTCAGCACTGACAGACTTTGGAATATTGCAGTCTGGTACATACATTTTAACAAGGGTGTTCCGTGACTTGTTAAAGCATAATTGCTGCATGTGATTACGGTACATACTAAGAGGATTGAATGGGGCTGCTATGGCAACGCTCCCTGACCTGGAGTCATGTGTTCCTTGCAGGCAGATGTGGAGCGCTGAAGATCATGCTGGCAGACAAAGACCAGCAGCTGAAGGAGATTCTGGTCAACTTTGAGGAGTGGATGCAGGGTGACCTAAAAGCCACCTGTGTGAGTTTCAACATTGTTGGCACAAATCACAGAATGTAAAAAAAAAAAAAAGTTAACCTGTCTGGAATTTGGCCATGGGTTTTTTTGTGTGTGTGTAAAATAAACAGGATCATGAGGCATTTATCCTTTCAGAGTTCTACACAGGCCCAGCTGTTTGCCAATCATTACATTTATTATTTTTTTTATTTATTTATTTATTTATTTTTTTACTATGACCAAAACTGATTATTGATCAATGGAAGTTGTGCTGCAAATAAAAATGGCTCAAATCATTTTTAGTATGTCTAAATGTAGAAATATTTTTTTGCATGAGGAGGCTAGGGAGGGTCATCCTCCAGGTTGTAAAGTGTAAATGGAAGAGAGTCGTACCAAGAAGTGATTGGAAAGAGCTATGTTTGTGTTAATCATGTCCCTTACAGTAATGCTAATGACTCTAATTCATAGCAACTCTGAGCCATAGATTTAAAGGGCCGTTCACACTAGACACTACATGTGTGGAAAAAAATTAGATGTACTCCATTAACTTTAATTTGTGGGAGAAATTAAATTCACTATGTGCAAATTTATAGGAGGACCGTCTCCCAAGCTGCCACAGTCTTGTACTGAAGTGACTTGCCATGTTCCCATCCAAAGGTGCAAATTAAATGTGCAAAACTGGAATATCGCATAAAATATTTGCGAAAAAAAGCATTGTTTACATCCAACTAGTTGAGAACAAAATTGACAAAAAAAGACCGTATGCACAGTCTTGCTGTTGGAGGCGGTAGACCAGTGCTTAATTTGTTCCGCCGTTTGCCGGAACGCAATCCGTTTTCTCTCAATTTCTGGCTTCCAAGGATCCGGAAAATTTTATTCTGGGATCCGGTAATTATCTGACCCCATTTGTCTTTATCTGCCCAATTCCTGCCCACCTTTTTCACTCTACTGTACTACAATGCATTCCCCCGACTCAAGAATATACAGAGCACTCGCCTATGGTGTGCCAGGCTGCCTTCGTCGTAGGCTGGTGCTGTCCCCTGCAGTCGGCAGGCCGGCCCGTATTATGTGGAAATTAGCGATTAGATAAAAAATATTATAAAATAAAATAATTAATAATTATTGTGTTAGTGTGTTTTCTTTATTGTGCATTGTATAATGTAAAAAAAAAATAATAATAATAATAATAAATAAAATGCACTACTAGCAAGTCTGAAAAGGCTGCTGCTGGGTAATTTACGTCCTGTACGTAACTTATTTTTAGGCGGCATTTGGCCAAAACAAAAAGTGTCCTGACTCCTTCGTGCTAACATGTCTAAAAGACAATCAAGTTTGCTTTCGTTTTTTAAAAGAAACGAAGACTCAAGTCTATCATGTTAAACGGTCATTTAACATGATATTGAAGATTAAGATAAATTGTGTTGAAAGTAATCTAAAGGTTTTTTGTGTGTATATGTCTTAAATTATGTTGTAAATGATGTATGTAAGTCCTGCTGCTTAAAAATAGGCATGTTAGACACTGAACCATTGCGTTCTGTTTGTGTTCCAGCAACTGTTTTGGGCCAGCCCCCCTGTCCGTCACCCCAGTCCTGTTGTGTTCCAGTAACTTCAAATTTACAAATTAAGCACTGCGGTAGACTACTTTTTGGTAACACAGCGAGTCAAGACCGTTCTGGGAAATGATTAAGCTGAACCACTTTGATGACAGACTTTAGCTAAGGAATTGTTAAATCGATCTGTTGGTTAGTCCATTGCTTGACCCCAGTTCCAACATAAAAATTAATGAAAAACACGTAAAATTGCTTGATTTACATCTGGAGTGATTATAATCTGGAAGATGCACCTTACCTTCCCCATGTAAGCCAGTCATAGACCGTGTAAAACTATGGATGCAGGGACTGTGAGGTCCTCAATAGGCTTCAGAATAATGGTTTAGGGCAAAATGGGCATGACCAGCCATGGAAATATTACAACTGGGAAAGAGGCACAGAGGTGACGTGTGGGGGTAGAGAATTGCTGAAAGCCAAATATAACTTGTCTTTATTTTTCTATGGAACAAACTGGTGCAGATCAGATTGAGGGTCTGGATTCTGATCATGCTATCAATTAATTTGGAGATATCTTTTTATCTTTTTAGGTCTTTGGACAGTTGCCCAAATTTGAAGATGGGGACCTAGTGCTGTATCAATCCAATACCATGCTGAGACATTTGGGGCGCAAACATGGTAAACCTGAATGGTTTGCACTTAGAATTATATAAACATCGTTAATACAATTTCATGTGATTACTCTGTTCAAGATTGTTTAGCATTTTGCACCAGAAATAAGGAACATGCTAACCTGGTCTTATTTACAGCTGCATATGGAAAGAATGACTGCGAAGCTTCTCTGATCGACATGATGAACGATGGCGTTGAAGACCTTCGCCTAAAATACATCAAGCTTATCTACCAGGAATATGTAAGTATTGTATTCAAAAACTTCCAATCGGCTCTTTTAATCAGTTTGCTACAAACTGATCTCTCTTTTTGTTGCCATAATTAGGAGACTGGAAAAGACGCCTTCATCAAAGATCTGCCCAACCATCTCAAAGCCTTTGAAAACGTTATGGCTAAAAATAAAACTGGATTCCTTGTTGGCGATCAGGTGAGGTTTCCAACAGTAACCACACTGATGGATGAGTCAAACTAAAGTCTGACCAACACTAATAATTCATGTTTGCTCTCAGATTTCATTCGCCGACTACAACCTGTTCGACCTCCTCCTAAACTTGAGAGTGCTCTCCTCAAGCTGTCTAGATCCTTTCCCCAACCTCAAGAGCTTTGTGGAGAAGACCAGCGCTCGCCCCAAAATCAAAGCTCTGCTGGAGTCTGAGAGCTTCAAGAAACTTCCCATCAATGGCAACGGCAAGCAGTGACCTGGAGGAAAAAAAAATCTTTATACAGTTCCTTGTAATGTTAAAAGGCCTTAACCACTGCTCTTGGATTAGCCACGTGTCCAATATCTTTGTACTATTATAAATTTTGTACGTTTAACTGTGTGTGTAGTTACTAACTGAATGCTATGCTTCTGTAAACAATAAAATAATTGTCAATAATTTCTGTGTTCATTTACATGTCTCTAGAACCAGGTAATTGGTATAATTGTCATAGTTAGATGCCTTAGAGGTTTATAATATTTATTTTTATGAATATTTATTTAGAGGTTCAGAACTTCAGAAGTGATGTATTTTTTTTTTGAAAGGCCTGCGCAGCAGCATGTCTTTAAAAAAAAATCACTTCTGAAGTGACCAGGCGATGAGCAGTTTATTTTTCTAATGCAATGTACTTATCTTTGTTTTTAATGTAATTTTTTTTTTAATATTTTGCTTTCAAAGCATTTCATTTTTTGATGTTTTTATTCTTAAAGAGGGTGGAAAGGTGTTTTATTATAAACAGGTGAATAAGTGACTAAAACTAGTGCAATCATTGCTAACTTAAATTGTTATTAAAGTTTATATAAATACACACAGTGTATGTATTAATAGAAGCACATCAACGGGCAATGCGGTACACCCTTGACATTTCGCAGGACAACACGAACATTCGCTTTACCTACCTAACCGCATGTTTTTAGGATTGTGGTGGAAACCCACGCAGCATGGGTAGTAAATCCAAACTCCTTCCAGGAAGGTCACCAGCGAGCCTCAAACCAACAACCTTCTAACTAGAAGGCAACAGTGCTACCCATTGCGCCACCGTGCCGCCAAGGGTAATGTTATTTTAGAATTAAAAATAATAGTTGTAAATAAAAATGGTCTGTCATGCAAAGCTTTAACGGTTTATTTTTTTTAATCCATGAAATTTCCTCTTTCGTTTTAAGCTTTTATTTTGAAATCGTTGTAATATAGCTGTTCTCGCTGCATTCACTGTCCTCTTCATCCTCTCACAGTTTAGCCAGGTGGTTTCCAAAATGTCTTCTATTGAAGAAATTTCCGATTCTGTGCAAGAACAGTTGGAGGATCAACGAGTAGAAGAGCAGAATAATGCTGAGGAGGTGGAGATGGAGTATGAGGAACCCGTTAAAACGGGTTATATCTTCTACAGGTAATGTTAGCAACTAGCCTAGCATGGAAACTCTGATTAACTCCGGATAAATAACTTTATTTTTTAAATATTAGTTAAGTATTCTCTTCCACTTTATCGTTTGATATACCATTATGCTCCCGTGTTAAAAAATAGGATTTTTGCGGATTGTCCGCTTAATTCCCGAGATTCGCGTGAAATGAATTTATAGCCGCAAATGATTCTTTTGAACAGAATCAAAAGAGTTGAATAGAACTACCACCCGATATACGAAATGAATGTTATTCTGGAAGCAATTTTGTGTAAATAGTGAAGTACAAGAGTTTTGCAACACTGTCAATAAAGGAAAAGGTGGCTACTTTTAATTATTTCATACTTTTCTATTTTTGCGACAGTATTATTTTAACAATGCAAACGGTCGTGAGAATACAGAAAGGCAGTCAAGTGAAAAGATGTGGGGAATCCTTTGTGTAATAGTGTACATATACTTGAATTTAGACTAAATCGCGCTAATTTAAATGTATTTGTAGTTGTGCATATTTTCTTTAAAGGTATTTGTTTGTTGTGAAACAACAATTAAATTTTCGATTTTGTTGTTTCAGAGACAGAAAAGAGTGGACCGATCTGGAACCTGTTCCTCAAGATGATGGACCAAACCCAGTGGTGAAAATCGCTTATTCAGAAAAATGTACGTCTTTTTTCTGTGCAGTTTTGTATTTGAGAACAACTGGGTTTTTTTGGTGCCAAGGAACCACCTCTCTGATAGACTTGTGCTTTTTCAAAACCAAACCTTGTACATTGATTGTTTTAGCTGGGATTTGAACGGTCAACTGTTTGGAAGTTCACAAAGGTGCACAGGAAGAGAGTTCTAGAATGTGTGAGCACTGAATGTTCTGCCACCGATGAAAAATATCTTGTGACATGAAGTGTGAATTAGACCAGTGTCTGAGGATCTGAGAGTGGGAGCTGGAGAGTAGGGGGTGGATGAGATTTGAAGAATAAGGAGGGGCAAGGTGATGGAGTTCTTTGTTTGGTTAGGAAGAGGTTTTTTATACTGAATACTATTCTGAAACTGATATCCAGTGTAGTTGGCGCCGGAGGGAAATGATGTGAGCCCATGTCTTTGTGTGAGTGAGGACGCTGTCTGCAGACTTTTGGGTGTTACTGGAGTTAAGAGAAGTTTGAGAAATCAAGAGTATGCCAAGACTAATAAGGAGAAAGTCCTCTGATGACCTAGATTAGGTTTGGGGGATTAATGGCTATGGGAATACTTTGATTTAAACCTTCATGAGTTTAGTTTAGTAACATAACAGAAGCATGAATTTCTATATTTTTCAGTGTGTTGATATGATTGTTGACTTCTCATCTGCAGTCACAGATGTGTTTGACATGTTCAGAGCGCTCCTAAAGAAAGACGAGAGGAGTGAGAGAGCCTTTACGTTGACCTCAGATGCCATCGATCTCAATGCAGCCAATTACACAGTTTGGTAAGAAGACTAAAATGCTAACTATTAACTACATAAAGTGAGAAATATGGAATCACTACTCTACTCAATTTAACATGGGTTGCAATGGGGTGGAAAATTCTGGAAAATTTCCGGACCGTTAGGTTGGAAACTTTGTTTCTGGAATTTTGGTATTTATATTGTTAATATAAGTCCCCCAAATTCCAGAGACAAGATTTCCATGGATCTTAACATGTTTAATATAGAATGAATCAAATTCGTTAAAAGTCCTATTCAAAATTAAACGGAACCCGTTATCACATTACTGGATGTATAAATAAGTGTTATCAACAGCTTGTTAAAAAACATTTGTCATCAATGTTTGCTAAGATCTGTGTTCATTAACGAATAAACAGTATTAAAAAGAAGGTGTATTGTAGAACATTGTTCATGAGTATGTTTTATCAATTTAACACCTGAATAAAAGTAATAATCTCCTTTGAAAACTATTCTTTTCAATTTATATTAATATATATAAATTTATCTACTTTTCAATTTATATTTAATAAGAATTTAGATAATTAATAAATATTTTCTTGATGGAGGCTTGATGAGAATGGGAGACTTTCAAAAATACTTTTTTCCCACTTTGTACTTCTGTATGCAAACAAAACTGGTTCGCAAAAGCATCTGAGCTCAACGCCACAAGATACTTCACCTCATGGTCATTGAATGTGCTAATGAGCTTAAATTTAAACAGTTTTGTTTTTGATCTATAGAGCATTAGTACTATTGATCATGAACATTTACTCAAATATCAAAAGGTACCCAAAAGCAGTTCAGTACTTTTAGGTGCACAGTTGCTTACAGTATATTTTATATAAAAATAGATTTACCTCATTTAATGACCTGTATATTTTAGAAATTATTTTGTGCAGGATTGAAGAAATTGTCAGTGAATGAAAGAATGCTCAGAGCATGTGGGGCTGCTACTTTAATAGCCCTGCTTTTAAAACATCTTCTCTTTCATTACTTCTCCAGTCTCTGTTCAAATTTTGAAATGCAAAAATACTTCCACACAAATGACATAAAGGAAAGTGGTTTGAAAAAGTAAAAAAGGGACAAAATCATTCACACATAGCAAAGAAAAAAAATCTGGTTCCTATTTGTAACTGAACACCCGGTGGATCCCTATTAATGACCAAAAATGTTATAAAAAATTTTAAATGACTGATAAGTACCCTGTTTTTCGCAAACTTACAGTTTATTCTTATTAATTCCTGCTAATTCTCATATATTCTTGTCAATTCCTCTGGAAAGTTTCCAGTTTTAAAAATTGCTTAAATTTTCCAATCTTAAATTAAACACATTCAGATAGAGACAAAATGCATCAATTTATTAGGAGGATTCAGGCTGAACATTTTTGTGGTGTGTGTGCGTGTGTGTGTGTGTGTGTGTGTGTAGGCACTACCGGAGAGTTTTATTGCAATCACTTAACAAAGACTTAAGAGAAGAGATGAACTACATCACAGATATCATAGAAGACCAGCCCAAAAACTACCAAGTCTGGTGAGTATACATTTAGTTTCAAATAAATATACATTTTCTCAGTTTAAGGTGAAGAGATGATGGAGGGAGACATACACACTACTACATAATTTATGTCAAATTTGTTTTTTGTCCAGATGTTTATATCCAGAGCTTTGGCACTATTGAAGTCATGTGAATATAGCTGCTTTGAATGTGAGGGAGAGTGGCGTTCAGGGATCAACACTCAACTTTAAAGAGTGGGGGGGTAAAAATGGGAGAAAAAAGGATTTTTTTCCCCCCATAGGATATGACCATTTTCAAAAATATTTGGCAGGCATCACAGAAGGATGGTGGTGGAGTGGCTAAACGACCCCTCAGACGAGCTGCAGTTTGTGGCAGAGATCCTTAGTCAAGACGCCAAGAACTACCACGCCTGGCAACACAGACAGTGGGTCATACAGGTGCAGAGTCTCATTTTTACACACTAAATAGAGTAGATTATAAATATAGTATGTTGTGTTTGCTTGGTAATGAGTAAGACGAAATCAAACCTCTGTCATGCCTTAGAGTGAAGTTAGCATGAAAACACTGAAATGTTTAAATAATAAAAATATAATATGGGTTTGTTAGACATTTGATATATATTTATTTTAGTTAAAGTTAACGGGGGACTGCCAGTGTCTATATCCAGCGCACATTGGGCGAGAAGCAGGGGGTACACTCTGGACAGGTATCCAGTCCGTTGCAGTAACTTTTTTTTTATTTTATTTTTTTGTTTGTATCAATGTCATTTCAGAGTTTACATGGGGAACATTCTATTATGTCACTGATCCCTCCATAGAGACCAGGCTGGTTGGCATAGTAACCAATTTGCCATATCTCTATCTCAGCTTAGAAAAATCAAGAGACGTGGGGGTTGGTTTATGTTACTCATTGCACCAGCACAAGCCGACATAGAGGTTTACTTGCGAACTTTGGCCATCTAGTTTATTGTTATTATTCTTAGTATGTCACCACCAGTTTATGTTGCATCTGTGTTTGTGGCAGGAGTACAAGCTCTGGGATGGAGAGCTGGAGTTTGTGGAGGAGCTGTTGGAGGAGGATGTAAGGAATAACTCTGCTTGGAATCAGAGACATTTTGTAATCAACCACACAAGTGGATTCTCCGACCCCTCAATCCTGGAGCGAGAAGTGCAGTAAGTGCCTATCAAAGAAAAAACACATTGTAACTCAGAGGTTTAAACCACAATTTAAACCATTTTGATTCAGAAGTAGTTTATTATACAATATTTTGCTGCATTTGTTTGCTAACAATCAAACTTCTGTCAATCCATTTTAAAAAGGAATGCATGACGTGTCACTTTCCTACCGAGCCACAGCCCTTTCCCTGAGAGTAAATGAGTTAGTAGCATCCAGCTGCAATACTGGAGCTTAACTGTTGGGCACCGCACATTTAGGCCATTCTGAGCGCTGTCCAACAGCTTCCTCTAGTGTTTGAATATCTAACCCTTACCCAAATCTAACCATAGATGGGAATCTAAATGCCTAACTGCATGGTGCCTGTTGAGCTCTGGTATTGGAGCTGGATAATATTGCAGCGAGTGGCAAAACAAGCTGCAAAATGGCTGTGTTTATTATGGTAAAGTGCAGAACCACAAGTTATTATGATAGTTACAAACTTAATTTTAAAGGGCATGTAGGGACTAATGAGATCCCCACATGTTAAATGGAATACTAGTGGTTCTTGGACTTAAGTTGGATTTGATGATCTATGGACATTTGGTTGTACATAGACTAGTATGCACAAATAGATTTTTTTATTACAGAATCTGTAAGCAAGCTAAACTCTGTAGTTAATGCTATCATTCACTTAAATATGCTAAACACTTAATATACCATTGGTTCACTCAAAAGTCTGAATTACCAGACATGAAATGACAACCTCAAATCCAGTTTTATGCCCCTTGAAGGGAATATATAATAATATATTCCAGAGAAGACAGGAGAGGGCTTGGAGTCCAAATATTTACTAAGAGTTTCATGAATAACACATTACAGATATATCTGGGTGAACTAACTGCATTACACAACAGCAAAGTGTGACAAAAACTCCCGTCGCAATGCGTTAGTTTCCACACCCCTTCCTTGTGGCCTGGCCTTATATATGTTCTTAAAAAATGCAAATTAGTTGGGGCGTAGTTCCATTTGCGTCGGGCCTTTTGGACGTGAGCCGTTCCCTTCCTGTAATGGTGAACTGTCTTAATCCTCTGCACAGAGAAAAAGACACTCGGGGTGATAACACAGGTCTATAAAAATATCCTATTGATTAAATTCAAGTAACAAAAGAAATACACAATTATCACTCATTTATTTTTCAGTTTAATAATACACTTAATACTCAAATGATTATAACATAATACACCACATAGTTAGAGAAAATGAAACTGTTGGGAGATACCCAAATTATCCTTCACCCTGTACTCAAGTTTTGTTTCTCCCTTCAATGGATTTCAGGAGTTTGTAGAATGCTGTCAGCATTTAGATTTAGAGTTTGCCTCAGACTACAGGTTTTGTGATGTCATATGCATACCGTCTTTACAGAGCACTTCCTGACACAGATTGCCATGTTTTCAGTAACTTGATGTGGGTCTCTCTGGGTTCTGTTATTGCTCCATGCACACAACCTGTGCTCCTATCGTTGAGATGTACAGATCTCAGACAGATGACGTAAAAAAACCTCAAGATGCACTGATTGACGGCCAGAAGGCCTTCTTCCCAACTGAGTGGCGAGGTTGCATAACATTTAGAATTGTCAGTGTTTACCAGGGGCTTGTACTATGAAGCTGGATTAACTAGCCAGCTAAGTTAAGAATTAAATTGCACAAATCCTGGGTTTTGTGTTTTATGGAAGAATCTAGGAGTTCATTAATCGTTGTCACACTGGTTACTTACACCACATGGCTAACCTACTCTGGGGCCAGTCGTCCAATCAGAGGTTTAAAAGGAAGTTTTAAGTGACGTAACACACCAGGATCACCTTTTCTTTCCAATCCTGTGAATATTTCTCTGCAAATCATTCGACGAACAGTTCATAGGGAAAGAGTTTTTAAGGACTAAAAGTTTTTAAAATCTGTTGAATTTGTTGGTCCTAAATACAGATCAAAAGTACATCAACTGTGTTAAACATGTCGTTGCTGAGCTTGGGCGCAGAGCTAACTTTTACAATGCTTAGTAAACTAGGTTTTCTTTGGGGGAGTTTTGTTAGTTATTTTTTCATTTCACCAAAAAGTTTCTTTTTCATCAAAAGTGCGGTCTAATGCAGCCTTGTAGACAGACCACATGCTTCAAACCGTGTTGCTTTAAATAGCAAGAGTAATAAAGAATGCATTTATTTGTAAATATTTTAACTGTAATGGACAAAAAATGCTAGAGTGTAGAGTGTGATGTAACGGAATGTGAACAAAAGTTTAATGAGCTTCCTCTCTTTCAGGTACAGCCTCAAACAAATCAAGAAAGCGCCTCACAATGAAAGTGCTTGGAACTACTTGAAAGGGTGAGAATGGCAAACCAATGTTACTCTTTCAAATACAGACCAGCAGATGGCACTCGATCACAATTTATTGAGAGATCAGTTATTGTTAGAGGCATTTAACGTTTTGGGATCCTGCAGAGACTCTAGAAATAGATGAACTGGAATCTAGTGCAGCGTTTGGTGAAATAGTTTGAAGCGCATTTTCAGTTGTTCATTTTGTCTGCAGAGTTCTATTGCATCATGATGATCCTGTCTGCTCTTTGACTCAGCATCTTGCAGGATTTAGGTTTGTCCTCGTACCCTGGTCTTCTGGATCATGTGATGGCACTTCAGGACACATGCGCTTCTCCGTATCTCTTGGCCTTCTTGGTCGACCTCTATGAAGATGCTCTGGAAACCAACAACTCGAGCCATGACCAGCAGGAGACCCTCAACAAGGCTTTGGAAGTGAGTTTTGAATTCACACACACTAGAATTTTCTAATAAGAAATATGAAAACCCTCTATCTCTACCATCCCTACCTACTGCGAGTCACATTTTAGACAGAACAATAAATGTTTAATCAAATTAATAAATGGGTTTCATTTGGGCATAGAAACACAAGAATGTTTTTTTAAGTGACATTTTGATCACATCTTTTAATTTTACTCTCTTTGTTGAACACATGTCTAAATCTGTTTTGTTAAGAATCTACATTTGAATAACTTCAATGTTTGCTGTGTGAATCTAAGGAAACTTTGCCTGTTTTATTCATTTGTCATGAAGCACAACATTAATTTATGCAAATGTTATACAAATGCAACCAGAGAGAGTATAAACTCTGCATTTATTAGTCTCACTGTAACAAAATATTGTTAAAAATGCAGTATTTGAATCTGGGGTTCAAAAGCAAAAGAGCAAATATTCATATATATATATATATATATATATATATATATATATAGGTGGCAACTGAAGGATACACTTCATTCTTAGAAGACTTAGAATTTCTCTTAATAAATAGTAACAAACAGTTTGGTGAGAAACAATGTTGTCCTCACAGAAGAAAGTATTAGATTGTAGAGGCCTTGCTGGGTACAGACTGACTTTTCTTCTAGTGGTAAATGAGAGAAGCTGAGGATGCTGACTGACCTCTGCACATGAACAGATGCAATCATAAGCATCAGAGCTCCACCCTTAAAGTTTGTTTTCTCAACACAGCAGTGCAAACAGACTCCTTTCTTTGTTTCAACCCCCTCATTACATAATGAAATTAATATTTCCATATAGAGAGCTAAACATACCAGTCCCTCTCTTGGCTTATCTACTGTTTCACCTATTTTTTGTTGTTATTGTGATTAGTAGTCTCAAGCAATGTCTCAAATCAGGGATTTTTTTAGTGAGCTTTAGTTTTTGTATTATTTAGCTTATCAATGTTTTAGACCGTGTAATCTGGTGGTTTGTAGGAAATTAGAAAACATTCATGTTTATGCTAATTTGAGCCTTTTAGAGAATCCTGTCTCCAGCTGAGAGTGTGTGTCTTTAAATATTAACTGAACATGGCTTTAATAGATGTTAATTAATAATTGATCTGTGTGCCAATATCAAAAACAAGTCGTCTATAAAACCTCTCTGTATAAATCGTGAGGGAAGCAGAATCAGAACGAGGAACATCCTCTCTAGAGAGAGAGTCTCCGTGACAGGTCTGTGTTTTTCCTCCGGATGCTGTGTCGATGTGGAGGTTAATGAGATTTTTTTGCGCTGGATTTCTCATCTACTGCTGAGTTGAAAATGATTTTCTGTTTAGAAATTGAGGCCATGTGCATGTGTGTTTGCTTCAAATCTGGTTCATCCTCTCAGCTGCTGAAAAGACTAGTGCATATGAGATTAGATGAGGAACATGAAAGTATTCGGAGGATTTTAAACGGGTAGTTCCTCTGTGATGAGACTAGTGATTGCTTATCTTTTGTTAAAGAGATTGCATTATATATTTGACAATAGTTCTGAATTTTTCAGCCTGTTACATTAAGAAATTATTAAACAGTTGGTTCCCTAACTTCCACAATTGCTCTCAATGATGCAACTTGCTGAAGTACTGTATAAAGCTTCAACTGTCTCCATTTACCTCCACAAAGTTGGATCTGTAAATTTTCTCTATTAAAAGTTGACGAATAAGTAGCAATAAAGTAAAAAAAAAGTTTTGCAAATTGTGCAAATGTTTTAATTATATGTGGAATTTTGTTAAATGTTAGAATGGAAAAATTCTCCATTTTTTTTCTAGTAGTTAAAAAAAATTAATTTCCATTTATCTGAAAATAACTGTACAGTTGAAAGATATGTTTTAATAAAAAATATTGTAAATTTAGTTTTCCCTGGACTTTGAGAAAATGTTTGTTGGGTGTGCAACAATTTAAGGATGTTCTTGTTTGTCATATTTTTGTTTTCTTTATACATATTTATTAGCATATTTTTAGAAATAATTTTATTGTTCGTTACTTTGGTTATTCTTCAGTTCAGCTTTGACCTTTCTTTCCACGAGGCTCTGAAGTGCAGAGTATTGATGAGTGTAACCAGCCGATTTCTTTTCAGAAGCTCTGAACTGGCTTTTGCCGCTGCTCAGAGGGAGCCGAGCCGTCTCACTGCCCTTCACAGATGCTCTTTATACCAGGAAAATGTCATAGCTGCATTTAGACCCTTACCTCCTGCTGTTTTACAGCATCTCCAATATGAAACTGTTCACTCCAGATGATTTATTTGTTTCCAGTCTTCTCACCAGATTCATAGGTTCCCACATTATCTTGTATGCTTTATTTATTTTCTAAAAATGCTGTCATTACTCAACTTAGCTTCACCACCATTACACCAATTTATACACAAAATTGCTTTCTGTGAAGGTGCTAGTGATAAAAAGGTGTTTTCTTTATGTTCTTCCATTCAAGCTGTGAAACTTGTATAATATATATACATATATATATATTCTTTCATATAAATTAGCCTCTTATGGAGTGTTTTGCAGATAAAACAGTTTTCCTCAACCAGTATACAGCTAAAGGAGTCAACACACGTGGCTTTTTAAAAGAAGGTGGTGCTATGGATTTCAAAACCCTTCGCTGCTGTAGTATCTCATGTTAGAAACTTGGCCATCATTACTGATCTCATGGTTGAGGAGCTTGAAACCCACGAAAGCTGTTGTCTTTGGTTGTGGCTAGAGTTGAGTCTGGAACAGAAAATTCTGAACATGTTTCACGGTCCCCAACGCTCTGAATTGGATTCGTTTTTGACTTGAGTACATTTTAAGATGACAATGTGAACGTGGTCTGTTGTTTACGGAGTTGTTTACATTGACCGTAACTAGAACTGGTGGAAGGGAAAATACTTTTTCCATGTTGAGTTGTGGCTGTGAAGAATCAGTGGTTGAACATCACTTTTGTTCTGTATATTGTGTTTTAGCATTGATCATTGTGCCCTGTTTTGTGAAGTGACTGAGTTTTTGGTATGGAATTAAAAATTATCTTTTTGATATTAAAGACTTGTGAGACGAATTGTAATAAAACAGAAAGAACTCTGGTTTATTTACTGCATTGTCAAGAAGGTATAGAAATCATGTATTACCTAAAGCCCCCTGAGGTGGGCGTGCTCACATGCCTTTCTCTCTTTGTCTAAAAAGAATCTGTCGAGAGAGAACCCATATTTATGCTGTCTCATACAGGAAGCATGTCATTTTATGAGGTACATCATATTATTAGCAAAACAGTCTAATATTGTTCAGTATTATCATTAATATTAAGATTAAATGTAATGATTTAAAAATTCTCCCACAGTTTCGATTAGGGTGCTTCAATAAATTGTATATTAAATTTTTAAATAGGTTTTATTATTTTAGATCAAACTTTCTGGTTCAGATGGGTGTCATGGGTGTCACATAAAGTTTGTGCTGCATACAGTCAAGCATGCCGATTGGTGCGTCATGATTGGTACTGAGATTTGAAACTCTTGGTTAAAATTCTTACTTATGGCCATCTTGTGTCTGTCTAGAATGTTCTATATATACTTTGCTAGCTTGCTTGCTTGCTTTGTTTTTCACAGTTGCTCTCAGTGCCAGGAATAAAAGCTAGAAAAATAAGTAATTGTTTCCAATTGGTTTCAGTTATGACAGTCCTTTTATTTTTTGGTAGATGTTTCTCTCTAACTTTGACTCACTCCTTCATGTCTGTTTACTTTTATAGCTCTGTAGGCTCCTTGCTGAGGAGATGGACACCATTAGAAAGGAATACTGGGACTATGTGTCTCGCACTCTCCAGAGCTCCTACGGCTTGGTTGACCCTGTCCAATCCTCACAGGAGCATGACGTGGAGCCCACTGACTCCTGAACCAAAGCACCAGATGACAATGTGTGCTTTGAAGATGCACTGAGACTCTATCCCTGTGAGGGTGTGTATGTAAAGAAAAGCTTTAATGGGATTTTTTTGACTCAAATGTGTACAAAAAAAGCTTTTTTGAAAGATGTCGAATTACTAAGCTTTGAAGAATATGACCATAAAGGGCTTAAAGGAGTAAAAGTATAGAAATTAAACAAGTCTCTAGCAAATGTTGACCTTTTTTGATGGAGAAAGAGGACCTAAATCTCTGTTTAGAGATAAATCACCCAAGATTTCCTTCTGGTTGCATTGGTTCTCATTTTTCGCATTATATACATTTTGTTGAAAACTCACACAGGTTTGAAACAAGTGGAGGCATGAATAACGGTGGGTAAATAGTACATCACATTAAATGCTCTTGAAAGGAATGGAACGTTTGAAGAAATGAACTGTGTTGGATTGCAGTAAATGATATCAGTCGCTTTTATTGTTTAGACGTCCTAGTTTTCATAACAGACATGCTTCAGCCTTTAGTGATAATCACTTCGTGTCTGTGTTTGCAAACTGTTACTGTGATCACTTTATTTCCATGTTCCGATATTATAATGAATATTTCTAAAACTGTGTCTTTCTCATTCTTTCTTTTATTATTCCAGGTTGGTTTGTGGTTCAGAGGCTTTCTTAGTTTGTCAATGTTGTGTTTTTTTTGTATTGCCAGATTGAATTCTAGCAATGTCTCTTTTGCGACCTAATCATTTAGAATATTACTTTTATACTTTCAACATTTTTAAGAACAAATTGCTAAGAGTTGCTTTGTGGATATCTGAGATTTTATAGAAAATTATAGTCGATCGATCCTTTACCCCTGTTCGGCCAACCACTGGTCACTATCTGTTGCCAGTGACTGTGCTTTGACATAATTTCTATTACCAGAACATTGACATGGACAAAGTAAAAGATTAAAGATGATGGCGCCTCTTTTTAGCTGCTGGTCAAAGATGAAATTCTTATCTCTTAAAACTTTTAAAGTATGTCTGAAGTAATTTCAGGGCAGTGAGATTGTGGTTATGGTCAATTCCATTGGGATTTTATGTTTGGAGACGTTAGAAACTTAATCTATATTTTCTTGAACCATTCACAATTCATTTTCTGTCCCCAAAGGGCAGTGTGTCCAGATATATGTAAGGCAGCAAGGGTGGGGTTTTGGGGTTCGTGCATGGGCAATAACTAGTTATTCCAAAAGATTTTTAACAGATGACCTCTGGATCAACAGCTGAATAATTTCTATACGCTTGTGCTGCGAATATTGCAGTGAGTGAAATAGCTCAAAAAGTTTGTTTATAACCGTTTATGTATTTCCATGTAGAGTCATTATTGCTGATCTGAAAAGTGATCCAATCTGTGTCTCAAAGGCCGCAATCAAATCGGAACTAAGCAGCATTCCTCCTAATACAATGAGTGGAGTTGAAGACACTCCTTCCTTCCTGTTTACTTGTACAGCTCTAGATTTCTGGCTGAGGAGGTAGACGCCCTGGAACTATGTGTCTTACACTCTCCAGAGCTCCTATGGCTTGGTTGACCCTGGCCTATGCATGCACAAGCTAGACTCGGAGCACAGACCTGGATATCTTTGACATCACTTTCACCTAGTTCTCTCTTGAACCATTCAGATGTTCTCTGCAAACTTAAGGACGGATTGTGTGCTTTCTTGAGCATTTGGAGTTTGCCGGCATGGCAGGGTTTCACTCATTTATGGTGAAGTGTTTTACCATTTGTTTTCGTTGGGTGATTGAGGGTATACTCACAACTGTATACTGAGCTATTTCCGGACCATTCTCATGATTCTTAGGCTAGATCTGGAGTGACACCCCGAGTCTTGTAGCCCATTCCTGCATTGCGTGAGATGCAATATTACAATCTACATATCGACTAAAAAAAAATCGAAACCAGCTGTTGTACATCACCTAAATTCAGTATATTACAAAGTTCTTGTGCATTTAATAGAATAGAATATATTAAAGCTTAAGTTGTTTAGAATGTAAATTGTTTAAGGTATATCTGGCCAAATATTGCTCCATTGTTCTAGTGTTTGCTGTTATCCATATTTCTCAAAAGCACCCTCCACATTTACCCTGCTCAGCCCTGACTTCAGTAGATGTGTGTACAGAGAGCAGGGTCAGCTCAGGATGGCCTCCCTGGAGTAGAAAAGGTCTAACAATCCTCATTCAAGGGCACTTGTGTGTTGAGTCCTGAAGTGTTTACGATGCAGAGCTTCTGTCTGTAGAATCACAAGATTACAGTTTTGAATCAGCACATCTCTGCTCCTTTGTTTATGTGCTCATCTAGAGAGCACAACTTCAATTGGGGCCCTTGAAGCGTAGGATCACTGCAGTGATGAATATTTTGAAGGGCAGCGTAACAGTTTTTGAGTATCATTTAAGAGCCACTGACTGAGAGTTGTTTCCTCTTTCAAACTGCTTGGTCACTGGTAAAAAAATTTTGTAAAGTACTGCAAATATCAGTAAACTATTCTGTATCTTCTCCTTCAGCTGTTCCCAGTTTAGGGGTCGCCACAGCGAATCATCTGTTTCCACCTAACTCTGTCCTCTTTCAGCACATCCATATATCTCATCTTTGGCCGTCCTCTTTCCTGGCATCTCCATCTCTCCTCACCACTATCCCTCCTCTACTCCAAACCATCTCAATCTGGCCTCTCTGACTTTGTCTTCAAAACAACCAATCTGTATGTTGATTGATTTTATTCAATTCTTTTAAATATGTGTTTTGTATGTCAAAAAATACAAACAACAAAAATTTATTATTTGCACTTTTTGGTCCAAAGAACCCCATAGGCTTTTTTTGGTTCTTCACCATTTTTTGCTGGTTCTTTGCCGGTTTGAAGGTGCTATATCGCACTTTTTTTGCCCTAAAGAACCCCATAAGCTTTTTTTTGGTTCTTCACCATTTTCTGCTGGTTCTTTGCCGGTTTGAAGGTGCTATATCGCACTTTTTTTGCCCTAAAGAACTAAAGAACTCCATTAGCTCTTTTTGGTTCCTCACCAGTGCTTTGCTGATTCTTTGCCGGTTTGAAGGTGCTATATCGCACATTTTTTTGCCCTAAAGAACTCCATAAGCTCTTTTTGGTTCCTCACCAGTGCTTTGCTGGTTTGAAGGTGCTATATTGCATGTTTTTGTTCTAAAGAACCCATTATGCTCTTCATCTGTTCTTTGTGGTTTTTGAGATATTGTTCTAGTACTTTGTTCGCACATGGAACGTATTATGGCATTTTTGGTACTTGAGTTTTGTTTTTGTTTTTTTATGTAGGTCTAAAGTAGTTCTTTGTTGTTTTTAATGTGCTTTATACAGATGCTGGTCATATATGTCATGCCAAAGTTTATTTATTTCGTACATTTGATGAAATGGAAGCAAAAAAGGTTCCCACAGAACCAGATTTAGTTCTATATACTATAGAATTATTCTCTTTAGAGAGTGTAAACCCAAGACGTATGCAATAGGCTATTGTTTACTGAGAGAAACACAGGAATCAAACTGACTGAATAATGTTTTCTCTGCCAGTCTAAAACTTCAAAGTGAAAAGTGCAGAGGCCAAAAAGAGAGGAGTAGAAACCTCTTAAATATGACCTGAAGCTTCTTCAGTTGATTTTCAATCATGGTAGAAACTGGAGTTATTAATGAACATTTTTTGAGGGAACTATCTCCTTAACTTTGCTCATTTGTGCCTTGATTGACATTTATGTTTTGTGACTGCTCTATTGTGCTAAAATCAAGTCCAGGTGTAAGGTTTCAAGATGTCAATCATCTTCACAGCACATTTCAAAACAGAAAAATAAAGTGCACTCGAGCCAACCTTTCTAAATGAGAGTGCTTACACCAGACAGCAGAAGTGGAATTGAGACGCTCCATAGGTAGAGAAAAGAGGATTGTGTCTTGTTTCCAGATTCACACGTAGAGAAGAAAACAAAGTCTTCAGAATCACAGAGAGATGGAGAGGGGAGTGGAATACAAAGACAGTGTTCTTTGAGCTCTGCTGCATCTATTGATGTTTAGATGCAGCTGGATGAGTTCTAGTGTTCAACCGCGTTTATTACCCATGTGAGGAGGCTTGGCTGTGCTTTACAGGTGCTTTTGGCCCCAAGTGGGATTGCGTCTAGTGATTTCAAGGCTGCTAATGTTCTATAAGTCATTTTCTATTCAGTTTAATTCAGCTGTTAGGGACTGTTTTAATTTTGTTAAATAGAAGATTCTTTACTAGACCAACTTCAAATGAAAGACATAAATTAGAGAGGCCGGCATGATGATTCAGCACTCTTTCAGGGTTTGAACACCATCAGGATGTCAATGAATACCGTATATTTCTCTCCTTAAACAGTATGTTGGATGTTTGTCAGAATGGTAAATAAGTGACAATTTGATCAAAGATTCAATCTCTGACTGAATCCTGTTTTCCACAACTCATTGTAACAGAGCAAGAAAGACCTCTTTGACCACTCAACATCCCCCTCTCGTTGGAAAATGTTACTGAAGCAGCCAAAATATTACATAAAATCTTGTGAATAATAACAGTGTTACGGCATTCCTAAACAAGTCCTTTGACCTTAAGAAGTTCCTTTCACAGACTTTTGTAAGTGAGCGCACTTTTTTTATCCAAAGTGACAGATGGGGAGAGGTCAGTTAATCATAAAAAAATGCTTTATGTAGTTTTTTTTTTTTGTTGTTTTTAGTTTTAAAAGTTGTGAGAGACTTTGCTTTTCAGATTTGGACTTACAGAGTGTTCCACCAGCCGAAAACAGTGAAAGAGAAAGTTTTGGTGAGAGATTTTCTTCCTCTCTGAGTTGGAACTACTCAATGCTGTTCATTTTCTGAACACAGGGCATCTGCAGGGGATGTAAGATTCAAATAGTTTGTGAAGGTAGGAAGGTGCTGACCCTGTTCCGTATGCAGAAATCAGTGATTGTGACCTGCTGCAACAGGGAGCCAGTGAAGAGAGCAGTGAAATGGGCTCTTCAGGAAGCTCAGTCGAGCTGCTGAGTTCTGTATCATTTGAAGAGGTCTGAGTGCACAGGAAGGAAGTCCAGTGAGAAAGGCATAGCAGTAATCCAGTCTAGATATGAACAGTGCTTAAACTAGAAGGCAACCATACTCTGAAACTTATTTGTATAGTGCATTTCATACACACTGGTAATTCAAAGTTAAGAATAAAGTAGGAATAAAGCATAATTAACAGAGATACAGCAGGACATAACATTAAATGCAATTTAAAAGGTTTGAATAAAAAATAATCACATAAAACAAATTATATAGGAAATCATGGAGGAAATATCATTTTTTGGGGAATAATAATTTCTTATGTATCAACTGTAAAGTATTCACATTAAACTGAATTTTCGTCGTGATGTTTTGGGCGACTATGCAACTCAATCTAAAACCATGGTCTCCAACAAGACATCACAATCCCACATTGGTCAGAACGAGTGGTGCCAATGAAAAAAAAGAGTTTTGGAGTGCTGTTCTTCACAAGAATGACTAATGAAAGCTGGCTGTTTTGATGATGTAAGTAGGACGTAAAAGAGCTGCTTGGTGGCGCTCACATAGTTGCCGCAAATCCTCTTATTTCTCCACATTTTTGTCAAACAGCTCCATGTGATCAGCCACAATCAGTATAAAACACTCCTGATTTCTTCTCTGTCGTCGTCTTCTTTCTTGTTTCCCCATTTGGCACGGTGAGCATGTTGTATTGTAATGAAATTTCGGGTCGCTGTATAGCCCTTTAATCTTGTTATGCTGATAATAGTTAGGTTTTTTCCTAATTGCTTAAACAATTATAACTCAAATAATTTCTTCGATATGTATCGCAGTACTTTCTACATAGAATACAATGAAAAGTGCAATTCTATACTGTAAACCCTGTAAAAGTTTACAGTTTTCAACTGGTTCCCTCAAAACATTTGAGTTGACCACCATTAGTTTCTCAGTAAACATTACTCAAAATTATTACTTTTCTCTCAGCAATTTTTAAATTATAGTGTAGGTTTAAGGTTTGATTGTGTGATATATTTACATGTTAATGTCTTAGAGTGTCGATCTTTGTTACTGTGTTCTTAAAAGTGCTTTTATTCTATATCGAAATCCCATTACTTTACCCTGAAAACCCAGTAGTTTATTTTCTCTAAGTGAAATTTGTTTGTTTTCCCTAAAATATCTTGTCAGTATGACAAAAATCTCAAATTGATTCAGAATTATTGTTTGAAACATTGAATCAAATCATTTAATTCATCAGCAAACTTCCCCTGAGTTCAGATTTCCATTTGCATTAACGATCTTTGCACTGAACACTGAGAAAGAGAGTCTGGCACAATGTCATTTCATGCTGTTTGTCTTCAAACAGAGAGCATTTAGTCCATTAGATTTCTTTGCTACTGCGTTATTTTGTCTTTTTGAATGATTATTCTATCACAAGTTCCTCCAAACAAATATGACTTTGGCATTGCATAGTGTCATTGCACAATTAATTCTGAGAGGTAACACAAATGCTGCTGTTTTAATTATTCATGATGACTTTTGCGAACACAATGTTCCGGAACACATAGTTTTCTCAAAATATCTCTTTTATTTGGAGGAGCTGTACAGTCCGTGAGGTGTTAAACAATGGTTCAGTCCATCGAACACACTGTTCCTTTATCCCTCGTGGCATCCGTTTCGTTCCTGCCGGTGCTAAAATATGATGCAAGTCTGACTCTGGGTTTGCCTTCTGTGATTTGAGTTTGACTTCTGGTGAAAAGTGTGAATGACAGCTGAGCTTGAAAAGGTCTTGAAAAATCAACAAATCTCAAAGATTTGGGGGTTATAAAGATTTTCATCTTTTTTAGAGTAAGGCTGAATCTCTGGAGTAATACGTGCTGATTCATGTTTTTTTTTCTTCCAATGTGAAGCATTGAAAGTGATGCTGATATACAGTGAGGGAAAGATGCTTTGGCTGATGGCCAAGACATTGCAACTTAATGGGGCTATTTTATGCAAAACCAACTTTCTTGAGGTGTCTACCATTTGATAGGGTTGTTCCTCTATACACAGACCTTTAAGGTTAAGTAAATTCTGTATTTATTTTACCACGGTATCAGAAAGATGTTGGATTTTATAACAGTGTGTTTATATTGAAAGCATTTTTTTATTCAAATAATAGTAGTGGGTAGGATTTTAGAGCTCCATTAGGATGGGTCTGATCTTCCGGATCAATTTAATTTATTTTCTAGTGCCTTCCGAGCACCAAATACAGCACAATTAGGAAGCGACAAGCATAAAACCAGCATCAAAGAAGTAGATGCCTTCCTGAACAGGGAGGTTTTAAGTCATGGTTAGAAAACGTGCTGGTCCCAGCCGCGATTGCTTTCATCGAGTAATCAGATCTGAGGAGCAAGGTATGGGGGCTAATGTGTTGTAGAGGGAAGGAGAGGCAGCATTCAACAGAAGGATGCAGGAGAGTGAGCAAGTCCATGAGGTAAACAGTGCCTTAAAGTTAAGAAACCTGTGTTTGTACTCTGACAGAAAGTTAATTGGAATCCAGTGCAGGTGTTAATGTTTTTAGAGTGTGATGTATGAGTTATTAACCTGGCGTCAACATCCTGTTTCAGCTGGAGCTTGTGAAGGGATTTGTTTGGTAGATCATAAAACCGGAGGTTACATAAGTTACAGCCTTTGATGAGCAGAACAGTCTGAGGCTATTGTGATGGTATGCAAGATGGGTGACTGAATTAATGTGGGATTCAGACTTTAAAAATATAGAGACGATGTATGAATTAATGCCATTGGGCTAATATGAGACAACTGTCGGGATTGTTTCAGAGCTCCGCCCTGAGTCTGACTCGCATGCAGTCTGTTACATACAACTTATTTTGTAATTATAAACAAGAATTTGGGAACGAATTCTTTGAATTTGACCGTAGGCAGTGTAAATGATCTTTCATGTGCTGTGATTACAACGGTCCGTCAGCTGAGTTCAGTGAAGCTGTCATAACTGTCGATCACATGGCCTCGTCTAGTTTTCAATTCATCTGGGAAAGGGAAAAACGTGTGGTGAGGTAGAGCTGTGTCAGATAGTAGTGGAAAATTATTCCATATTTTAGAAATGGCCAAGAAAAAGACCAATAAGATTATTTGAGTAAATTTAGAGCCCTGAGGGCCACCAGACAGTATATGGTTTATAGTGGTTACTGGGAGGAATGAGATCACTGAAGAAGAGTTTGTTGAAGACTCCAATGTTGGACAAGCAGATAGATCAGTTTTTTTTTTAAAGATGCTACTATATTGTACAACCATCTAAACAAAGAATGTTGACAAAATGTGAAGTCATAAAGCAAACAAAAAAAAAGATCTAAATCAGTATTTGGTATCACAACATTTCGCCTTTAAACCAGCATCAAATCACCAGGGATTTTTGTAGAATTATAATCATGGCATGTCTTAAACTGGGTGCAGGACAGAACAAAGTTTGCTAGCAAGGTGAGGTTGAGAAATATGGTAAAGGATCATAGACTGCGGCTGGAGATTAAAGACCAAGATCCGAGACGCATCAAAATAGAAGATGTTTAGCAGTGCCATCAGCTCCGAACTGGCAGAAACCAGTGGGACTCAGGTACACGTAACTACGATTTAGATAAGTCTGGCCTAAGGTGGTCTTCATGGAAGAGTTGTATCCAAAAAAACATGGGAATGGCCAAGATACTCAAGTATGTATTCAAACATAGAAATAGTGGTGCCGAAAAGCAGAAGGTGCTCTGGACTGATTCAAATTTTTAAAATTTGAACAGTAGCAGAATGAAGTTTGTTTGTTGAAGGGCTGGGCATCAGTACAAAAATACATGCTACAGACAACAGTGAAGCATGGTGGTGGGACCTTGAATGTTTGGGGCTGCATTACTGTACATGAAGATGGAGATTTGGTCAGGATTAATGGTGTTCACAATGGTGTGAAATACAGACAGATACTTATCTATCAAGCAATACCTGTAATAATAGTCTGAAGCATTCTTTGTGTACAACATTTTTTTTATACTTGCCTAAAAAGTTATATAGCACTGTTTGTTCATTCTGGATGAGGGTAAAATCGTCAGCGTAATAATGAAGTGGAATGGAGTGTAGCAAAAGGGAGAATAGGAACAATACATCACACCCCCAAGACTACCTTGAAAAACCCGTCAGTGAGGTCTGACTGAAATCTCTGAACCTGTAATTCATGTGAACCTGTCTGAGCCACCACATGTGCAGTGAATGGAGTGTATTTTTCCGCTTCGTCTGGATTGTTTTCATCTGAGCATCAGGAATCCACATTTTCTCCTACGCTCTTCAACTGTTATGTGTTTATCCCGTACAAACACAAAACCACCTTTTGTTTGTTCTTCACCAGCTAAACTTTGATATAAAGGAGGTGATGGTTGCTAAGCGACACGGGGGTAAAAGTTGCTCTATCATAAAGCTGTATGTGTGCATGAATAAGATCAGCAGCTTCAGAATCAGGCAGGTACAGCCTTTATCTGCTGTCAGAGAGAATGCTAATAGAATACAAAGCTCTGCTTATTCAAGAGCGGTCTTTGAAAGGTAGCATATGAGGCCTTGGTTTGCTGTGAACGTGTTTTGATGTCAGTGGAACACCTTGTGCATGGATTTTAATTACATAAACATCTATAAAAGGCCTCCTTTTGGAAACTTTGTCTTCTGTTTAACTACATCTGACAGGCCTAAAAATAGCAAGTGTCGTTAACCTCGCTTGCACTGGATGTTCTGACTGCGCTAGTTTTCCTTCTGTTACTAGCCGCCTCGGTTGATTCATTTATATTCAACCCAAATCTGTTGGTTGATATTAGAATTAACAGACAATTATAATTATTGGTTGATTACCCATAGGTAATCTAGATTTATCTAAAACATATACATTTATCTACATTTATCTGTATTATTAGACATTCAGCAAATGCTATAGAATTTTAAACTTATAAAATGTCTTCCAATCAATTTGATGGGAGTAAAGATTTTTTTTTTTTAGGATTTTTTGGACAGAGGCTCTTTCTCTATATACATCTGAGGTGATAAATATTGTTTTACCATTTTTAATAGCTCATTGAATATGATCAGACCAGTCGCATTTCAGTAAAAAAAATATATATGTTTTAATAAACCTTTTAAACCATGTGAATGCCAGCGATCCAATTTTCAGGTCACTTTTTAAATGCCTGCCAATAAAAGTCAATCAATATTTCTTTTTGCTAATGAAATTGTCCACAATGTGATTGTTTTTCCATTTTGTCTTAATGTGGAAATTTGAGGGATACAGCTCGGACATTCCTCTTATTAGCATTAATATGCAATTAAGCAATTTCTGTTTTATTGCAGTTTTGTCAAAGTTCTGATATACCTTTATATATAGGTACATCAAATATTCTTATACGAGTTGTATGGATGTATTTCAAAAGAAAAACAATAACCTCAAAATATGGCCGCATAACAGGCAGGTCATAAAGGGTTAATCTAATTAATTCTATTTAAAAGTTGTTTAGAGTTAAATCTCAAGCTCTGCATGCAAAGCCTTCTAAGATTTAAAAATAAGCAGATAAAATATAAAACAGTGTCTGGAAGTAACTCATGGGATATGTTTTACTGTGAACACGTTGAGGCCTACGAATATATTGGCTTTGATTAAAGTCTGTTCTTTATCCTAAATAATGAGCACAGAGCTATTTTACATGAATTGGGCAATCCTTTAATCACCGTACACCGTCAGATAAAAACTGAGCCGTTCACATTATTTTCGTAACATGGATTTCATCTTCACCCAATTGAGAGGTTTGTCTCAAAACCCAGAGCCTCAAACAAAAACAAAAAAAATCACTGAAAGGAAAGCAGTAAGTCTCAGTTGAATGCAAGATTCAGCAAAGAATTAAAATCCATTGGCCATTGAAGAACTCACCCTCAGGCTATCTCAGATGTAAGACTTTCTTTCTCTTCTCCAGCATAACATTAAAGACTTTTAATCTGAACTGTCTTTAGTGATTTGGGTAATTCAAGCCACGGTTGAGCATCAGAAAAGGTAAAATCAAAACCCCTGGTTCATGGCGACGTATTGAGGTCTTGTGAAACAAGCAAGAATCTCAGCTGCATTTACAAATATTTTACCATTAATCCACATCTGCCAAGAAAAGGAGGAAATCTAATACTTTCAATTTGCTCCTGGCTCAAATAATCGACCTGGTGGTTCTGTTAAATTTGTCAGGAGCCAATTTGGATAGGACATCGATTTCTTCAGAAATAATACACACGCAAGGTGGTGGTTTTTGTACTACTCATGTGTATTTTTTTCAGGAAATCAATGACATGGAGCTTTTTCTATTGCAGTGAACACTGACAATTCCAAAGGTAATCAGTTGGATGTTACTGAAGATAAAGCTTGTAATGGGATAAATGCAGCAGTTATTTTTTATTAATGTAACAGCAAGTCGCAAAGGTCTATAACAGCAAGTTTTTGAATGCGTCTTTTCATTTCTTAAACATAGGAAGACCTATCCTGTGTGTAATAGAAACACAAATAATTCTTAACAAGACATAACCGAAACAACTTTAGATTTGAATTCCAAATTAAATTTAGAAAATGTGACTGGAGAAATAACTAGAAAAGGGTTCATTTGAAAAGGAATGTTTTTGACCATGAAACGCTCAAAGTAATCTCCAAATATTTTAGAAGGAAAAAAAAAAACAACCTCTCTTCACAACAATTTCTCTTGTAAAAAAGCCATTAAGTCAATAATTGATTTGAAGTGGTAATTGTTAAGCAGAGAATGTGACCCAGACATCTATTTCTGGACAAAATAGCTCTTTCTACTTGTTTATTTCATACTGTGGTTAACAATTTGGGCATGCCACATATTATGTGACCTTGTTTTTGACATATTGACATATAGATGTGATATGCTTGTTCTTTAGCTTTTGTCAGCTGCCTCGAAAAAAACATTCTGAATGAGTGAGGAAGACACAGGTGAGCTAGTCTTTATATTATAACAGCACAAATAATCCTTTCAAAGTCATGATAAAAATGATAAAATTGCCTTCAGCTTGGAAATAAAAGCTAGTTCATTTCATGAAGGTAGATGGTTTAAAAGTGTTGGCCAAGTTAATTAGCGAAGGATATTCAGGATATGAAACTTTCCATCTTTAAAAATCATTGGACTTTGTCTTTAACCCAGGGAAAGATGGTGTTCTATGGAATCAGATGGAAGGAGATTACATAAAGATTAAAAAGTAATGGACTCCTAATTGAACCCTGTGGTGCATCGTAGGTAAAAGAAGCAGAAAATGATGAAGGTACTCACCGAGCCTGACAAAGAAAAAAAATGTAAGTGTCTCTGAGGAAAGATTCAAACTACTTTAAAGTGACGTCCAATACTAAAAGCTTTGCCAGAAGCAATAAGATGATAATATAAATAAAACTTTAATCAAAGCAGTTTCGGAACCGTGTTTATGTGAAACCTCTATTCAGTTCTACTTACAAAAGAAGTCAGAGGTGAGTGGAATATTTGTTTTCCAAAAAGGTTGGATAAACGTATCATTTAGAAATGGGTTTATTATTTCACTGTTTTTTATGCAGTGTTTGGACTCCATTGTGTTTCATAGACAAATATGTGAAAAAAGTGGCTGCTACAGTGGATTTCCTGCATTCATCTGAGCAGTATGCGCTATACATTGAAAACCCCATCTTAGACACTCCCATAGATCTCAATTTACCATTAGGAGCCATGAGCTGAGATCAATTATAGACCACAGCTCCTAATGCTCGACTCTTAATAATAGACATTTACACACTGGATGACTTGTCAGTGAATAAAGCAAGAGCAAACGTTCATCCCAGAGTGAATCTTTGCTTTAATGTTGAGCAAGATGATAATATTATTGGAATAGCTCACTAATAAGCAGGAGACTATGCGATGTACTCTTATTGGAGTTGTTTCATGCTGCACTTATAAGTGCTCTTTGGAGCAGCTTCTGAAAGGTTTTCTAAGAGCGTGCCAAAACCACAAATACAATTACCATAATACTTTGCAAACTCACATCCTGAGCTGGAACAGTCTGTTACCATTTTAGCCCAAGAGCCATCAGCTTTAAGTCCCTTGGGAGCTTTCTCGTGATGTCTCTATGCTTCGTTGTCTTGAATCTCATGTGTACTCGCATCACGAGGTGTAGACGTGAGGTGCCTCCGCTCAGAACAATGCTTAATTATGCTCATTACCAGCATTAGAGGGATATTCGTTAGATAGCAGGCTTCAGATTGGAGCTTTCAGGGATCATTTGCTCTATTTCTAATGGGGATGTATTGTCTTGATAAAGTGGTTTCTCCAGGGAATGAGAAACAGCCCTCATCTCCACGGGGCGCTTGAGGGAATCAGCCAGTCCTGAAATTAAATCCTTATTTCACTTCTTAACTTCAAACCTCTTCGTATCAGCTTGAAAATCAGAGATTGAGGATTTTCTTTGTTTTTAAACACTCTTTGTGTTTAAACGAGGTACAAGTTTTTTTTACACTTGGTGCGTTCTGTTTTTATAAAGACCTAAACATAGATGGCGATGTTTTCTAAAGCACACTGAAGTAGTGTGTTTCACAACAGGTGAAAAGGAAAGCATTATTTATTGAACACGATTAACAATTGGGACAATTTGACAACAATTGGACAAATTTTCATAATTCTTGACCCTTCCAGCCTCCTTATCCATTTCTTTTGAAGGAGAGAAGATATCACGGATATTAGTTTAAAATTAAAACTTTCTGATACTTTTGCTTCATTCAATCTATAACAAGTCCATTGGTAAGCAGCTCTTCGTGAGCATTTAAATATATTGTGTAAACTTTATCAGTCAGGTTTAGTCCCTGTTGCACCGAAACTGTGGCTATTATACATATTTTAAAAAGACCATGGGCACGGTGGCGCAGTAGGTAGCACTGTGGCATTCCAGTTAGAAAGTTGTAGGTTCGAGGCTCGTCGGTGATCTTCCTGGAAGGAGTTTGCATGTTCTCCCCGTGCTTGCAGGAGTTTCCTCCAGGTACTCTGGCTTCCCCCACAATCTCAAAAAAACATGTGGTTAGGTTAATTTAATAATCTAAATTCCCCTTAGGTGTGAATGTGTGAGTGAATGCAGCCCTGTGAAGGACTAGCGACCTGTCCAGTGTGTACCGCAGACCCCCATGACCACAAAATTGGGTTGAAAAATGAAAGAATGAATAAAACGACCGGATTTTAACCATTTCAGCCCAATAAAAAACCCACCTATTTGGCAAAAACATATGAGGTGCCACACAGTCCCAGGACCTCTAATTTTCTCCCACCTCAAGGAAAATGTTTAATTAGCCTTTAGTAAATAGTATTTGAAGTAAATAGTAAAAAGTTTAAAACTTAGTCACAGACAAGGCAACTTTTGCACTTCAAGATCCGGGGCTGGTAGTTTTGTTGAAACTCTGAACTGGATCTATGTAGAACTTTGTATGTTCGATCCTAATAAGAGATGGTTAATAGTTTTCTCCTGACGAATTTTTGATCTTTAGTCATGATTTCACTCGTGAAATGCGCAGGTGTGACGTCACGATGAGAAGCACGCACGCCCTTGACACGTGCAGCAGCGGCGAGTGAGACCAGCAGGGGCTCGACTGATCTCAGATCGCTTTCCCTGGATTCCATGTAGCTCTCAGTGCTGAATCAGCGCGCGGCTAGAGAGGGAGGAGGACACTTCCCTCTCCACAAGCACACGCGAGCGATGCGCGCCGTAGCTTGAGGGCTCTGGATGCATGGAGCGACAGGGTCATGAAGGTGACCACAACCTCTGGGCTGGGTTCAGGCGGAAGGAGCCTATCCATTATTAATAAGAGCGACCCGGAGATCCAAGACGCGAAGCGCACGCTGCACCGGCGAGTCATGTCACCCACTGAAAGCGCTTCCAGAGGAGCTGACGAGGAGGACAAAGGAGGATGAAGGTGGCAGAGCTGGATTATAATGAAGTTGAGTGGCAAAGGACTGTGCACCATCGTCTCCAGCAGTTTGCTTTTCGTGTGTGCCTTGAGCGCCGTGGTCGTGGGGTTCAAATGCATCGCGCTGGGGTCTCGGGTGCGAGCGCACTTTCACTTGGCCACCGCGGCCGGCGCCTTCTACTCGGGCATCCTCGTAGCTGTCGGGCAGGTCCTGATGGGGGTAGCGCTGGTCTTTTGCCGGGGCAAAGCCAGGTGCGCGAATTTCTTCCTCTTTGGGATCCTGGTGTTCCTTTTAGGGGTGCTCACTGCGTTCTCTGGCGCGGTGGTGGATGGCGACACTGTGTCTCTGGTCGAGAGGAAGTACGCGCATTATTGCCAAGACTCTCTGGATGGAAACCCAGCGTGCGACCGGCTGAAGGTGTACCAGCGTGGACTGGTGGTTTCCACTATCCTTAACACTCTGGAGTGCCTCCTGGGGCTGATGAACCTGGTGATAATCAAGCGTTACCAAGCGGCGCAGTTTCACCGGAGACGCCGAGCGCAGCGGCAGAGCGCGCGCATCATCCTCAACGAGGAGCGCGACTTCGCGGTGACGGAGTTCCAGCCCGTGTCCTACATCAACCTCGGGGTTTTCCACGCGCTAGACGAGACGGACGGTGAGGTGCACAGCCGGGGACACCCATCCATGGAACTCCCGGGATACTCGCCCTCGAACGCGGATCTTAACCACTCTTACCCGTTTTCTTTCCCGCTTCACAACGAGTTGCCGCCCGCTTACGATGACATATTCCCCGGGGAGTCGAGCGGGACATAGCGCCTGGACAACGTCACAGTTTTGCAGAGACAATCACGCATTCGGCAGCGGAACCTGGATGCGACGCGCTTAAATTTCCATGCCAGACGCTGCCGGATGGACCGGTTTTTATATTCGCCGGAGATACATAAGCCCTCCGCACAGTAACACGTGTGCATAGATGATCTGAGATGGAGAAGTACCCAAAAGGATAAAGTAAAGCAGCCGCAGCCGCTTCTTGACCCTCCCTGACTGACTCCTGATTGTATTTGCGGTTCACAAAATCCCAAAGGTTTGAGAGCAACGTTGCGGTCAGATTTTTATCACGGTTGGAGGGGAAAGGATTTTTTTTTTCTTACAGCATTCCAACAGGCACATGGCATTTAAGACATTAAACGTATGCATTAAACAGACATGCAACATATGCTTTTCTTTAACTGATTGAATGTATTCCTTTAGATATTCAAATTCAGACAAGTGTTCAGAATTCCCATAAAAAACACACACCTTTCTAATCCCAATTGTATCAAAAGCTCCTAAAATATAAATGTTTTCTTAAGTTCATTCTCAAACCCTGTATATAATTCGATCCATAAAAGACAGCTGCATGTATAACTCATGTCTTGTAACACTAAAACTCTCCCACTAGGACTATTATGAAAAATGACCATGTGGAATACTGCTTTGAAAGGCATAACATGAATAATTTAGTCTTATCATTCAAACATAAGCTTTGACTGCAGATGATATTAAAATATAATGTAAAACTGACAGTTATGCATCTTTTCCAGTATTTTTTTATGTGAAGTTTGATTTCCTTCCCAGTTCATGCATAGTCTATATCTCAGAGCCTGTTTCGGAGTATCCATTGGATCAGTGTTTCATAACTGGAAACTCATGCAAAATAAAATATTCATTAATGGCATCAGTGTAGCACATATAAGTTACCCTAATATGAATTTTGCCAAAATAATTCAATTATATTACACAAAGCTTAAGATCTAATTTGAATTCTCTGTACAAATTGTTTCACGCTCTTTCATTTTGTTATTAGAAATTACTAGACAATCATTTGGAAGCAACTGTTTGTTTACGAGATTTTCATTCATTTCAATACTATTTACATTATGTATGCAGTGCATTGTGAAGTAACATCTTCAAAAAATTCCCCTTCTGCTAATGCACACTTTTGCTAATATCTCAATGAGCTTTAAGTAACTAGTTTTCAGCAGAATTGAAGATGTACGGAGAAACTTTTGCCTTCACTCTGTGGTCCAACTAATCCAAAAAGTTTCTCGTTTGGGTTTACACGAGGTGACCGTAAAGGCCAGGTCATCTGATTCAGCACTCAATCACTCTTCTTGGTCAACTTGGTCAATCCAAAAATACAAGAAGGTCCTGTTTAACAAAGGCAGTGTACACACCGGCTTTTTTATAACATGTTTTTTTCTCACACCGTATCACCCCCACCCCCAAACCTCCTCGTCCATGCTTTCCAATGGGATACACACAAATAAAAACCATCAATTTCAAATACAGTCTTAGCCCAAAAAGCGTTTTTTTTTCCCCAGAATAGAGGTTTTTGTTGCAGCTATTTGATCCTAAAGCAGAGCAGTCTTCTCTGAAAGTTGGTGGAAAGATAAAGCTGTTACTATAAAGCTGGCATTTATCTGTGGGCTGTTAACTTGTGATTTCTGAGGTTGGTGAATAATAGCTGAACTTCAGCAGCAGAGGTGACTCTTGCAGACAGTTTCATTGTAGCACGTAATGACTTTTGCAACTTCACTTTGGGACACATTCAAAGCTGTGACTGACCTTCTTTTCTTAACGAAATGATGGACTGTATTTTATCTTCTCTTCACTGATTGATTGGTTATTGTTATTATATTATTTTTGACAGTTGTCAGCTGTGTAGCCACCTGACATTAGCCCAATTCATGTGATAAGTTTTAAGCTGCCGTTTTAGGTAACCTCAACATGAAGTTCATTGAAAGAGGCCTTGTTATTGTAATCTACATAAAGTATTATGTGTTATGCACAGCTCTGACACTTTCAGTATTTTCCACATCTATTGATACATTACATATGATTAGTAAACATTTCTTTTAATTGCTTGGATGTCATTTTAGACCTGGTTGAAAAAACCCACCATTTCAAGGCAAACTGCGTCAAAAGATTTTTGAGCATTGAGGGTGAACGCATTTCTAAGTTTTAAAGCTGGCCAAAGTTCTGCCAACAAACTTCAATTAAACACGCTGCAATGTTACATATTTAATCTGAACGAATTAAAAGATTAAAATGTATTTTTGATTTATTTATTTATTTATTTATTTATTTATTTATTTATTTATTTATTTATTTATTTATTTATTTATTTATTTATTTCAAAACTTAAACATTTGAGTTGGCCCTGAAAATTTTTACTAATAGGGTCTCTTGAAATGTTCACAACTTTCTTTTTTACTGACCAGAGACCAGAGTTTGACCAAGATACATTCACTTTCATTAATACTTAAAAAACAATGGAGATCCCAAGGGGATGAACTAGCATTTTTAGAGTCATCAAAGACCACAGTTTAAGCTAAAGTCTTGTTTAAATGGTGAAGTAAATTGCTAGAATAAATGCCAGTTTGCTTCTTACTGTGATTAAAGGATCTGTGGGAGTCCTGCTCACATCACTGTTTGACTAGAGAGACCTTTGTATTTTCTTATTGCTTTCTTGTTTCCTTCACATCGCTTTGGTTTGGCTCCTGAATAAAACCTGTATTTCCTCTGGCCTGATGTTGAGGTTTATGATGGTGGGTCTGCCCACCGCAGGTGTTGCCATGGTACCTTGACCCTTTTTTTACCTGTTTCTAATTAGAAATGCAACATGCCGGGCTTTGAAATGCAGATGGGCTTGCTTGGTTTGTCAAGTTTGATCTGGTCTACAAAGCAAAGCGTGTTTTTTTATTGCAGAAAACAAATGCACAAGAGTTTAACACGTGTGAGAGGTCCCGTTGAGTCAGTGTAAAGGTTTTTCACTGAGGGAATGGCGTGTGTTCATCTTAGATGTTTGAGATGCTTTTGTCCTGATTAGTTTGTATTTCCAGATTAACTTAACAAAGAGTCCATTTGAAACATTGCTGCTGAGGGAGATCTAAAAGTCATTGGCCAACATATCAGAGTAAAAGGAAAATGGGTATTTGTTCAAAATATAGGTTCTATGCAAACCCTCTTTGAATTTGAAGGAAGCCAGGGGTTTGGGTTGAATTATGCAGACACTCAAGCCCTATTCATTTACATTTATGTATTTAGCAGACGCTTTTATCCAAAGCGACTTACATTGGGAGTAAACAAAGTGATCAGAAGACATACACATAGAACACTTTCAAGCTAGTACAGAAAATGAATTCAAATCAGTGCTTAAGAGGTTTTTTTTTAGGTTAAGTTAGTAAGTGCTCTCGAAAGAGTAGAGTTTTTAGCTGCTTTTTGAAGGTGTAAAGAGATTCAGCTTTCCGTAATGGGACGGCAATGGAATTCCACCAGCCAGGAACTGTGAAGGAGAAGGTCCTGGTGAGAGATTTTTTTCCGCTCTGAGATGGGACCACCAGACGCTGTTCATTTTCTGAACGGAGGCGTCTGGGGGGATGTAGAGCTGGAGGAGTTTGTGGAGGCATGAAGGAGCGGAGCCTGTGACTGTCCTGTATGTCAGCGTCAATGATTTGAACTTGATTCGAGCCTCAATGGGAAGCCAGTGGAGAGAGATGAGGAGAGGGGTGACGTGTGCTCTTCTTGGTTCCTTGAAGATCAGTCGAGCTGCCGAGTTCTGGATCCTCTGAAAGGGTCTGACCGCACATGCAGGAAGTCCAGCGAGAAGAGCATTGCAGTAGTCGAGTCTTGATATGACCATTGCTTGGACCAGAAGCTGGGTTGAACTTCGCTCAGGATTAGATATGTATGATATTATATGATTCGGCTGATTACTGTGGTGCCCTGCAATTTTAATACATATTTCAGGGATTTTGAGAGTTAGATTATCTGCTTTTCTTATCTACTTTTTGAGCCTGCAGTCTGAGATACAGTGCTCATAAGTTTACATACCCTGGCAACATTTTTTTTTATGTCCAAGCCGTTTTTCAGAAAAGACGAATGATCACAAAAAAGTTGGGTGAACAACTGCGTTTACTCTTTTAAAATCATAATGACAACAGAAACAAATGAGCACAACTGTACAAGTCCAACATAAATCAATATGTCAGCAATTACTTCAGTGTTTGACAGGTTTGCGTCCATTTTACAGGAGAATGGAGCCTGTGTTGAACTGTTTGAGTATTGTTTATTAAATGCCTACATAATGTACACTTTAAGGAGGAAGATAAAATGCACACAAAAGGCTAAAGCAAAAGGAAGGAAAAGATGGATGACGTGTATGCGCTAAAAGTTTGTTCTAAATAATTGGCTTAGGTTACATGAAAGGTACATAAAACCTGATTTCTTTTCTCTATTGTAGGCAGTTGCGCACTATTAACCCTCAATGTGGATTATGAGTGCCTCAGCTTTCTGTGGAATTCTCTCTCACCCACTCGCTATTGTTGACACTGCTGACTCTATTTCTGTCATTTAAATTCATCATGGAAGACATCAATCTTCATCGGCTTGGTTTCGTTTCATCCATCCGCTGAGGGTTTTGTCAGTCATCATTGTAGATATGTTTATGAAACAGTAAGCTTATGTTGTGCAAGATTTATACTAAGCAGACTTCTTTTTCAAAAGCAGTTCTCATCATATCTGTGTAATTTTGAGTTAAACGAGAAGATTTTCAGATTCAGTACAAATGCATGAATTAAACCTAGGAGGACAGGAGGTGATTTGTCAATCACCAGGGCCTTGTGTTCAAAAACATGCGTCAAATGGGAATTCATACTAAAACATTGTGTATGAAGAAAGCTGCAAATGTGCAAATGCACAAAATAGTTCAGACGAATGAAACTCTGCATATGCAAAATCCAACACAGATTCTCTTAATAAGTGCACAACACTCCACCCTTTCTCCTTCCTCATTTACATACATTTGCATATGAGTACACTTGAATTGAGTCTGGCTGAAGCAAACTATATACAACTGAATTTGTGGTGCTTTTGACAACTTAGAACTTTTTCCTCTCTGTGTTAAACGTTTGTCTGATGGAATCAAATGTTGTTGGTTTTGAAAGCTGCTGAAAGTCCAAAGAAAAAGAGGTTGAATATTAATGTAGAAGTTACAGAAGCAGTTTTGGTCACAAGAGCAAATGGTCAAGGACATTGGAGAAACTAACAGTCATCTCTCACAGATTACAGATAATACATTACTGATTATATATAGTGTTACAGGCTATAGATGCATCTGTTAGATACATTAATGATTCATTTTTAACACTGTTTTCATGCCCTTTCACCTCTTTCACATTCATAAATTCTAGTCTTATATCAAATGTTCCACAAAAAAGGACAAAATAAATCTTTTAACAAATAATTTGCATTGTGTATTGTTACCACTTTTGTAGTCACAGTCACATGTTGAGTCTCAATGGCTTGCTGGATGAGCTGGACATTCACGTTCCTTGGTCATCTCTAAGATCCTTAGAGTTTCTTAAATTGACTCGAAGGAAGAATTTTTTTTCTAACCTTTTCAATGAGTCTATTTCACTATTTCAATTTTTTTCAAAGATGTAAATGAAAGTTTTGTCTTTTATTGTATTTTATTCAGTTTTTTATTGTACTTTTATTCTCTTGTTTCAATATTATTTGCATGCATGGTTCTTGTTTAAAAATGCTCATCACTAGCTATAAGAAAACTTTAATATTGTCATCAATAACTCAATAACCTCAACTCTGTCACTAAGCTTGAATAGAGTTATAAGAAAACTTTAATATTGTCATCAATAACTCAATAACCTCAACTCTGTCACTAAGCTTGAATAGAGTTTCCTAGAAGCTTTTTTGCCACTGCATTGCCTATAGAAGTTGCCAAACAAGGGATGAGCCTACAGCCAACACGCAGCTTGCATAGTGGGAAAAGGTAATTTCACTGCTTGAAAAAATGACCATGAGTGTAAAAATTGACATATGCAAGTTTTTTTGTGTATGCAGTAGTGATACAAAAAGCCCAAGATGTCCATCATAAAACCAGTACTGGGATGACACAGCTTTTTTCAAAGATCAACAACAAAAAGAGGGCCTTAAGTTGCAAGCAAATGAATGCTTTTCAGCATTTTCCTCCTAATATTGTGTATTTTTTAGACAAAACAAGATGCACACTAGTGATGGATGAAGTAACTGAACTGAGATTTTAGCAGTGGTCAAAGCAAGTAGTCCTGAAACACAAAAAAATCTGGCAAGCAAAATGATGACATGTGGATTAGCTGTTAGCTAATTTGATTTTCATTTGCACCAACTCAAATCTTTCTCAAATTTTGTTGCTTTGAACACACCCACATGCTATCATCAAAGGTTTCATTCACTCTTCTCGCTGGAAGTTGCCGCTATTCATATGAAATGAAAGAAATCTCACTTTGACATTTTTTGGGCACTTACGATGTGTATCAGGCTTGAGTTTGTTGGATAAGGGTGGCAAGATATGTTTGCTACAAAATGCACCAATGTCAATCTCTTTAATTTGATTCTAAATACATTGAGTGCTTTTTCTAAACCACCACTGGGGTAAGTTGGCAAAAAAAAAAAAAAAAAAAAAAACATCCTATGCAATAGACTTGGTCAGCGTTGTGCCATATTAGTTACTGTTAGCGTCCCCCTCATTGGAAATGCATGTTTTTTTGTGAATAATGTCTGATTTTGCTAAGTTCTTAAATGCATTTATTCGAGGTGTTAATTCTTAAATTAAAAACTAATTTTTAATTAAAACCTTGCTATCCCAGATTTTATTTCTACCCACTGGTGAAAAGAAATTATTCAAATAGTTTTTTTGTGAAATTATTAAAATGTTTTACACAACAAGATGCTGTGTCTTATGAAAAATAAAAAGGTTTCTTAACTTTTTTAAATTACCATAAGCTATGTAAGGCACATATGTTTCTAATTGTATCTATTAAGATGCAAATAACATGATGAAACAGTGTCTTCATATTATATTTGATTATTTATATCTCTGGGTGAAACGTGCCATCTTATAGCAGGAATGTCTAAAATTCCACAGCCCTGCTCAGTTTAGCTACAACTTCACATGTATTAAAAGCTCCACTTGGTTTGATTATACCATTGATTGAAGAAGGCTTGTAACTAAAACATGTTAAAAATCTGACATGAGCTAAGGCATGGTATGCATCACAGTAACTTTTAGTTCAAATAGTGATTAACAATTTAAAAATGTGAGAAAACTTGCATGTATTGATTATTTACCAAAAGGCCATCATTGGTGGTGGTCACATTGAAATGGCAGATGTTAACACAGCAACATCGTGACTGTGGGGTGTGACTGATGTATCCGCATCATGTTGTCCTAGAGAGAGTAATAAGAGAACAGTGAAATAAGGAAAACACAAAGAGCAATGCTTCAGTTTCAGCATTTTTAACCTCCCGTCAGCTGCTTTCTTAGGACAAATAGTTTTAGTTGTAGTTTTTTTGATCTACCAGCAGGGGCGGTGTTTCCTTTCACATCTTTTGGATGACATTGTTGAGGCTCTACATGCAGGGTGGTACTCTGGTATTATTCATTGATTTCATGCATGACCAACACATAATGGCTTCTGTTGCATTCTTCAGGAGAGCTTCTAAATGTTTAATGTATCTATTTCTGGGTTATTTTAATGTCATCCACTTTAATCTTGACATCACCAGGGTCTAATGGTTTTAAGAGAAAGGAGATGATGGCTCTTTAAAAATGGTTTATGCAACCAAACACAAGGCTTTCAAACTCTTGTTATTTCGATAAAAATTCAAGGGTGATTGATTGTTTAAATTGCTCAGATTTAATTTGAATATTTGAAATTTGTCTTGGAATTTAATTTAAGGGTTTTTCTTGGTTTAAAGTAGCCACTGGAAGTAAACAGTGTCTAATTTCATGCAATTTTGCTATTTTCTGTCGTTCACATGATAAGGACACTATTTATTTATTCAGGAGATTTTATACTATTGTAGTTTTCCCATTTGTTTTAATGTGCCTTTACTTTTTGCAAATTGAATGGTGTTCCCCAAAATCAGCTGCAAACAATAAAAATGTGACTAATAATAATAATAATAATAATAATAACTTGACACTTGACAGAGGGATTGGATGAATAAAGTGCCATGCTGCACAAAGTGACTTGGTTGTCTGCAGGAGGGACAGAATCTGGAAAGGCTTGAGCTGCCTGACAGCTTGATGGATGAAACTGTCCTTAGAGGGGACATCGGATTCCAGTTTAACTCAAGTTGATGAAATTCTTTAGTTTTATATATTTAAAAAATACCTCCTCAAAACCACTTATGGTTTAGAACCACTGTATGTTTTGCTTCAAGCCAATCTTCTTTACAAACTTAAACAAATTTCAGTTGGAAGGGCATTTCTAAATTTTGGGAAAATGTTAGGCCATAACCATAACAGCTCTTTATTTGTGTATTTTTTTGTCCAAACCAACTGGAATCGATAGTTTGGTAAATTAAAAACACATTAAAATGACGCAAGAAGTGAGAACTGGTGAGATATGCTCATATTTCTTTGTCCTCATCATTAACCTGGTCTCCACATTCTGCTCCAGCTGTAACCTGGAGATGGATTCCTTGTACAGGAGCATGTGAGTGTTTTGGCTGATTTGACTCCCTCTCTGTAGTGAAACACATCCCACTGAAGTGTTTCCAGCTCGGCGGATGATGAAAGAAACAGCATCAGAGCTTCTTATGTGCGATCTGCCACATAGACTTCAATGGCTCTATTTTTAGCAGCGCTATATTTGCTTGTTGTTTTTCACCAGTGGATGTGGGAATAAAGCAGAGGCTTGTGTAATGGAAGTGTGTTGATGCTTGAATCTGGGTTTTTGTTTCAGAGCTACTTCTCATCTGTGACAAACTGTTAGACTCAGTGTTTGTTGAAAGCTATGAGGCAGTGTCTGTGTTTATGTGATGCTACTGGGATCGAACCCATGTCGTTTTGATAACCAATATTTATTACATATAAATGGGTGGAATTCTGCAACGATATTAAGAAAATGTTCTCTATATTTCATCATTATTACACACCGGTGAGAGCATGGGTAAATGCAACTAAACAGACAAACACAAGCACGGTACTCCTATAAATGAGATTCATGTTCCAGCACTGCAATATATTTCACTAAGTGCAGTTTTACTGCTTGAACAAGTTCATGAGATCCTGGTTCATGTCCTACAGCGCCCCAGAGGTCAGCGAGTGCAGTGATTTTTTAGCAGTTGGCATAGAAACCTTACAGTGCAGAATTTTCATTAATCACGCTGTTAATCGTGCATTTAATAAGATCGTTCAGTGAGGACATGGGTTTCTACACGCTGTTCCTGACTCATGTGTTGCATTAGTCCTGCTGCGACAGTGTCTGTGTGTGTCAGCCTCATGTTGATAAAGCTAGTGGCTCTCGAGGGTCCTGACTCTGGAGCACTTGATCATCTCGACTGATGCCGCTGGGAAGTTGCAGGTTTCACCTTTGCTCTTCTTCTTTTGTTTTAAATTTTTTTGGAAAAAAATAAGCCTATAACTTTACAAAGATGTAAAATGGAAGCTCTAAATGTCTCTTTAAAGTGATTTCTTTGCCTCTCCCTTTTATGTCCATACCTTTGCCACGCCGTCTTCTAGTCAAAACAATAGTTAAAAAAAAAAATAAATCAATAAATATACTTGTTTTTAGTGCATGTTTTCCTTGTTTTCTACCTAAAACCAGCTGCTGGAGACAACAAATCATATAGTGTATTGGGATATATTAGTTTACTCTTTTAATACTGCTAAAATATAAATAAGCTACTTTTCTTTAGTTCCATTTTAGTTTAATGTTGTTCTTGAAAATGAATCATGATAAATTCTGGGAATCCTGGCGACTGCTTTGAAAATCTTCACTATTGCAATGCTGAAACAGCTTTTATTAGCTCGTATATGAAAAAAAATAAACATAAAAAAAAACATTTATTTTGCTGCATGTAAAGTCAGTTTAAAACAGGGTTCCATGCATCTATTGTGGATTTGTTAAAAGATACATTCCTTAAAGAAAACTATGCATTCAAATAAAATGAATGCATAGTTCCTTTTTGACCTTGAAAATTTTGAAAACAAAGTAGTCAAACTGACATTTTAAAGTTGTTCTTAGTGTTTGCAACCTTTAAAAATAAATAAATAGAATAAAATTGTTTAATGGTTTGTTTCTGTAACTTTTAAATAACTTGTTTCTGAAATATTTAAACAATGGATCTGTTCCAATAAACTGGATCAGCCTCTTCCATCCAATGTACATCAAGATGCTTTCACATCATTTCCAGCAATAAGTTTCTCCAAGTCAAAACTCAAACACATTTAGAGGTTTAGTAAGAGTGCCAGCAACATTCTGGGCTTCTGGGCTGATAAAGATTTTTTTAGAAATAGGCAATTTTGAGTTTTTGGTACCATTAGAGATCTAATGCAGTTTAAATAAAAAAATAAAAAAACTGTTGTATTGTTATTATTATTTTTTAAATAAACCATAAATAAATATATATTTTTATAAATAAAACAAACTGCTTATCCATGGGCATGCCTTCCAAATGTACAGGGGGTCAAATACTTTTATTCCCTCACTGTAGCTACATAACCCCTCACACAGTGTCAGCTGATTTTACATGAATAAATGAAATCTTGCACTTCATGCATTGAGCTCTGTGAATATATAATTCCAGCTGATGTTTTTTAGTCTGGCTCCTGTATGTACCCTGGCACCTGTATTTCCAGCACAGCTGTTGTTTACTCTGCAGCCGGACAGAGTTCAGCCAGTCTCACCCATGTTTTAACAAGAGAATGAAAACAGCTCAAGAGAGAAAAACGAGAGTGTGTTCTCGCTGCAGAGACTCCAGCTGCTGGACCGTGCCCAAACAGCATTAGCGAGACACTAATATGTCTAAATGAAACACAGGGAATGCATATTTGTGTTCTATGTGACAAGAAGTTGACAAGAAGAATCTGTTCCGTCTTCTTAAGGCACTTTAAATCCAGCTTCCAAGGCAAAGGACCAATGTTCCGTGTAGCTAAACAGAACCATGTTTCAATAAAGCTTTTATTGGAACTGAAAAGTTTGCCTCTATGATTTATATGTATTCTAGAAACATCAGCATTATTTTTCTCTTACACAAATTCTTCTTAATGCACTTCAGAAGGTTTAGATTTGTGTTTTCTGCATAAATTAATCACAGTTTTATAGAAGGGAGATAAATTTAAGGAGAGCAAAATACCGAATTCAGGGATCATACCAGACAGAACACAGATTGGTGACGTATGATTACAGGAGAGCTTGGCCAAATATAGTAAAAAAATCAAGGTGGGGTTTACTGAATTCTGCTCCATGTTTACTATCATTGAGTTCCTTTTTCACGTTTTATTTAAGAATTTAAATTTTGCTCCACATGAAACATATTGCATATTGTTAAAATACACCATTTGCATGCTACAGTGAACACAAAAATAGACTTGTGGTTTTCCAGACTGGCAAAAAAACATAACTCAAGCTACTCCCTACCTTGGATTCCACTTGGATATGTTTCGATGGAGTAAATTCCGCAAACCTCCAAAAAGTTATTTTTAATGTAAAAAAATAATTTAAAAAAATAACAAAATAAATTAAAAAGTGAAAAACCACCAAATATATTGAGTCCCCCTGATTTTCTACTTGAAAGTAACTGTATCATGCACAGTTAAAAATAGAACTTTTAGAATAGACATTTAAAGAAAACATAAGCAAGAGCTGAGATCAAAGGGGAAAAGGTAAGCTTAACTGAAAAACAATAACGCACTAGAGCATAAGATTTAACGATATGAAAAGACTCACTTGTAATGCATACACTGAAACACAGGTAGAAGTGTGACACAGTGCTATTATCATCAACAATGATCCAGTAATGGGAACAAGCTTGTACAGGAAATATATAGAGAAACTAATAAGAGATAACAAAGACCACCAGGGTAGAAAAATGACTAATTAAGGGACCAGACAGCAGAATGGGAGAGATAAGGCATAGAGTGTCAGAGAGATAACATAGGTATGTGACGTAAAAAATGACGGTCATGTGACAAGACAGAAGCAAATCAGTGGTGGAGAGTAAAAGAGTAGGGTGAAATAGAGGATAAAAAGTTAGAGGAGACGCAGAACCTAACAAACTGTTATCATTGTATTTACTGGCCGTGATTGCTGAGGCTTGTCAAAATATACTGGGAAGTCTTCCATACTTTAATGAAAGCCATTTAGAACACAACAAAATGTTGGTGTTATACTGCTGTGATATGGATGCAAAATGAGGCACAAGTACTTGTTCCTCACAGCCTCCTATATTTAAATGAAGCTCAAAATCTCTCATAAAACACAGAAAACAAAGTTTCTCTGTATAATGCGGCTGTAACTACTAGTTTGTACATCACAACTTGTTTCTTTTTAACAATGACTCTTTTCAGTGACTCCTGAGTCAATTCTTTCTTATTAAAGACGTACAAAGTACTTTCCCATTTAAACCTCAAACTGGATCTTCCTCTTAAGAACTCCTCTTAATAACTTGGAGCTACTTCTATACTGCATGAAAGGTAATTTTAAAACTTTAAACTAGCAAATAAGAATAATTTGTAAGGTAGCAAAGGACACTGTTATTCTCAAATGTATTTTTGAAAAATTTATGTTAAAAATGTCATGTATGGTCTATGTGGATTTAGCAGGAGATATTCAGTTTGAACTCTTCCGGTCTGATCAGGTGCCTTCCGATCTTTTATGTTGAGACGACAGGCCCCTAAGGGCATCTACATTTATTCTTTGTCTTTTGAGTTTGCTAAACTTTGTAGCGTGTGCTTTTAAGTGTATATGAGAGTTGACATTGGTAAATATAATCACCTGCCCGCTGTTTAGTGAGGCAATAATATGGTGAGGCTATTTCTGGTGCCCAACAACTCAATAAGAAACAATGTTTTCAGTCAATTTTCTATCACTATATAATGCCTCTGTAACTTTCTCTTCAAGAAGTTTGTAAAAAATGAAAAAAAAAAACTGTTAAAAAAAATTAATTTATCAAAAAAACTATTAGCCTTTTGTGTTTTTTTCAACTCTCTTTAAATAGTTTGAAAGTCAATACTAGACAAAATGTTCACACTAGAAGGAGAGTGCAGTTTTCAACTAAACCCAGTTAATGGACCATTATGTCTAAACCACCACATTGGTTACAACCGGAGTGGCCAGACCTTCAACTCTAGATTTTATTTCAACATTAAAACTTTCTAACGTCTTTGAGGCACATGATAAAATGATAAAGGGACGAAGAAGTAAAATGCTAAATGGAACTAGTTTTTTATTAGCCGTAATATGCACCTTGAGTCAAATATTTGCTATCATGCCACTGTAATCTTACATTACCTGATTTTAGTGGTTATTATAAGCATAATCACTCAATAAAACTTCTGTCAAATACAAAGAAAATGATAAACTTTCATGTGAAGGACATTAGTCAGCAGAAGTGGATAAGTAGCTATTTTTGGGACAAATTGCAGGAAATATGGTGAGGCACGTAAAGCAAATGTCTCTATCTTTGTACCCTCAAGGTTTAAAAAGCAACAATAATGGAAGTGGAAAGCAAGAATTGATCTGTGATAAAAGCTTCTCAGGAGGTGAGTGTCCATTTGTCTGTGTGGAGGAAGCAGCAGGTAAAACGGTTTCTGGAAGTGCTCCAGAGGACATAAACAGAAGAGAACCACAGAAAAGAGACATCATTAGCTCACGGAGAGCTTCTGCAACATTAAACAAAAAAAAAAAAAAAAAAACCCTAATCTTAAGCCATTAACACTTTATGAGATTCACAAAATCCTAAAGATATTAATTTCGTTAATGGCAAAAACCGTTCAATAACAAACAGATTGTGTTGCTCATTGTTTCATCAAACTCATAATAATCTATTTGAGTTTTAATCACACAGAGCTGAATAATGTGTCTGAAATGTAGATCCTCATCACATAGTTTACATTTTCATGGAACTGTATGATTTCACTGTCAGATTTGAATTACAGAAGCATAAACTGAATCAAAATGTGTTTAATCACATATATAATATTATGGATCAATAAAGACATATAATAAAAAAAAGTAAAAATGGTTACGTTATGTGTATAAAACAAGTGTTAAAGGAACCTTTTGATGTATGATGCTCCTTTTTTGGAAACCTAAATACTGACCCCAATTTACGCTCTAGACTCTTTAACTCAAGATCGAAATCCTCTCGCTTTGTTTGGGACTTATATCTGCTGGATCTAAACTCCAGGAGCGATGTTGCCATCCCCTTCTCTTATCAAAAGATTTGCTTTTTTTTTTTTGCAAGATGTCAGTTGTACGTTTGAACAATAACTTGTGTAAAACTATGCTCATGTGACTGTAATATTACATCAGAAAGAGCTATAAGTAATTATCCTGAACTTTACCCATGTAATCCTTTTAAACGACTTAAATCAATAAAGCAATCAGTCTAAATTGTCCACTAAAGTAATTACCTGCTGTCTTCTGAAAGTGGATTACAGATACTGTAGATCTCATCATAAGAGACACATTTTGGAAACAAGACCATAAATCTCAACTTGATTTTTGGCACGTTGTGTGTCCTAAGAATATTTGTCTTCATTTCTGACTGGGCGAGGTGCCCAGAAAAAAGCGGGTCCATCCTGAAACGAACCAACTGGATTCGTTTAAAAAGTTAGTTAATGTTAACTCATAATTTAATAATAATCATCAAAAATATTTACTGTTTAATTATTCTGCCAAGCATTTATTCATTCATTCATTCACTCACTCATTTTCTTTATTCACTTTTTCCTTTTCAGTGTCAGTGGGTTCTCCACTATGGACGAAAGGGGGGGATACACTCTGAACAGGTTGCCAGTTAATCATAGTCAGCCAGAAATCTTTGTTTCAAATATTAATTTCCAAGGTTATTTGCATATTTGAGCAAAAAAGCAACTTAAAATATTTATATAAGGAACAGAAGGACAAGTATTCATTTTAATATTAATTGGCACATAGTTTGGAGTTACATGGGTAACTCCATTGTATTTGAGAAAGTCTTTTAATTCCCAACCAATCAGTGGCATACATTTGCACCATTCATCCACCACTCTGCACTAGAGGACAAACCACACAATGGCATACTGTTTGATAGAAGTCAGAGTAAATTAGTAGAAAGGTTTTTTAGAAGGCCTTGATGTATTGAGGCCAGCGTGAAAATTTGGCCAGGACTTCAGGACTCCATCCAAACTGTTTTTCTAAGTATATCAATTCTTTACATTCCAGTATCACCATCACTGAACTGCGGTACTCTAGGACCCACGCAGACCACAGAGCAAGATTTTTGAATTTTGGGATACAATTTACATTTCTTTGATTTGAACAAACGACAGTTTTGTTGTAAAATATAAAAACAAACCTGTTACAGCAGTTTTCTAAACATTTTTGGTGTACACCACTGTTTTTCAATCTGATCTGTCATCCAGGCACTAACCAGACTCAGCCCTGCTTAGCTGTGGTGGGTGCCTAGTATTTGTCTGAAGGGTGATGTTTACACAATTCAAAACAAAGTTATATATTGCATTATATATATCAATGCTAAAGTCCTAGAACTAAGTTTGCTTTTTGTTGACCCATCAATAAGTTTACTCTTTGACCTTAAATTTAATTTTTAAGGCTCGAACATCAAAGGTGGGTATAACCCTGTTGTAATTGCTCACAGGATTATTGTTTCGCTGCTTTTTTTGAGGGCCTAAACTTGCTTAAAAAGTCAATTTTCACACATTAGAACTTAAGAAAATCTACCTCTGATTGCAGTTCGAAAAGTGTAAAGTATCTCTGTGTGATAAAATACAGTTTATTGTAGGCAAATTAATTTTGGTACACATGTGTAGGGTACCGAGACTTAAATATTAGTATGGATTGCAGTCAAAAAAAGACAATTTTTGCTCAATGCTCATCAGTCTTCTCTTAAGGCATATGGGATGTTAAAACCATACGATTTCTGTAACACTCACGGTTATATTGCCACCAGGTGGCCACAGGAGAAACAGAATTTGTAATGATTAGGTACTTGTTTTTACCAGTTTGGACAAATGTGACAAGAATCTTGGCCAATAAAATACCAGAAATTATTTAGACTGATAAGTATGTCAATAGTTCCACCAGGGACTGTTCTCGATGGTGTACACATCCTAAATAGGGATTGGTTGTAGAGCATGTTGCATTGCCTCCGAGAAGCAATGGCGCCAGAGATGCTCGAGCCCTTTGATCGCTGCTTGCAGCTTTAGTTCATCATGTTTCTCTTAATCGAAATATATATATATATATATATATATATATATATACATACACATACGTATACATACACATACATACAAATACATACACATACATACAAATACATATATATATATATATATATATATATATATATATATATATATATATATATATATACGTATAGGACTGTATAGTGGATGTGAAGGATAGTATAGTGGTGAAGCTGCCGTCCTTCATATGGGAGACCGGGGTTCAAATCCTGGTTGGGACATACGACAACATGAATGCTATGGTAAGCATTTTATTGTTGCTTAAAATGGTCATACATATAGTGGTAATATATGTATAGTATGGTGGGATATGCTAAATGTAGGATATAGTACAGTTGTTTTGCTGTCGTCCTTCACATGGGAGACCGGGGTTCGAATCCTGGTTGGGACTTACGATAACACGAATGCTGTGGCAATGCTGTTGCTTAATAATTAATTTTAATTTTTATTTATTTATTTTAATTATTTTAAGAATTATTTTAATAGTTATATTCATATAGGTCAGCGGCCTGGCCCCTGCACCCTGCCCCCTGCCGACCCACCGTTCTGGCTCCCCCTTGCCGTAGCATTTGTGTTGTCATGTCGTAGGATTCGAACCTCGGTCTCCCATGTGAAGGACAGCAGCATTACCACTGTACTATTCTACATATAGTATATCCAACCATACTATACATATATTACAACTATACATATATGTATGACCATTTTTAAACGAAACCAAAATGCTTGCCATAGCATTCGTGTTTTCATATGTCCCAACCAAGATTCGAACCCCAATCTCCCATGTGAAGGACGGCAGCGCTACCACTATACTATCCTTGGATTGGTTTGGATGTCTTGGCAAAGATTGTTGTTAGGATGGTCTTTAAATATATATTCATTTCAATGGGCCATTGAAAGTCTATGAGACACCTTTGACCTACTTATTAGTAATCAACTGCACCTGCTGGAGTTTCAACTGCCAGATTTTCAAACGATGGAAAATGTGCTGGAGAGAATCCAATTACCATGCCTCAAACAAATAAAGATTATAGAAGAACAGTAAGACATATCGAAATGATTCTTTCTTTGTCAGAAGCAGAAGACCCTAACGAAGAGAATGCTGTAAATTTTGTGAAGGTGTGATTAGAAATAAAAAAATTATGGCGAGCTAGAAATAGCCTTCATTTGATTCTGTGCAACTGCTCATTTCTGAGAAATCCATACCTCCAAACAAATAAGGATTACGAAAGAATGACAAGACAATATAAAATATTTCCTTTACTGTTAGAATCACAAGATTTTAAGGAAGAGAATGGTGTAAATTTTGTGAAGCTGTGATAAAGTTTGAATGATTTATGGCGAGTTAGAAATAGCCTGCGATTGAGATTTTAAACAGAATCCACCAGAATTTTTGAATGGAGGTGAATGGAGCAATCATGTGCACTCCTTGTGGTTTAGGCCACCTGGAGTAAAAACCGTGTGTTTTTTAAAAATGAAAACAGCACCAACTGAAAGAGGACAAAAATCTCTACCATTTAGATATAAAATGTGTGTAACTCAAAGTTAGAGTGGGCGATGACATCACCACTCTAGGGCTCCCATAGGGAATGACTTGGGCGATTTTTGGGCCGAAATTCGCGATTTTCACGGAAACCGCTGGTCCAATCGGTCCGAAACGACATAGCAACAAACTACATAACAGCTTTGAGGTGTGTGGAAAGTTTCGTGGCTGTAGCTCGAACAGGCTAGGAGGAGTAGGGTTAAGAATTTTTGTCAGAAGAAAAGAGAAGAAGAAGAAGAAGAAGAAGAAGAAGAAGAAGAAGAAGAAGAAGTTTAGGTGCAATAACAATATGTTGTCTTTGCAAGCAAGCCAACATAATGATTATTCAAAGCTCTTTACATAAAGAAGTAATGAATTTCTACAGTCAATAGATATAAACTTCAGATCTTAATGTCAATTTCAGATTAGAACGGGGCAGAGAGCTTTATGGAAAGGGTTTCTATATAAAAAATATGGACAACATGACACTGCCATTGGGAAAATATGAAGAAATTTTAGAGCTAGACTGGAGAATGCCATTCAACCATTCATATGCGCACACCAGTGTTCCTGCTAAGGATGGATGGTTTCAGAGCTCCGCCTCAAGTCTGGCTCACACACGCTTCTCTCACAAGCAGCCTTTTATATACAACTTATTTTGTAATTATCAACATGAATTTGAGAACAACTTCCCTGAATTGATGATTGGCGATGTAAATGATTTTTCTCACAAGGAAAGTGGCAAAAAAGCCAAATCATTGCTATTGATCACATGACAGCATAGAAACATAGTTTTTTTCAGGAGAAAATTAAGCCATTGTGAACCACACAGAGACTACTGAACTTTCTTCACTGTTTAGATATTTAAAAAAAAATGCTAAAGTTTCTTTTTTCCAGTTTTTCAGTGGATAGCTTCTTCCTGTTTCAACATGTCTGAAACAGATCATAACGCAAGCTCCATAGATGTAGAGAACTTGACTGGCTTGCAAACCAAAAGACCATTATCATGTACCTCATTTAGATTTCTTTCTTCAAAATTTGGACAAAATCCACAAGCAATTTGTTAGAGTCTGTCAATCACTGGAGGCTTCCATAAAAAAAAATCACTGTATACCTGAAAAATGGGCAAAAAGGTGTTTCTAAAAGTTGAATTAATGTTTGCTTTTTGAAATAGGCTATAAAGATTATTCCTGCAGCTGAGAAAGTGCATGATAAAGTTCTGTTGAAAGATTTTCTGTCTTAGAGTCTGAGATTTTTGCCAAAGCTAGTTTCTGAAGGGGATATATTGTAAGAGCTAATACTGTAAGGGAGAGGCTACTGATCCTGTGACTGTTCTGAAAGCAAGCATCAGTGGTGAACTTAACATGAATTGCAATGGGGTGCCAGTGGAAGAAGACAAAGAAGGGAGTGACATGGGATCTTCTGGGTTCCCTTTTCAGTTTCAGTGTCATAGTTCAAGGTGTAAAGATGTTAGGACTCAGTCACTTTTAAATCTATTAACAGCTCATGAAAACAGAGTCACAATAAAATAACAGAAATCTGCAAACCCTCGCAGATCCAGAAATAAAGTTTGTACGTGTGTAATGGATTCAGAGCTCTGAGACAAGAAGCTGCTCCTGGTAATGATGGAAATACTGGGTTGCTAGGCGACAGCGTGTAAAACTGACAGGTATGGCTGGGTGGCCAAAGGAGTGTCAGAGGAATTGGAGAGAGAGAGATGTGTGTATGAATGTGTATTGAGCATGTTTGTCATGAGAGATCAGGCTTTAAAACTCTCAATGCTTTTAGATTTCTCACATGTACATCAATCCATTCCAACAGCAAGCCCAACATACGTCACTGTCGTCAACGTCAAAACAGAAACAGTTGTGTAGGAGGCTTTAAACTGGTTGAGGAACAGCCAAACACTGCTACCAAGGTGAGATTGACAACGGCAGCAATACATAAGGTAGTCATACTGCATCAACAAGTTCTCTCCAAGACAAAGATTTCCAAGCAGACTGAGGTTTCAAGATGCCTGTTTAATCTCTTTTGAAAAGCACAAAGAAATTTACATTGTTGAGGATTGTAGAAGTGTGCAAAAACTGGGGTTCAATAAATGGTAGCAGGTGCTCTGGATTGATGAGTCAATGAGTCCTGCCTCAGCACGCATTTGGTAACAAATTGACTAATTTACATATAAATAACTCAAATAAAAGAAGTAAACTTAGCATCATCTTGTTAATCAGAAGAAAGCAGACATCTGTTTCCCAAAAGAGGGTATACAGCTAGCTTGATGTTCCACAACTAGGTCAAAAACACCTTTGCTCCTCCTGAATCCGAGGTGCAAATTCTCTTCTATAATATCCTGGCATAGACTTTCCTTTCCTCTTTTAAAAAACGACCAACCACCACTCTGGACTTCCAGTCTAGAGGCACTACCCCAGAGTGGCACACGATACAGCAGAGGTGTCAGCCAAGAAAGCTCCACAACATACAGGGACATGAAGAACTCAACCCCCATTGCCTGGCACCAAGGAGCTCAGCCTGGGTGGTGGAAGAATCCCATTTATCTGAGCGGCGGAGAAGCCCCTAGCCTTTGCCTCAGAATACCATCTTTCAACCATGAGTCAATATTCTCAGTTCTGCAACATTCACAGTGGACAGCTTTGGCAGGGAACAGAATATAGATAAAAGACAAGCATCCTTTGCAAGATAATTAAAAACCTTTAACATTGAGCTCTCAGTACTGTGGGTTAAGAAAAAACTATTTCTTGTTAAAATTTGGTTTGACCAGCCCCACCTTTCTTAAGCACAAAAGTCTTATGTGAGAGAGGTGGGGCAGCACCAGTACATAGAGAAATGGAAATAATGGACAGATTAAGGTGAGTGATTAAAGGTAAATCAGCTTTGATTAGTGATTTTGGCATATGGTCCGATAGATTAGTGTAGTTTTGAGATCTCCTCAGCAGATGGCCCACGTGAATAAAACTTTTTGGTTTCTCCTGACTCCTTTAAAGCTCATCAAGCTGAGCTGAAACGATTTTAAACGATTTTAATCAACACTTTGCAAGCCAATCGAAATCAGTAATATATCAGCAGGGCTCTCTGCAGTTTCTCATTGAGATGCAGGAGTGTGTATGTGTGCTCCGTTGCAGGTGTTTGTGAGCAATACAAAGCTGAACTAGAAGGAAAGCTCTGCCTCCTGGGATGAGTGCAGCAGTGAAACTCTAAAGCATCTGCTGGGGAACGTGGCGTGCTCAGATCTTTAAAGTAGCATTTTTAGCCCGGAGAGACAGGTTTCAGGAATCCCTAGATTTATCCAGCGATCCTGCAGTGAGTAGGAGGAGGAGGAGGTACCTCAGCACGCTTCAGGTGTTAACTAGAGCCAGGGTTTATATGCTAATATCAGCCTTTTGTCCGGGTGTCTTTCATGAGAGCTTCTCAAGAGCCATTGAAAAGTTTAACAAAGGGCTGGAGAGTGAGAAATTTCTACAAAGCACAAATGACCTGAATGGTTTGAGTTGTTAGTTTATAAACCCTTGTTTTTCTATAACCAATACAAGTTTCACAACTTTACACAAAGTCAAAGGAGCAAAAACTCACAAAGGTTCTGAGAATGCTAATGCGATGAGGCATGAAACACTCCAGACAAATGGGTGCAATTAATGAAAATATATCCTTGAGTAGCTTCCACAATCACGTAAAAACAGTGATTGGAAAATAACTGCCTTAAATAAGGGAAAGATACTGGATAAAAATTATGCAACTGACCTCTATTCTCTCTGTTTCAGACTGTGAAACCTAAGTGAGACCATAAGGGGTTATTGAAAAATACAGTGTACTTGTTTTTTAAATGCACTAGAAGTCCCAGACTTTTGTTGGGTTCTTTTAGCCGAGAGGCCACTAGCTGGCTAAACCTTTGGCTATCATTAGCATTCTGTCATTACTGGGTTGTTGCTGTTGGCTTATTTATTTGTGTGGGAGAAGGAAGGCTGACTGTGTTGGTGAGGATCTTTCATGTGCAGCAAGCAGACAACGTAAGTAACCATTCCTTACTCTCGGGTGGAGAAGAACCCTTCAGATGGATTCGGACTCTGATCTGTCTGAGCTGCCTTCAGGTTAGATTTTATTTTATATTCCATTTCAAACAAGAAAGTGGAAAATACAAAAAAGCGGAGTGGAGTGACAGAAAATTCTACTCTGCCTTTTTAGTGTTTTGTACTTTTTGAAGTGCAAGATATTTTTCTGCTTTAGTTGTATATTTTTATTTAGGAAGATAATTCAGACATTCTGATACAGAGGAGGAGATACTGAAAATATTATCAGTATCTATGGATACATTTGTGATATCATTTGACTTTCTCATTGCTCACAATTTTTTTATAGAAAAGGCAAATGTATTCAGGCAAAGTCTGTAATATGCTAAAGCTACATTTGTTAAAAGCATTTTGAACATTTTTACTCTTTCCTACTTCCTATCATCTACAAATCTGCATCCTCAGTGGTTCTGCTGTTTTTGTACTTAATTAAATAACAGTATTTATTTAACACTGGACTAAACAACACTGCAGATAACAACTGCAGGATGATGTTATTCGGTAGTTCCAGCCCATGGTGTCATTCCAATCCTAATATTGTAGATATCGGAAGAAAACCTGTTTTTCTTAGTTAGGAAATGCTCAGTTTTCATACAAAATTTAGTATCTGAAAATAGTAGGCATTTTTAGATATAGAAAGATTGGTCTGCTTTTGAAGGTGTAACAATACACTTCTGAATATTATGTACATGGTTTAATATGCATCCTAAATATCTATGAAAAATTACAAAAAAAAAAAATAATTATTGAAAGGGATTCAACGCTAAAATTGTGATGTAGAAATGTAGAAATTAGAATGCCATGGTCTTGTACTAGATAAAATCATCCAGTCTCTAGGAGACACCAGTAAAGGTTTGTAAACTCAAACATGGAATGAATGAATTAATTAGTCACATTTTTTTCCTGCTGCTTTTTCCATAGTAAGTTGATCTCTCCCGGTATCTTTGTACATTTTTGCATCACAATATTTTGTGCCATTATATAGTGCTTCACCTCTCTAAGCTATACAAATACCTAAAATGCTATAAAAAAAACTTTATGTTGCTATTAAGTTACAAAAACACTCACAGTGATATCACAACTTTAAAAGGCGTGATGCATAAAAGCTGCAGCTGATACTATTACCTGTAGCTAACATATGGATAAACATGTTTCCATATGTTGTGGCCTTCCAGTTAGAAGGTTATCGGTTCGAGGCTCACCGGTGACCTTCCTGGAAGGAGTTTGCATGTTCTCCCCGTTAGGTTAATTGATTAATCTAAATTCCCCTTAGGGTGTGAATGTGTGAGTGAATGTTGCCCTGTGATGGACTGGCGACCTGTCCAGGGTGTACCCCTGCCTCTCGCCCAATGTGTGCTGGAGATAAGCACCAGCAGACCCCTGTGACCCCGAAAGGGAAGAAGCGGGTATGAAAATGAATGAATGAATGAATGTTTTCAGTCAACAATATTTCTCTTGGTAGCAAATATGTTTCATTATACGCAATACCAGCACACCGGCAACTAGAACACTACGTTTAATAAGGTACACAGCAAAATCACCAGTAAAAAAAAAAAAAAAAGCAGTGTAGCTGTGTAACTCCAAAAGTGTTAAAAATTGCACTTTGCCTGTGTATAATATATATATATATATATATATATATATATATATATATATATATATATCATGATCTCTATATTACATATAATATCTCAGCGGTCTTTAAATGAACACTTGAAATTTGCACTGCTAAATTTACTTTGTACCATTGTTTACCCATGACTCTAAACTCTGAGACAGAGTAAAGTATGAGTTATGCTGCTTTTATTGTCGCAGTATGCAGACCATCATGGTTTTGATGAGCTGAGCCACGAGTGTGTGAAATGGATGGAGGTGTTATGTTGATTTATGAAATCTCTTTGTTCCTCATTGAGTAAAGTTCACTGTGCATACAGAAAATTCATCATTTTTGCTCAAGGTTACCACAGAGTCAAGGTGGAAATATGTCTGAGGGAGAAAGAAAGAGAGTGTTTTGTGATGGCGGAATCATCTCAAACAAGCTTGAGGTAAATGGCCATTCCTGCTGACAGTTTTACAGCCTGGATCTCATAATTTGGTAAACAGCACACAAAAAAACACACTCGGACACCTGATTCATTGTGCATACAGCAGCACTCGGGAATCTGGACGGCCGGTGACTCTCTTCTGAATACTAAATTTATCACTAAAGGTTAGAGTCTGAGTAGTGGGCTGCAATAAAACAAACGCAGCCAAACGGATATTAAACCAAGCTGTAAATTCTGATGCAAAGCATGAACTCAGCACTTTTTGGCTTGTGAGCTCTTTGAAGGGAAACATTACTTTTTACTTCACAATTGTTCATTATTACCTGGTCATCTAGATGTGACCCCATCAACCCATTACCGAACTCGGCCAAGCTGTGAGAACCGCTGATTCAATGGGAGATGAAAGCATTAACAGATTTGTTCCAAGAAGCTTTGGGCAAATTTTGTGCACAGGAGGCCAAGAGATGGAAATGTGGAGAAACCAGATATCAGGGAGATAAATGGCAGCACTTTTCAAGTAAAATATATAGCTTTTTAAAGTATAGCTAACAATTTAAATAGCAAGAACTGTTAAGCTTGTTTAACTTGGTGCTTGACTCTAATGCTAAAGGTAAAGGCGGGATCTCTTGCAAATGGTCTACCAATGAAAATGCATTTGGATATGCCTTTGGTTCCACAGCCACAGGACCCAAAGAGGTTGTTCTTTTTTTTTTAGTTTTGATGTTAAAACCCTGTGTTATTTTTAGGGACATTAAATAAAGCAGGTGAGGGATGGCAAAGACTTTCGGGATTGGGAATTGAATTCAGGTTGCCCTACGGTTGCCTATTTTATTTGTCCAGCTCACAGTCCACTACACCATGGGAGCTGGACCCAGACAGTAGGTTCACCATGAAGTCACTCACCATGAGTCCGTCGGCTGTTACATGACCCTTGGAGGTGTTAGGGTAGGTCCATGGTACATTAGGTGGACATTATCTTGGACAGTAGTTGAACTACACATAATTTCCGAAGCAGATATTTAGAACCCTTTTGTGTGTTTGTGTTTATTTATTTTTTTTACATGAAATGAAATACAGCATAAAATGTTTATTTTTGACCTAATAAAATATATAAACTCAACCTTAATGGTCAAGGAAAATGAAAATGTAAGGATGTTGAAGTGATGTGAACTATTATTGGCTGCCAACTCTATAGTTGGTATGTGGCTTTGTGATTGGTCAATTCAGATTTCATGCTCAAAATGTATTCAGTCAACTGACTTTGGACTGCTATGAACATAAGAGTTCCCATAACTAAAATTGTCCCCATGTTGATACAATTTTTTTTATTATTATTATTATTTTTTTTTTTTTTTGCAAAAGGAGAACATTTAAACACCTGTATGCTCAAGAGTAAGACTGCCCAGTTCAGTGCTTGTCCATGACTGTCACTTAGACTTATGCACATTTGAAAAAAATCCACCCCTCCAAGCTGTCATGAAGGGTGAGATCGTGAAGATAACCAGTAAGAATTGGGTGCAATCTCCTAGCGTCACTTTTAAATCCAAAGCAATGGCTGAATTGAATTGTAGCCGATTATTACTAAGAAGTGGGATCATAGACTTTAGTGAACTGATGAAAACAATTTACCTCTGCATGACATAGACATAAAACATAATAATATACTATATTTTCTATTAATTAATTTTCTTCATCCACTCACAGTATATCATCAGGGTCACAGAGTTCTGCTAGTGCCAGCACACTGTGGGCAAAAGGAAGTGTACACTCTGGACAGGTGATCACTCCGTCTTAGAAAAAAGATGAACAAATCTCAGCATACAACAAAAGGGCAACAAATCAAAACTTGTGTAGGCCATAACAAGGGTTTATAGTAAAATATAATTTTTTTGCCATATTTCCAAACAACGTATGAAGTAACAAACACTGGGATGTCACGGATAAAGTCTATGTAGGTCTCTCAAAACTTATTAAGTACCCAAGATTACTCGCTATTGTCCTAAATGAAGTGCTATGTTTATTTTTCATATGATTAGTTTATTTTTGTATCTCTTTTTTCCATCTCTTTAAAAAAAAAAAGTGTGATAAAGTATATTCATATAGCTGTACGCAACATACACTGGGATCCCCAACGCATGAAGTCGACACTTGGCACATTTGAGCCTGATGTGTTTGATATGAGTACATTAATAGCTCATTAAAACTCGCTCATTAAAACATATAATTGACGTGCTAAACCTGACATTCCCAAACTGGGGTGGGCAAAAGGCTATTGGGGGTATGCTAGGGGAGAGGGTAGTTCAAGAATCATGAATTTTGCAGTTTAATGTGTATATACCGACCTTTAGCTCAGCAACACATAAATCTACAGGGGTAAAAGGCCCACAGGTCCCTCATTCTGACCAGGAGAGCCCATCTGAGATTTCTACAATGAATCTGGAAAAGTTGAATACACTTAAAAGATGTTGCAGGTTTTCTAGAAAGGTCTGCACACAGAGCCTTTCACCAGCATTGAGTCAAACATCGAAGAGTTCTTTGCCATCCATTGCATTACTGATGATCGTTTCACTAATGAAAGTTGACATGGCTAAATGTTTGACTAAATTGTTATTTCTAACAAAAAATGTGGGTGAAAAATAATTGACTGTTTTGTAATCTCTTATAGTCACTAATTTAGAGTATTGACTGAGGGTATGGGCTGGAAAAAGTGTGTTGTACACCATTCAAGGACTTTTAAATGTATTGCTTAATATAGTTGTGAATAAATTATTCCAACAGCACACAAAAGTACATCTTCAATAAAATATTTCAATAAAAGTTCCTCAATTAACCCTCTAATAATGACCATGTATTTATTTTTTAAAGAATCCGTATAGAATGCATCCGAAGATGTAAAAACAACATTTTTGAAAAAAAAAAAAATAAAGTGAAAAGACCTCATTGTGAACCTGCTCTCCCACCTCACCGCGGCAGACTGAAAGTGCATAAGAGAACAAACAGCATGGCTTAAGTCCTCCATGGAGCTGTTCCTCTGTCAGAGCCTTCATCCTAGAGACCCTCAGAGAGTTTGAAGATATCCCTTTGAGTGTCTCAGACATAAAGACAGGACCAGGATCAGAAATAAAGACGCACAAGTGGTCAACAGTTGCATTTGTGTATCAGTATATCTTTACTCTAGGCAAAGACAAGTTCTTTACTAGATCTAAATAACTATACACCGGTTTCAATCTAAGATTTGAACAATTGTTGTTTTTCCAACATGAAAATGAATATGTTTAAAGGTGAACTGCATCCCTTTCAATCTGGTTTCTGTCGATAGAATAGAACTTCTGGGTCTCTCACCCACAGATCCTGATCAAGAACCTGTTTGTTACTTGTGGTTCTGCATGAGATTGTTTTAGCTTGTATCTAACGGATCAAATTGGCCATGTATTCCTTTTGATATGTCCCATTTATTTGAGAAGTTCCACAGGGTTCTATCCAAGGCCCGTTCCTTTTTAATATGTACACAAGATTGTAAATCCCTATTAAGCTGATGAGACTCAACATTATCTCCTGCTGAAGGTGGTTGAGCCCAACAAGGTTTGAAGGCGTGCTTTCTTATTTTGAGAAATGAGTGTGCAGAGGTTTTTTGAAACAGAACAGAGATAAAACTGAAAAAACGATTTCTGCCATTCATCCAAATTGCCATTATGAACGATCTCTGCCGTCAGACCCCAATTATTTCATTGGAGCTTAGAAGATTGATTATTCACAGAGTTATCGATGTGGAGTAGAAAAACAAATCAATATAGTTCTCATAAAAGATTTGTATCATTTTCAGACTTTACTCATTTTCATAGAAGGTGATCTTGCAATTTTGCATATTGACTGCTGCAATGTTCTGGACTGAGGTTTTTAACTAGGACTAAAAAATTCAATCATGTCACCAAACTTTTGGCTTCTCTGCATTGGCTTTCTGTCTCTTTCAAAATTCAGTTTAAAATTGTATTATTTGTGTATAGGGACTAAAGGGGGCAAGCTCCTGCACATATCACATCAATGTCTGTCTCCTCTACAATTCATGGTAACATTTTGTTCAGTCAAAAATCAAACTTATCTGACCCCTAAAATAACTATCTTAAGTTTAGACTCATATTTAATAATAATCACGTAACTCAAAGCAAACAATATAATGCAGTTTTGAGCAGAAGTAAAAGTCTGAGAGTGAAGCTCTGTCCGTCTGAGTGAACAGGTCTGGAGAGCAGTTTGGTCTCGAGGGGTTAAAGCTTCGTAATATTGGTAGTTTTGGGACCTTTGAGAAATTACCTAAACAACTAACAACCAGCTCCTAAAGTAGAACCTAACATTGTTCTGATATTTAAAGATGATGAAACATGATTAGGACATAATTGCTCTTCGATCAAAGAAAACCTGTCTGAACATGATAATGCATTGTTCTCCGAGCTTGAAAGTCACCAAACTGTATAAACATCTGCAAACTATATAAATGTAGGTGTAAATGTTATTCGTAACAGTTCATAAATGCTGATTTACACATTTTAAGGTATGGTTCTTTGTCTTAATTCAGCTCCAAAAAAAGTTTCAAAGTATAAAATGAAACTGTTTTAAAAGCAGTCAAAAAGTCTTTCTACATGAGACTGTTGTATTATCAGAAAATTCGATTGACCCCTAATTTTAAGTGATGAAGCCAGTCACAGCCCTAATGACAAAGCGCTCTTTATGTCTGCTCCAATTTACAACTGATGAGAGAGACCTGGCTTCAGCAGGACTGACGAACTTAATCAGGGACCGCAGGGACAGAGAGAGAGAGGTTATCGTGATCCTCGGGGAGAAAAAGAGCTCATTCAATTACTGCTGCTCGTTTCACACGCGCACACTGAACTGTACGCCGTTATCTTGTCCTCTGCAGAACAGAGCTGTCAGGGAGCCTTTCATTAACAGCTAAGCTAGCTTGATCATGCAGAGTGACCACAATGAGAAAGATATGAATGTCTCTTTATGCAGCCACGAGTCATTTTTAAACGAAGAGCTTGGAGAAAAAGAGTTCAGCGCCTTTTTACATTAGGCACTTTTAATTCTTCATTTATCAGTTTGATTGGTGCCTACATCTATGGTTTTTTGTCTGTTTGTGTTGCATTGCTTACCATTGTAAACCATCCTTGGGGTTTGTAAAATTACCTTTTTATTAAGGATCTTTTAACGAGTTCCAGGAATCAGGACGTGCTGCCAACATTAATTATTCAATTAAATCATGTCCATATAAGCAAGTCCTTTCCTTCTACCCTTAATGCTTCCACCTTCCTCCGCTTCTCCACACTCTGGGGGGGGGGGGGATCTACCCTGATGCATCTGAGTAGCCTGCTGCTAGCCTGCACTTTCGGACAACTGCAAGGTGCAAGTCAGGAACTGGGAACTCAAAATGCAAAAACTCAAAATTCACATAAAAGAACTGATTAATATTTCAAATGTCAAAATTGGAACTCATTTGATAAAAGCACAAATGTTAAAAAAAGTCTTGTGATGTAGAATTTGCCTAGCTCCGTTTGTTAAACCAGCAACTTTTTAGAATGACACCACCGCAATGGAATCTGTTTCTAAAGATGACCGCATCATCGTTTAATATTAACTATTTTACTCCAGCTCCAACCTTTTAATGGCTAGCTGTGGGTAGTGTATTTATTTTTTCCAATTTCTGTAATAAACTCACTAGACATTAATCACTGCTACAGTTAGAACCAAATGCAGCAAGCTCCTGGAATACTAGAAATCTATGTTATACACTTTTTATAACCTTTTCCATCTCTGAAGATTTGCTCAGTTTCAGGGAATGAATATGCAAATCTTGGCCAATTAGAGACCAGAGCTCGAGATTGGGTTCACCCAGTCCTTGCTCCTCTTCTGTTCAACCTGTACATGCTCCCAGTGGGTCAAATCATGAGTTATGCTGATAGCAGTCCAAACAGCCCCATAAACTCTCTGCTGGTGCCTTTAGAGCTTGATGTGGCAAAATTTCTTAATTTAAATAAAAAATAATAACAAATCATTGCATTTACAAACAAAGATAAGGTTCTCCAGATGAATATTTGTCTTGCCTCTAATGGTCTAACAACAATGAGGCCAAGAATCTTGAGGTAAATTAGATCTTAGTTTCTCATCCTCTCAGAAACATCACAAGGAATATATTCTTTGTTTCTAGCCACAAGTGGATGCATCCATTATATTATATTATATATTTATGCTAATATATTACTTGCTACAACCGGGCTGGACGGCCCTTTGCTTTCAGAATCCTCCATGGCATAGATTCAACAAGATACTGGAAACATTCCTCAAAGAATGACTGGTCGTCATGTTCAAGAAACCAGTCTGACATGATTCACACTTTATGACATTATCCTGCTGGAAGTAGAAGATGATGGGTACACTGTAGTCCTAAAGTGGTGGACATGGTCAGCAATAATACTCAGGTAGGAGGTGCCAATAATGCTAATGCTCAAATAGTTTTGTATTAAAATGGGGCCAATGTGTGACAAGAAAACACCCCCACACCTTTACACCACCACCACCACCACCAGCCTAAACTGTTGATACAAGGCAGGATGGATGCTTGCTTTCATGTTGTTGATACCAAACTCAGATCCTACCACACAAATGTGCATTTTTGGTGAGCCTGTACCAATTGTTGCCACAGATTCCTCTTCTGACAAGAAGGGCACACGGTGTCCGCAAGGGGGGACGCATTTGCGCCCATAGAACTGCCGCTCACTGGATATTTTCTGTTTTACAAACAATTCTTTGTAAACTCTCAGTAGATCAGCAGCTTCTGAAATACTCAAATCATACGTCTGGCACGAATAACCATGACATGATCAGAGTCACTTAAATCACCTTTCTTCCCCAGCCTGATGATCGCTTTGCACTGCAGCAGATCGTCTTGACAATGTGTACATGCTAAATGCATTAAGTTGCTGCCATGTGATTGGCTGATTAGAAATTTGTGTTGTGGTGTACCTAATAAAGTGGCTGGTGAATGCATAAATGGCTCTTTACAGCAGTACTGAAATCCTAAAATTGCTTTGTTGCTTACACCATCACAAACCTCTGGTTTCTTCATCACAAGGTCTCTAATCTCACTCTGAAATTTGATTTGAAAAACAGAATTGAATGAAATTTGTTTACACAAGTTTGCGTCTAAACTGTGTTTTGGTTTTTTTAGATATGTAATAATAATGGGTATTAGTGTGTATCTAAAATCTAAAGCAACAGGAGAGAGTGATCACCTTATAGCTGTTTGTTGAGAACACATCTTAAACTTACGCTGGGTATAAATCAAGATCAGCCCACACATCTGTCGTCATGGAGACTGACCCCCATCAGCACACTGATCAACATTCTGCAGAAACTAAAGCAAAAGAAATCACAGATTACTGACATTGTGCTTTAAAGGTATTTTTTGACGCTAATTTAGAAATTCAAAGTATTTCTTGTCAAAATAAAACTGGTGCCCTTCGAGAATGTAGGCAGCATCACCAACCAATGCATAATGTCTACCCAACTAATGCCAAGCAAGTGCAAGAAAACTATGACAGAGGGACATCTGAGAAAGGCAGCAATGAAGCACTCACACACTGAACGCCTCAATTGTGTATGAGGATGATCAGCTGTCAGAGAGCAATTGGGAAAAGGTTAGTGCTAGCCGTCCTTGTCAAAAAACCCAGAGGTATAGTGTGATAGGGTGCGTGGAGAACCGCCGCTCATCTTCGAACACACACCATCTTGTCAAACAGAAGACCCTTATCTTTTTCACAAACACTCTCTGTAAAGCTGTTCTCTCCAAACCTCTGACATATCAGTGAATTAGCACCAGCTCTTCTAAATATGCCTGAGCTCATGACTTATGCATTCTACAGAAAGCAGCTAATGCTCATAAATCTGAAAGTTGTCAGGTAAGAGACACACTGTGCATTTTTCATGCACACACAGCTGATGGTGAAGAGCAAAGGTCTGCCGATGGATTCTGACGGTTCAGAAGCATGGCTTCCATCTCAAAGTTAGTTTTTTTTTTAAAGTGAATGTCTGACAGAGTGACGGAGTTGAAATGGGAATATTCAAATGTCTTAATAGAGAGAGGACAGTGTTTAGCATGCAAAACATCAAACTCTAAGATCATCAGTGGGAGGAAAAGTCAGACATAGCCTTCAGCCCCAGCTAATCAGAAGAAAAGAGATGAAGATGGAAGAATGGAGGAGAGAGAGCATCTGTGTCTTTATGGCATTAATTTCAGAGCCATTTATTTCCTTTCTCTGTGTGCACAGATGCAACATCTCGTATAAACAGACAAGAAATGATTACTGAGATACTCCAGCTTCTCTTTTCATTGATCAGATGAGCACAAATCATAAAATTCTTGGTATCGTTTGGTGTAAATAATTCAAATGATTTCAAAAGTTTTCTCCGTGGCTAAGTTTAGCCATACAAGGTCTCTGTGTGTATACTCAAATCTAATTTAAAGCATTATTAGGATTATATCAATGTAGCAAAGTTATGTATACTTAATTATAGTAAAAAAAACAAAAACAAATGGTTCTGAGTGAAATTATTTGCAGTAGCGTTTTTTGATTTGTATGCGAAAAGTTGAAGGGCAAAAAAATATTTATGAAAAAAACCTAAATTAACAATAGTAATGACTATATTGGCAGTTCACAAAATACATATTTAAGCAAGACAATAATTTAGTGTATCAGCTACACCATTTGATTATAAATGAAAATCTATAGCCAATCTGCTAAAACTAACAACGCAAACTACACAAAGGCATTCCAAGGCCAAGGCCGTTTCTTGGGCCTGAAAACATTTGGGGTAAAGTCAGACTCTTACCCCAAACAAACAGGAAGTGTTGTCTGCCTTAAATAATTATAGATTCAAAGATAACATGTCTGATAAAAGCATTTAGTGTAGGCTTTAACAATTTTAGACGATGGTTCGAATCTCGATAGGGGCAGACAAAAATTTGTAAATTATTTCTGATTTCTGCTTGAATGTTTTTTCTCACCAAATAAAACAAGACCTTATTTCATTGATAGTTTAACTGTTTATTAAACTTGTGGAATCAGCCAATGTTCACGTCTGGGTTACCACTTAACATGGACACAACATCTTGTTTGTGAAAAAAAAAAGAAATTATTAATTTACTCCCTGAAAACTTGAGCCCCTCTCGAGGTCTTATCTAGTTGAAAAACCATTGAATATCAATCATTTCTGCTTTTCTCTCTCGAAGCATCTCTGGCTTAATTTAGACAGCATGGCGCAAACACTTCAGATCAGAACAGCCAATAAAAACTTATGCTCCACGCAATCCTTCTCTCTGATTGGTCTTAATAAAGTCTTTTCTTTAGTGGCTCGTTAATCTGCAGTTCAAGCCTTCTGAAGTTGAACTGTCCGGGGCTAATGACACAGTTGCTTTATCAGATTGCACAGAGGTTTCTCAGTGATGTGATTGCCTATAAATAAAGACTCAATTTCCTTCATATTACAAGTTTCAGTGTTATATACCACAATTATATACACTATTACATAAATTGTTGAATGTATGTATGAATTTCACAAAATGTACATGCCAATTTTTCTATACGGTTCTTTAAATAATTTATTAGAAGCTGTTAACATTATATTCCTTAGCCTTTTTTTACCTTCATTCTGAGAGCAACATTTTCTTTTCATATTTTACAAACAAATCTGTTCAGGGGGTTTCATGTGACGATAACCAACTCTCCTACAATGTCATCCACTGTTTTTAAATCTATCCAAATCTAATGATAGAGAGTTCACAAAACCTCAAATTGCTCATTGTTTCTTTGAACACTGTTAGGTATCTTTCACTGTTGTGAATCTGTGAAAGCCTTTGCTGTCACAGCCATAACCCCTTCGAAAATAAATCTCCTCTAATTTCATACACTACAATATCACAGCAATGATAAAACAACTGATGCTAGTTCCTGCTGACAAACAGCATGGATCTCCCTACTGCCAATGAATAGAAAGAGAGAGAGAGAGAGAGAGAGAGAGAGAGAGAGAGTAAAAGGAAATAGAAAGGGATTTGAATCAGGAGCTGGGACGATGAGGTGGAATGGAAGAAGGAGAAGAACGGTTGAGAGTGTCAGACTAATCTCACATCCGTGGACCACTAGAACACCTCATGCACCCTTGACATGTCAAAATCTGGCCAGAGCTGACTAAAATTACCTGTTCCAATCAGCCCAGAAATAACCCAGAGACTGGACGGCTGAAATCGTGAACCTGGCCCTGCTCTAAATTGCATTGGGGGTATTATATTCCGAACCGGTCTTGGAAAACCTTTCAGAGCTGCCAGCTGGACTGAACTGCAAGAGCACTGAAACAGCGCATTGCAGGTGTTTACGTGGATAAAATACAAATGAAAATGTATTTTCACAACACAAACAAAAATGTTGTTAGAATTTACGTTCCCTTCCAAATGTGTGTTTACCAAGTTCGTTCTGGTAAGGGTCGCAGGAGTGTCTGGATCTGCAGCTAAAGGGATGGTTCTTGTGTTTTTAGCCAAGGCTCCTGAAACAAACAAGAAAGCATTGAAGAAAACATGAAAAAAGAAGGCCAATAAACTACAAGGATTTAAGAGCATCTCATCACAATTTCACTCTTACAACCTTTTCATTCCAGCTGCTCCTGAGTAATTTCAGTTTTTTTCCCCATCTCGGTCTCTCTTGTGCATTCATGGCATCTCTCATTTGTTAGTTTCCATGGTCACTGCGAGAGGATCGAGGGGTTTTATTAGACTGAAATTGACGAGACACATGTTTCAACCCCGACTCTATGTTGGTCTGCTTTCATCCGGATGAATTCAAGAGAGCGAAACACTACTCGGTGCATTTCATCTCATTTCAGTAAAGTAACGGGGAAAAAAAATATTCTTCCTGTTGCTTCTGTGTCCAAAAGTTCCAGAGAGTTTCTTTATTTGGTTCATTCATGTTGTGAAAATGACAATTAAAATAACTGAAGGGAAATGTTAAAAAGCTGAGAGAAATTAATTTAATTAATTATATAAAAGCAGAGACAGGCTGATGCACTTTATTAACTTTTGCATAACACCGTGGCACACAAGTAATTAAGCTGAAAGTCTTTCTGGAGAACCTAAGGAACATGTTTATACTCATTACCTGTTTGAGATCATGAAAACATCAAAAAAGAAAATAAAACAAAAAGGTAATGCTGTTTTTTCACCTACTAAAACACTGACAATAAAATGTGATTTTTACAAAGCACAATTTAGTATCATTTCAATGTGTAATTTCATACTAATTATGCCATGACTATTGTGCTGGAAATGACATCTCAGTACTGGAAGTAAAGGCAATTATGCAGTGTATTACAAAACTGGGAGTGCAATAAGAAATTGTACCAAAATTTAAACTGTTCTTTCGTCCTGAACATCAGGTTTGGGTTGTTCTTTCAGCATAAAATGAGAATATAACGCAACTTGAATAACAAAAATGAATGCATTTCAGAGGTACAATTATGCAATAAACTGAAAGAAATATTCGCAGAAATGATCTTAACTTTGCATTCTGTCCTTCAGAACGCGCCTTTAGATTTATCAGTCATCTTTCGAGCAAATGTGCTCATATTTCATACGCTTCTGTTTATCATGCAGCCATAGCGAGTGGAAGACCTTCAGAGAAACTCGGCGCATTTCAGCACAAAACAAATTTACTCACAAGGACTGAGACTCATTACAATAATAGACTGTACTGGTGTCAACAAAGAAAAAACTACTTTTGTCAGTGAATGAGAACTGGAAAACTTGCATCAGATAACAACTGAATGTTCTCTTTAAAGTTAAGAAAGATATAGTCGGTATAATCAAAATCAAAAGTTTTTGGTACTTCTTCACTATCCAAACAATCTACAGACAGATGTCAATTAGAGAAACTTTTTAAAAAGAGAGCAACTCGGGATGAACGGTCAAGCTTGTTCACTCCAAAACAACGTTCCTTATTTTAGAGAAATCTTCTTGTGTGAGGACAAAACATCTCCATTAAATCTGAACGATGATCTACAGAGATGCAGGGAGGTGCATTAGAAAGATCCGGACCTCAGCATGGTCTATTCAGAGTTATTGTCTGCCATCTAATGACAGTCTGCGAATGGGAATGGAAGAGGGTTTTGTTGGTTTTCTGGAGTGAAGTGAAAGCTGAGAGGGTTTGTGATCTCAGGTCTGCTCTTATTTTGAAGCCTTTGTCAAAACCCAGCCTTCGCTTCCTGCATAGGAAACCTGCAGGTGAATGAGCTCAGAGTTTTAATGTGAAGGTTTATGAGTGAGTCTTCCAAGGCTCAAAAGAGGAAAGATAGGAATGCAGAGGCAAGAGGTTGAAGTGCAAAAGGTGATTTATTTGGTGCCACATGTGAAAATCGAACAAACAATCCAAAAATTAGCTAATAAAGAAAACAATGGTCCTAAAGAAACAAAGAAAAAGAATGCTGAGCAGCAAAACCTAAGCGACTAAACTTACTTGTCGCCACCCTAAATTAACTGATAGCTGGAGCCTTCAGCTTGAACGATTAAGAGTCTTGTAGAAAGCTCCATGAGAGTATGCTTGAGCATTAATCAAAATGATTCACAAACATGCCAAATGTCCATTGAAGACTGGTCAACCCTCAGGATCACCATGAACCTGTCAGCAGGAACCGGGTAAAGCATCTGTGTGTCATTCACCAGCCCTCTCTCTTTAAGCAGCTGATTAATACTCAACCAAACTGTTGACCATGGTTGGGCGCAACCCAACCAACAGGAAGATGTTACAAAGCGCAATTTAACAAACAAGTTGAAAGCCAAATGGAAACTCAAATCTGCATCAATTAAAACCGGTTACATAAAACAAACATGTAAGTATAAACATTCAATCTCATATCAGTACTAACCCCTTTTCCTTTGCAGATGGTAACTACCATGAACCACCAATCAGATCTCAACAGATCTGGGATCAGTTACATTACCCACGATTCAATAAAAGCATGTATGTAATTAAATATTTAAACAAACCACACTTCTTACATCATATAATTATAATATAAGAAAAGATCTGTTAATAAAATAAGTAAACAGATCTCCAGCTGGATGGGTCAGGGGATGATGAAGCAAAAAGGAGGGAAAAAAAGGCTGCATCCTCAGAGAGACCTTCAAGATGTTGAGCTCAAGTTTCAAAGTTTTATAAGGAAGGAGAGTGCCAAAAAAAAAACATTTTTGTTGTATTCCCAAAATCCCAACATTACTGTGCATGTGTTTTGAAGATGCACAATGATATTTACATTATCAGGTTTCAGTTCTTATGTTAGTGTCCTCACCATCAAAGATTGTGGATGACCCATTGTCATCTCCCAGCATTGGGTCATTGAAAAAGCTTTTAACATTTTTCTTCCAATCTTTGCTGATCTTCCTGGTTTTACATGCTGCCTTTATAGCATAAGATTATGCTCGTTAACTTAGCTTACCCCTCCACGTATTTTTGTTGGTAGAAGATATAACTCAACTCAACCAAAAACTTTCAAAATGAAGAAAAAAGTTAGATCCAAGCAAGTTGTTTTACTACCAAAGAACAGACTCCATGTGGCAACGTCATTTCGAACACATAAGTTATGCATAGATTGTAAAACTATGGACATTGTGTCAGAGACACCCATAGTTTTGATTAATCCAACCTTGTAAAAAACAGCTTGTGTTTACTCCCAAACTGTAAGTCGCTTTGGAGAAAAGTGTTTGCTAAATACATAAATGTTCTTCACTACCTGCGTAACTGTACCTGGACAAAAGCTGCACAGTGACTGGATGGTGTGGTAAAAAAAAAAATGGTAGAGAGGCTTAAAGTTTTGGCTTAATACTTACTTAAATAAAGATTATAATTAATAATTCACACCTTTCATGACCAGGCTGTAAACTTCTGGACAAAAAAGCACAAGGAACATTGTTATCAACTTTACTTATAAAGGAAGTCTCCGTCTGAAGGAAAAAACTTGTTTGTAGAAGTGTCCCTTTTCCTTCTTCAGTTTTAACTCTCCAACCCAAGTGTCTTCCTTTAAGAATTACCACCTGCTTCAATTGAATGCTAAATTTCTTAAGTTTTGTTTTGAAATCCTCCATTTCACTACTTACTTTAGATTGCTAATTTTACTATTCTATGGCCGAGATGCCATAATCTCTGAGAACACCAACGCCCTCTTGCTGGAGAACAGCATGCCTCACCTGCCAGCACATTATTGGTTAGTAAGTAAAATTATTATCAACTCCTGTAATTTATTCGAGGGGAAAGACTGCGGTTGCCTTTTGAAGTTGTCAGGGTAACAGACACTCCCGACTGCAAAACTATGAAAGTAATACCATCTGAACTTGATTTCGAGTTATCATCATTACTGTTTTATTTATTGATTGCATTTTATGACCCAAAATAATGCTTTGATAATGACTCAAATATCCACTTATCTCATTCTGAACGGCCCTGTGGACAGGTGTGTGAATTACATTCTCAAATTACTATAGAGCACCCTCAGCTCAATCTGTCGAAATGATGGATGGCCCCCAACTTCTTCATCACAGTGACAGATTTTCGATTAACGTAACCTCTACCACACAAGGTAAACTCCAGATTTATGTAACAAACATGTCGTGCTCTAGGCATCAAGGGTTCAAACACTGGATTTGCTCTTTTAAAACATAAGTGATTACATTAAGGTCCTCCTAGAGTTATGTATGGAATGTATGTGCGCTAAAGTAGGGTTGGAACTAATACTTGCTGGGCTGCAGCCCTCTACAACAGACCTTGCTTTGTCTGATGATCGATAGTCAGATCATTTTAAAGGCTTTGTCGAAGATTACAGATTTATATTGAACATTTGCAGGAACTTGTAGAAAACCTTCAGTCTGTACTGAAAACAAGAGTTAAATGAACTCTGATGGAGAGGGCATTTTCAATAATAATTAACTTTTTCTGTTTCTGTTCTCTGAAAAGGGTAATTTTTGGTGTATTAAGCTGTGAATAAATCAATTATTATTATTATAGTTTGCTTATACCTTAAAAGCAATACAGTTCAATATTTCATAATTCTTGCACACAATCAATATATTTGATATTTTTAGGCAACTAAATGCTCTATACTGAAAAGTGTACTGCAATATTTTTGGATTTCTAACCGAACTTCAGTTTAATTTATTTTCAAAAAAGGTGCCCAAGGTTTTCCACATTAAATGTTGTTTCATCTAGTTTCCCCTTCCTAGCATAAAGAAGGAAGTTTTATGCTTTTAAAGTTTTCAGCCCTATTCTAAAAGTGCAGATTGTTTAATTTAGAATATAGATAATATTTAGTTTTTAATATTTAAACAATTTAGTTTTAACTGTCCAAAAGCTTAACATTTCATGTTTACATCACACAAATACTTCGTTTTAACAGTTGTTGAAATTGCAGCGTCGAGACTCCTCGCTCCTGTTTTCTCTGATGTTAAAAAGGAAAATGATAAACCCGTCTCTTTTCTTTTTACAGTACCCAATAAACAGACAAGGACACATCCACGATTATCCCAATGTTTTTTAACATATGTTTTCTTGAGCAAAGCTAACAGAACCAAAGCTTGTCAATCTGACAGGACTGTGTGTGAGAAACATTGACCCAGGATTTCAGACTCCTTCATCAAGACAAAACTTGATTCGAAATCAATACTCACCTCAGTCGACCTGGTCCAGACTGGGAGCTCATTCAGCGAAGTTGGCATTTTCTCCTGCAGCTATTATGAAGTGTGGTTTCACACCACTGATTATACCAGTGTACAACAAGGAGTTAATCAGAAAAAAAAACATTTGAGTGAAAGTTTTCTTGAGAAAAAAAAAAGAAATAATTTCCACAACAGGAACTAAAAGACTTGACAGATGCTTTCAAGGTTAATTTACTTACATTTAAAAACAGACAAACTGGTCACATTGTTCCTCACATTGCATTATTTTCTGGCCCAAACAACCAGGTTTAATATTGCCCAAGTACCACAATGAAGTACAGTACATAACTAAACCCAAATCTGGTTTCCAGAAAAGGGCCACATATGAGCCATAACTGTCTCAAGCCACTGCCAGGTTAATTACTTATGATTTAGTTACAATGGTACCCACTCTGCCACGTTTGGACAGTTGTCAGTAACAGATGTGCCAGGCAAATTCCAAACATGGACCAAATCTGTTTGCTGACAGAGCAAGAGCTTGGGAGGGCCTGCCTTCTGTCCATGTTCATCATTGTCTGCTCAAAACAAATAAAATAAAGGTTTACACATTTTCCTCAGAGAGAAATCCATCAAGCTTTAGTTACCATTAGTTAAAAACAAGCATTTCAAATAGGGTGATAACATCAACATAACAAAATTGAGAAGAAACAATATTTAGCCATCAAGCTTTGGAGACACAGGAGTTTTTAGCTTGAATATAAAAAAAAATCCCCATAGGGAAAGGGTTTCAGAGCTGTGAAGCCTACAAACTAGACCCCAACTCACCCCAGTGGCTAAGCGTCAGACTTGAACACTCTTTGAAGAAGAGAGTTATTCTCTCGATATCAGAGCCTCAAACTGTTGTTTCAGATTTGTTGGCTATAGATCCATAGTTTTCTGAAATCAGCACAACCCAGAGTTTCTCTTCTGGCATCACATGTTTTTTGAAGCCATTGCCAATGGGCACAAATATCCAAGAAACGAGTGATGAAGAATATCTACTGTAAGATCTATATTTGTTTATTTCAATCTTGACTTCAAAATAGCCAATATAGTATAAATCCAAAATTTGCTGCAACATATCAGAGAAAGAGGGGTATGAAGAACATTCTGGGACAACGCACAGTTGGGGGAAGTTCAGTTGTGAATTGAATTCTTTCCTAGAGTCTTTGTGTGTAAAAAAAAAAAAAAAAAACGCAGATCTCTTAGCTGATCTGGTCCGGGCCAACTCTATTCTTCCTACTTTCTCTAACACATTACAACTGAGTGGTAACAGGTTGGTCTGAAATGAGGGTAAGTCCAATAAGAAATGAAACCAGGGCAGATATACTATTTGGTCAAAATATAACAGCTATACTGTAATAAAATATGTTTTCCCAAAAGGTCCAATATAGGTAAAGCATCACTTAGTGGCCATTAACTGAGTTTTAGACAACTGACTTGTATATCTCTACAACTGAATTTTTGTTTTGTCTCAAAACTTGATTTTTTTTGTTATAAAACATAAAAATTATTGGTTGTCAATTTTTGGTTTTGGTTGTCAAGTAAAAAAATGACAAATATTATTAGTTGTACTTGTATTTGTACAAATTTCAGGAATACTGTGGAATTATTGTGTACTGTAATGAAAACATACATCAAAATTGATACTGTAGTTGTAGTTAAAATTGATATGAAGCATTGCCATAATTGTTAAGTGGTTGAAAATGCTCAAAAATATAACACTTCTGGGTGGTGGCAATGTTTGTATCGACAGTGTTAAAATTGAAACAGGGCTTCAAAGTGCTGTTTCAAAAGAAAATGAGTAACTAGAAGAAACAAAAACATTACCTTTTGCTACAAGGAATCCACAAAGTTCTTTTACTATTTTTCAGTTGTGAACCAGTCATCATCCCTCTGAACAGTTGTTAGTAAATCTACACCTCTCAATTAATTCATTTATACTCTGTTTACTTATTCAAATGTTTAATTCAGTTTGTCTAAAACATCTTGGTACAAGTTTCTCATGCATTTGACTGTTCAGAGTCTCTCTAAGGGGGAAAGAGAGACTATCAATTTTACCATATTGCCATCTTTTACTCTATAAATGTAGTCCTTAGTCAATTACGGTTTTGTTCAAAGTGCGGGGGTCGAATTGCGTTTAAAGTTCAATCAAAAGGTGTCTGTGACTTTCTTGTGGTATACTTTCATGACTCTAATGTGGGAGTCCAGGCCATTCATGGGCTACTGTTATAAAACGGATCTCCAAACAAAAGGCCCAAAGAGACCCAATCAATCTTGAGCTTTAAATGACTCCAGCAGGCAAATTGCTCCTTCCATTAGATGCCAGACTCTGTTTCTCTCTCTCTCTTTTCGTGGTTTTTCTATCACATCAATCTCTCATCGACCAGCATCAAGCAGTAATTACAGAGGAAAGGAAAGCTTGGGGAATCAGGTGCTGTATTCAGGAGAAAGGTTCAATGATCCTCTGCTTCACAAGAGAATGAGACGAAAAGAATACAATTTATGAGCGGAAAAAAAACATTGATTTCTGATAATGGTGTAAAGGCAGCTCTCAATCAAAACATTCACCCAACTAAAATTTGAAAGACCTTACTGTTTCAATAAGGAAGAGTAAATACAATGTTTAAACAATGATCCATTTTAACTTAAGTAGTGATTTTAAAAAAAGAAGCATTTTCTATGCACATTTTTTTACATTTACATGTTTCACGGCAGCATTGCAAGGGATCCGTTGATGAGGAGGTGTCAATAAAGAGATATGACATGAAAGAGGGCTGGAGAAAAATGAGTCAATGGAGAAAATGGAAAACTTGACGAGAACCAATCAGGATTCCAGAACGTCATTCTAGATAAATAGCTTTTCCATCAATGATGGAGCCAATAGTTTTGACAGAGCAAGTTTCTTATCCTGCTGGACTTCTCTGCAGCCTTCAATATGACCAACCATCAGATCCGTGTTGACCACCTGCAACAAAGGGCATCTCAGGCACTAGCCTGGACTGGCTGGATTCCTACTTCACAGCCAGATCCTTCAGACGCAGCAGCTGCACACAGGAGTTCCACAGGGTTCAGTTCTTAGTCTGCTCTTCTCAACCTACATCACCTCCCTACATCATCCACAAACAGCTTCTCCTACCTTTCTTTCCAACTACTGTTACAACCCCCAAAACAGTCTATCTGAATGACATTGGAACATTGATGAAGGCATTCAGGAAATAAACAGTGTCTAGTGGTTCCATCTCAGAGCAGCAGAAAATTCCTCACCAGAACTTTCCCCTTCACAGTTCCTGGCTGATGGAATTCTCTTGCAGCCCCAATCCAAAAAGTATAGTCTCTCACAAGCTTTAAGCAACTAAAAACTACTTTTTCCAAGAGCATTACCAACAAAACTATATTAATTTTAATAAATTGAAACCTTTTCTTAACCAACTTTGTAAAAAACTGTTAGTTGTGTTTTCTCCTGAACTGTAATCTTTAACTGTCTCTGCAACAGTCTTTGAATAAACTATGTCTTAATTGCTCCTCCTTATCTTTCCAAACAATCAACAAGGAACCTTAGATCATCTGATAAAACCTAACTGAAGGCTGAAGTCTAAAGGTGATGGGGCCTTTTTTTGTAACTGCTCCTCAACTCTGCAATTCACTGCCACTTGAAATACGCCTTGCACCATCCATTTCTGCTCTTAAATAAGCTAAAAATTAAAAACCCGTCTGTACTCTCAAGCTTTTAAATTTCACTCCTTGGCCTTTTTTTAGGAAGGCCGTTTTGGACTCCTTATATGTGATACTGTATTAAACCACTACAGCATGGGATTCTATCAAGACGATAGACAAGGTTTCGGTTTGCAGCTTTGTTGAACAGATGTGGAACGCCTCACACTATGACTGTCAGCTGTGATCAGTAAACCAACATAATGTCTGGATGGCACCTAAAGCCACACAACGATTCATACAAACATTTGCAAAATGAAACACATGACCAAATGTAGAAAATAAACATGCAACAATAACTAGAGCAATGTTAAATAAGGAAAATAAACCCAAATAACACCAAAAGAACTAGGGTTGAGACGACGTCGATTGTTACATTACTAATACAAAGCAAGAAAAGACAATCTCTTGTCAGACATTCATTTTGTTTTAAGTTATTTTAGATAAATCATGCCACTTTTATATTCCTGTTGATGTTTTGCTATTTAAGTGATATTGTATGAGCAGTACAAACCGAAGTAATTCTAAAAAGGCGATATTCCAATCAATTCAGTAAAATCACTATGGAAATGTCAGATCCACAATCAGACCTTGGAAGCTGCAGCTGTAGATTATCAAAAGCCACAGAAAAAGAGAAATTTATTTCAGTTCTGAGCTCAGCTCTTGATGCCTGCCGTTCTCTCGTACCTGCTCTGTTCTCTGCTCCCCACAGATACCAGTGGCTAAACCGAAAAAGTTTTTAAAGTAACAAGCCACATACAGAGAAAGGCTGTACCTGGAAAATCACATCCTGAAGTCACCAAGAAATCATTTCTCTTCCACAAAAACTTATATTCCCTTATCACCAACCCACTGGCTCTCACACACACACCACAGTAATTGTATTTATATTTTAGTGTCCATCGTTGTTTCCGTAGTTTATTCACCTAGTTGGACTATATAATGTTGCAATTTGCTTTTCAAGATGGTTTCGAAGGAAAATAAAGAGAATGATTTGAGAAAACATTTTAGCGCTGTGCTTTTCTCCCAAGGTTTGCTTAACTCCCACAGAGAAAAAGATTTTATTTTTCTGCAGGAGGGGAAGAAGTGAGAAAAAAGGGATTATAGATTCTCTCTTTAAATTCTCGCTTCTGAACGGCGTGTGTTTGTAGGTTTAGACATTAGAAACAGCTTTGAGCTTCCTCCGCCTCTGATGGATTCATTGGGATGCGTGTGTGTGTTAACGTGGCTGTTATGGAGTCAAAGGTTTGAGTTTATGAGAAGAACGAAGCATCTTTCCTGTTGGATGCCAGATAAAGATAGTAATTCATCTGAAAAATCATTTGAAAAACTACAATAGAGTCGCGGTCTGATGCCCTCAGGTGACCCATTGGGGCCAGTGAACTTGTATTGTTATCGTCTTCTTTTTTTAAAATCAATGTATTGGAATAATTGCTGGTTGTGATGTTATTAAAACAAATATCATAATCGAATAACATTCAGAGTTGACAGAACAGTGCGTCAAATCCAGCTACTTTTACACAAAGCAAATCTAAACCTTCACATAAAGCAAACCTAAACACATGGGTATTTCAGAAGTTTTATTTATAAAGTACATCCTAAAAATGGCAAAGGTGTCAGTTTCCCGTGTAGGCAGTAAACAGCAGGACAGCTGAGAAAGAGAGAAAAGAATAGAAGAAGAAAATAGAGAAGCAGCCCACGGGACAGAGCTGAGGGAGAAATAGGAGAAAACACATTGTGTAGCCTCCGAGTGTGTGTCCATCCACCACGTCTCTGCTGAATGACTGATAACAGCTCACAGAGCTGGACAGAACAATGAAAGACGACACACACTTTAAAGACAGCAGTGGGTCAAAGATGAACCCTATGAAAAGCACACAGAGGCGAGGATGATGGACGGGGAGCTCAGTGCAGAGGTTTTGATGGATTTACACATGCTGAGCAGGACCCAGGACTCCTTGAAAACAGCTACTGAGAGAGTTTGAACACACTGGTATCATACAGAACTGGATGCCAGTTAGAAAAAAAAACAGATGAAGTCTAAAAAAAATAAGAAAGTATGCCATCTTAATACATTGCTCAGTCACTTATTGCATTGAAGGGTTAATATTTATTGGGTTGTGTTCTTTTATTTTATTATGAGATTGAAAACATCTCTCAAAAGTTGACAGGAGGCAAGGCTGTGATTAGTAATTTCTTTTTTTTCTTCTTCAAAAAAAACTAAATAAAAATAATAGGCCAATAAATGGTCTGGGAATTTGATTGTGACGGCAAAGCAGATCTCAAAGACCATCACTGTCAGTGGTCGTACAGGACAGATGGGAGACAGACAGATGGGAGTTGTACTGAGCCAGTGCAAAACAAACTGTTGGGTTTTCCACCACCAAGGAATTGTAGCTTGTGTCTTTGTTTAATTTGATCCAGGCCAAATACCAAAATGAGACATTTCTTACTGGTCCAGTTCTTTTACTGGATATTTGACTGCAATATGCAAAGCGATAGGGCCACAACCTGATTGGGGGGCTCACTTTTTGCCATTTTAGTGATAAAAATTACATACGTTTCTGTACATGGCTGTGTGCAGAAAGAAGTGCGTATTGTTGGCTGGCACATATGGTTAACTGAGAACTCACAAAGAACTACTAAAATGTTAAACTATCAGGATTTGTCAGTATTAAAAAAGGAATACGCAGTATTTTTGAAAAAGATGGTCAAGGTGTGTCATTTTGAAAATGCAAATTTTCAACAAATACAGGGGTTTCCATTGAGTTGGAGTTTGTCATTATTGTCACTTGTGCTTTGGGTCATGTCTTTGTTTACAAAGACCAATTAAATGGTGGGTGATACAAGGACTGCGTTGCTGTTTACTGTGGCTTACAGCATGTACAAGATTATGTGTTTGATCACTGAACAGAGACACACATGATTTTGTTAATGCAATGCTGAATATTCATTTTAAAAATGAGATTTTGAGTGAGACTTTAGAGTAGTAAACAAATAGCACCTGTCACTTTGGTATAGTCTTTACTAGATTTTCACACAGATATTTAATGGAAAAAAAACAATGTGTTTGTGTGGAAATTGCTTGAATCATTTCCAATACAAGTATGTACATGCTCTTAAAGCATGCAAAAGAAATAGATATGCAAGTAAGTAAACAAGCAATAATCCACACATGGATGAGCAAGAGAGCAACAACCTCTTTGATTGGATTTTTGTGTGCATATTTGTTAGATTTCCTCGTTTTTTTTACAAAGGTGACACTGCTTGAGTTCACGAGGGCTTGTTTTCCCTGCAATTCACAGACTGGCCACCTGAGGCTGGACCCAGAAGTAAGCAGATTTGTATTAACAACCATTTTAAAAGTTCTCAACTTTACAGCCTAAGAAAAATGCAACTGAAACCTGGTTATCTAGTAACCTATCTAATATCACCAAAGATGACTGATTCCTATAGGACTTCAAGAGAGAGGAATGAGAGTAAACACATGTAATCTGCATCCGCACAGTTTGTTTTGGAAATAATTTTTTATTGCTTCCCTTTTTGGAAATATATTTATTGAGCAGTTTTTGTTTCAAATGATGATTGTTGCTTTTTTATGATTTGGGATATTTTTGGGTACATTCGTTGGCAACTCATTTGGTTCTATAATGTTTGTGTTTTCTTTGAACGGCATACCTCTTATCTCTTATCAGTTCTTTGACAGTGTTCTTTGCACATATGTAGTGCATTTTATTTGTATATGCCCAATTTAGACTAGAATCACCAAACATTTTGGAGAAGTTGATTTGGGAAAACATTACCCCAAACTTACCGTGGTCCAGATAAGTGTCTAATTTCTCCAGTGACTCTAGATTTAAAAGAGCACAGATCAAATCTGTAGCAAAGCGTCTCATAACACAACGAATTAGAGAATTAATTCACTTCAGGGAACAAATGGATTTGATTTTAATTATAAACCAGATCTGAGCACTGAGATAAGGAAAAACAACTTACCAAGGTAAAACAGTTTACATTCCCAACAGCCTGTTTAAAATTCAAGGTCACATTAAGCTGGGTTTAGATATGCTTTCAACTGCTTTCAAGTTGGGATTTCACATCAACAGTGAATTCAGGGAAAAGAGTTGGATCTCATCAAATATTCTTCAAGAGGTGAAGCCACGGTCAGGAAGGCAAAAGCAGGATACACAAACTTGCACTCTTCTTGATTTGTAAAGCTTTAGGAAAACATCTGCATAGAGATCAACATTTGTACACGTCTTGAAACTCTTCTATATCACCATAATATACATATAAGTGTACCACATACAGAAACCCGTCAGTAGCTAAAGCCAGGTACCAAAAAGTCATTATTTTCCTCAATGTGGCACCAAACATAACTGTTCGTTCTGTAACCTGAGTGTACCTTTGGTTCTGTTAGATTCATGGGCTCGTCAAACGTTCCTGATCCATAAAGGTAAAAAACAAACAGGTGACTGTGGTAATCAGGGTGTACATGGCCTCATACAAGAGTTTGGGAGAAAAGACACTCCAGATGAAGAGATGGTATCGTAGTGAAGTGACAAGAACCACGTAAAACACAGCTGGGATGGAGCGCAGAAGAGCCAAACAGTAGCTACCATGGCCGAGACCCATTACGACCCTATAAAGGAGAGAGAGAGAAGGCAAGTTAGCCTCTGATGCATGTCATTATTTAATAGTTAAGTAATAGAGCTGTCAAGCCTCTCTGCCTGTTCATTAATGCTAATTAAATGGGTATTGCTTCCTTTTCTAATCTGTGATTGTGTTATGTTTCATGTCAAATGCGCATGAAACATTCATGAAGATAAATGGTGATGCTCAACCATTAACATGTCTTGTTACACTCTCTGATGATTAAAAAAAGTAGTGGCTAAATGAATTTGACTAGATAAATCTGCATAGGTTGCCTCTAATTTTATTTTAAAGCATGAGCATGTGCCTTATGGATTGGAGATTCATTGTATTGAAATATTGATGTAATGTCAGTGTTCACCCATAGATTTCTGACCAAGTGACTGGAGGCTTACAGTAAATAAGGTAAAAGCGAGTCACTACTGGGTAATCATAGCTGGGAAAAAGGGGCACACACGCATGCACATACACACACACACACACAGTGACCATAAAATGTAGTGAGCATGGTGGAACTAGGAGGGACCTGCAGTTAATAATGGTGAAAATCCCACTAAATGCAGTATTTATTCTGCTATAAAAAAGCACATTAACAATTGGTCACGTCTGGAACCAACATTTCAGTGGCCAGACAAAGAAATGCAGTTTAATATTCACTAATGGTTACGCCCTGGCAAGTTGGCAACAGCTGGGCACACTCACTGATCCTTAAACCAGAGTAAAACACTTCATATCTGCTCCTGGTCCTTTGTGTAAATCCAAACCAATTTTCCTAATGCACCAACAGACGTCTGACAATACGATTGAGATGACAATTGAAAATTGATGTCTGAAGTTTGCCGTCGTAGTGTCCCCAAATCAAACAGTATCTGCTCTTTTATATGGAATAGCTCGCACTCAAACCAGTTTTTAATTTCTGAACTCTTAAAACTTTCTTTTGGTTTATTCCTTCTTTCTTTAATTCACTTTAATTGTATTTATCTTTTTCTTTGCTATTGCTCTACTTTAAACTCAGGCATTCGATATTCAGAACATTATGTTTCATTTACCTTTTGTGCACATTTTGGAATATCCCCCCAAAAAACCCTGGATGGAAACGCCAAGATCTCATAAATTTTAAAAAGGCACATAAAAAAAGTATGTGAGCAAAAGAATAGGTTAAACATTTTATCCGCTAAGAGAAAATATGCATAAACTTGGATGGAAGAACATTTACTGAATAAATTCCAATGCAATTTCCTGTCTGAACTGGGGCGTGATGGGGTGGCATTAATGGACAAACCAATGGACCGCTTTCATTGCACATCTGAAATGTTGTTTTGGTCATTCTAAAACTCCTTAGCCAAAGTCTGTCATTAAAGTGGTCCAGGATAATCACCTCCCAGAACCGGCTGCTTTACAAATGAGCAGTCGCCCGCCTTTATGGGTAATTATCTTGATGTGTCTTGCATCTTATGCAAGTTTTCTTGATAAACCACTGCATCTACAATCCTCAATGTTCTCCATTTCTTTGTGCTTCTTCAAAAGACCTTAAAGAGCACATCTCAAAGCCCCTGTGTGCTTTGAAATCTTTGTCTGGGAGAGACAATGTTGATGTACTATAACTACCTTGTGTCTTGTTGCTTTCACAACCTTGGTAGAATAGTTTGGCTGTTCCCAGTTTTAATCCTCCTACACAGTTGTTTCTGTTTTAGTTTACTAGGTTGCAAGCTATGTGTCACATTAATGATCCCTAGCACCTGTTTGATGTAGTTAGTATGTATTGTTACAAGTAAACACTTGTATATTTTGTTTTAACATTCGTGATAGAAAATTGTAAACATTGCATATAATTAATGATAATGTTATTCGGTTCCGCTAAAATATGTGCTGGTGTGTCTGTGACTCATGGAATGACGTGCTTCCTGTGTCAGTCTCCCCTAACAAAGGAGCTATCTTTTCTTCTGGACATGTAATGCGACAGGACTGAAAACACCTCCCTGCCTCGAAGTGACTGAAATGCTTTTCTGATTTTCCTAATGCATTAATAAACCTGTTTCCTTTCTGTTCATACAATTCCATTTCTTGAGTCTTAAATATTAACGCGATAATGTATTAATTTGGTAACACATTTAAACAGTTCTTAAACACAGAATATAGTATTTCCCTTCATGGCCAAACAGGTTCTACTTGTGTTGTTAAGTTGGCCTCATGCGTAATGTAAATATTTTTTTAAACAATGTCTAGTGGCAAAATACCCAATAATACTTAATATAAACTAACAAATTGTTTGAGACATGTTTTATGCTGAATAGTTGTCGTTCACGTTTGTCTTGGAAATCATCTCTGAGACAGTAGAACTATTCTTATATGCTAGACACCAGCTCCTGGATTTCAGTCTGTTGTATCAGAAAACTCCTCCTAGCCCTGGGCAAATCAATGACTGCATATTCCTGTCAATCTTTGACTCCCACTGTAAAACCTCAGCCTTCTCCAAGGAGCAAATGGCCTCATTTCTTGTTCATATGCATTTCAATGCAGGCCGCGGAAGTGCACTTCCTGTGGATACGAGTCAAAGCACTCCGGCATCAGCTCTGCATTGAAGATGTATTGTTGCGGCGACATAAATATTGATGGGCTAATTCCCCAAAGTGGCAAACACAGTGCTTTCTGTCAATACTGATACGACAAGAGGAACATTAGGAGAAAATAATCATGCATGCAGTACCCATCTTTCACAACAGAATGAGAGTTTGAGGAAGATGAAGGCTACACACTGTGCTTTTGGTCGGTTTAAACTAGACTAGCAATTCTGAAAAGGCAAGAGGGAGTAAAAGAGTCATTTTGAGACATTTCAACTCTGGTTTGATCACACTCACTGATTTTATGAGTACGTGGGTGCATGTGTGTTCCCCGGGCCACAGAGAAAAAAAATACACTTAAAATTTTCGTTCTTCTATGGCACAAGCGTTCTCCTATGGGAATTTTGTGTTCAACAGAAAAAAAGGCAAAATGGCATTGTGATGTTGGGTTGTTTGCCTTTTGGCACCGTACTGTTAGGGGAGGTGCTCTTCGAGGGCCTCGGATGTGAGGAAAGAGGTGTAGTGGCCAACTTCTCAAGGAATCCACAGACACAGGGGTCACAGTCTAGTGACAGGGTAGGAGAGCCTGGGATCCTGGACGCAATAGGGATTGCTGTCACATTCTCAACCACTACATAGTGACGAAACGTGTGGAAGAAACACTCCACCCTAAGGTTAGTCACACTAGAGATGAAGGTTGTTGGTGTCACCTCAAAAGCCTCATTTGACCACACTGTGAAAGACTGAATGCCAAAACCAGAAAATTCTACCAAAGCAGAATCTAAAATATTGGAAGGAGAAATCATAGAGAGAACTATCCATGACTTATCATTCTGATTGACAAGTTCCATGTCTAAGCAGAAATAATAATCCTTTGACAGTCCACAACAAATATTAACTAAACAGCCACTACTTCCTGATGGTTTTACCAAAATACCTCTCTAGTGCCAGTCACAAATATCTTGGTGAACAGACCGTTGGCCCATCTCTATTTTTGCCAGTGGCTGAAGCCATTTGCAATTCAGATTCCCACCTCGGACTCACTCAAGAAGTAGGTTGTTTGCAGAATCCAATATCCCTGAACACAAAGCACCTGTTGCCTGGGAGGAAATGAAATATCTCCTAACAAGCCTCCAGATTTCTGCTGCTCAAATGGGTTGTGTAAATGGTGGACTTAGACTGGCGGAGGAGCAGTGGTGCCTGCTAGGATTCTTGAAAGCGGAGTATTGATCAGACATAATTTCCTGGATACTCTGCGAGTGTTTGTGAGTCGCCGTGACTCTGCTGACGGAGCTTTGCTGAATTATAGATGTCAGACTCGATCTCAGACCACTTAAGATGATCATTTATCAGGTGAACGTTGGACAGGTCTTTAATGAGCATGGTCCGGTCGCACAGGGAGAGGTTTTATAATGAGATGAATAAAGTCACCCACACAGGGATTTGGTTTTGAATTTTTCAGGGATTATGGGATATGAGGCACAAACACTGAGCAGATTTGTGTGTCAGTCAGAACAGACCGGAAAAGCCTTTTAAAGTCCAACTCAAATCCTTGCTTTTGAACTCAGTAAGCAAACTTTGAGGTGTTGCTGGAAACTGAAATTCAGAAAAGAGTTTAGAATGAAGACATTAACTAACAAACAGGCACTTCTGTAAATTGGGGTACAGGTAGAGATAGATAGATAGATGGAAGTAGGGAAGAGACCCCTCTTCCCTACTTCCATCTATCTATGGATTGATGGATGGATGGACGGGTTAAAGGACTGCCAAAAGTATAAGAAGACGAGGGATGGCTGGATGAGGGATAGATTGGATGGTTGGATGGATTGTTGGATAGAGCTATAGATGGAAAAACATGTTTAAAATTAATGTATGGATGAACAAAGGATGGAAGTAGGGATGAGGGATAGATGGGTGGTCTGACTGATGGATGGAAGAATGTATGAATGGAGAGCCGAAAGTATGGGAAGATGAGGGATGAGTGATGGATGGATGAGGGGTGTTTGGGTGGATTATTAGGCACAGCTATGGATAGATAAACATGTACAAATTGGGTGGATGAATGAACAGACGGATGGAAGTAGAGAAGAGGGGTGGATGGTTGGACAGATTGTTAAGCAGAGCTATGGACTTAAAATTGAAGATCATGTAAAAAAACATGAATGTAAAGATGTTTTGAATAAATGGGAGAAATTATGATTTATTATTTTAATAAGTTCACTCTCCAAACTTAGCAGCTTGTAGCTGTTCAATATTACCATTATTATTCAGGAACGGGCTATTAAAGTATCTGTTAGCCCTGCACAAGAAAGCAATCAAATTTAAGCCTGTCGACAAAATGTAAAAGAATAACAATACATCAGGAGACTGTGTCGCTCACAGGAAGTCTCTCAAGCTCAAAGAACCAAGGTACAACTGAAACCTCTCGACGTCAATCATTTCACCATGTTCAAACCAAAAGGCCAGCAGGATTTCTCTGAGCGTGAGTGTGTATGCGCGTGTACACTGCGTGAGGTGAAGTTTGATCATTTTGGCATGATTTCCATTATTCATTGTTCAGTTACTGGCTCTAATTGCCCCATCATTAGCGGCTTGAGCGCTAATAACTGCCCCGATTCCTCATTCGCCCTGACAGATCGCTTCAAGACCCATTAAAATAATTATCTAAAGAAGACAAGCAGTGATTAATATTCCCATAATGCCCTGCAATTATACATCACTGATACGTGTATGGGTTGAATCATCGATGGTTTCAATGTGATGGAAAATATATATTTTTAAAAGTACAACCAACAATTACAAGAAAGAGGAGGAGGAGGAAGAAATGGGGGAGATGTCATATTTTACAATGAGGTCTAGAAGTTTTGTACTGTCTTTTAGCTCAGAAGTCATTTTGTCATTTGATGTTTTATTGCACTTTTGTCTTTTTAATCTAGAAGTTTCACAGCTGAAGATTGTTGCAGCACTATTGCATAAAGTTAATTTAATGTGAGATGAGAAACTTTTGATTAAAACTGGACTCAACAATATCGTCCTCACATTGATGATGCAATATTCTATATTGTTGCAGGTTTCATAAAAATACACATTATGCAGATTTTTGTGTTTTCAACTGTACCTTCATTTGCAGAAAATTCTTAAATTTGAAGATGATTAATGATTTATTTCAAGTCTTTTCTATGGACTTCCCCTGGTCTAGAGTGAAAACAACACAACTATCAAAATAAATGTGTCAATATGAAACTTTTGGATCAGTAAAGCACAGAAATGCATGAATATTTACCGCTATGTTACTCAATACATTTAAAACCTAATTTATATGTGTTTTGTGATTAAAAAAATACAATGATTGAGGCACTGAGATTAACAAATAAATAAAAATAAGTATTTGATTCAATGACATTTAAAAATATTTCTAAAAGAGTTAAAAGAGTCAAGAAAAATTTAATTTCATTATAAAATTTCCAAAAAAATCATTTTTTTTGGCATGAAATATTATATACAATAGAATGTTAAAACTAAAATATTTGAAATAATTCCAGTGGTTAGCACTACAGAGAGATTTTAGTCCACTCTTCCTCACAGATCTTCTCCAGGTCTTTCGGAGCATTCATTGGTAAAACACAGAGCCTATGCTGTTCCATAGATTTTGCCAAGTTTTCAGTTTCAGTTTCCTATATTATGCTGTGAGGTTGTATAATGAGCATAAATAACTTTGATCCTTTGAAGCATCATGGGAACTGTAACTTTATTTCTCACAAAACTCTTTGTTTGCAATCATGTAGAGAATGGGGCTAGCAACTCCACCATTCTTGAGGATTTTTCTCTCAAGGGAAACCACAAATGGGCACCTTAAATGCAGTGCAAGTCGCTCTGGAAAAGTGAGACAAAGCGACAAAGGATCAATTCAGAAGCGTGTCTCTGCATTAACCAATGGCATTTCTTTAATTTGATTTCATCAGCTGCAGTCAGAGGGAGAGAGAAGCCTGATTGTGAGATGTCACCTGTCAGAGTTTGAGCTGAGGTAGCACAGCAGGTGACAGGTCCAGAGCAGAGGTGCAGCGTAGGTGCTCAGAGCCGTTAGAAGAACGGCAGGAGCTTCAACGTAACTCTCCAGACCCACGAAACCAACTGACACATCCACCGTCCCAATGCTGTTAGAGTTGCCCTGCACAGAAACACAGGAGTCTCAGAACTGCTTAAAAAAAGACACTTCTTAAAGTTCTTTACATAAAACAAATAACAATAATCAAACTAAATCTGATCAAAAGGCTCAAGCACCTCTGGCGGCATTCCCACTCTGTGGCCAGTTTGTTGCACTATACATCACACTGGATCATTATTTAGGAGATCTATTCAAACAGGAATTGTGAACATTTCACAATAATACAGGCAAATTAACAAATGATGACCACATCATAAAGACATTGTATGGGTGAGTTACAAAAACTGGATGTATTCATGAGGAAAGGTTAAATTTCAATGAGTGGCATGCGTAAATAGTTTAACGAAATCAAAAAGAATTCCCAATTTAACATCCCATATTACATAATATAACTGATGAAGAGATTAAGAGAAAAAAATCTCTAGTAGGAGTTTGTTAAAGTACAACACAAGAAAAAAATGGTAATTTTTAGAGATTTTTGAGAGAACTTCAGGCTGATTTTGAAATCTTTGTTACTTATAATTAAGTCCTGGTCACCTACACAATGTGTGCCAAATTGCATTCGCTTATGACAAACGTTTAGTGCAACATAAGCTGAAATTCTTTGGGAGGCATTATAGAGCCATTTTTCAACACCTACCTTTGAAATACAATCAGACTTAATTTTTTACCAGTTCTGACAAATTTCTGTGAATTTTTAAGCACTTTTAGGCCATCAGAAATGCACAGAAAGCCAAAAAATGATAATACTCTGAGCAATAACAACAGGGTTCTATGCACCTTCATTGCTTGAGCCCTAACTACAATTAAGTGGAGGAACTGAAAGAATAAAATTGCAGTTGAGTTCAGGAAGGGGCTCCTGAGCACTACCAAAACATACGTTCAAAATAGACACACATCAAAGTAATAATAAAGAGAAGATTTAAGAACACACAGTTAAGTTAAGTTTTCCAAAAAACCTTTGAAATTTTCCACAAATTAGAAGATTTCAAACAAATTAGCAGTTGAATTAAACAAAATGAAGCTAGGAAAAGTCATCAATCATACAGTAACTAAAGTGTGTTTCGGGAAAAAACTTGATTGGCGTTTATCACAATTTAGGAAAACTGACAAACCGGGATTGCATTACATGGCAGGTATTGATTTCCCTGATTGATTATGGCCATTTCAAATTTAAACACAATGCACTTCAGATTTGGCACTAATTTGTTTTTTGTTGTTGTTTTTTTTAACTGTCATTAACAGTGTTTTGGAACTAATGTGTCTCTCACAGGGTGTCTTAGCGTAGGCCAATGTGTAGCAACTCATTCCCTATTTTACCATTTCAATTTTCTGTGTCAGGGAATGAGGCAAGGTTCTGATTCTCCCCAAAGAGCTGAATTAAAAAGACAGTTTATTATTATAATGTCACAATGAGGCCTATAATTCCATAATGATGTGCTTTTAATGTTAATTAGCCAGCAGAGCACTGTATATTAACCTCGCTTACATGCATATCTCAATAAAGCTCTCAGATGAGCTCACAGTCTCTTCTCCTTTCCTTTCCATCCTAAAGTTTTACATATTAAAAGATTAAATGGTTTTAATTTATTCTGTCATGCCAACTTTGTGCAACAACCACCCAGCTTGTGTCATACTGAATTGATGGTTCAGATTCTTTAGATTTATGCAAAGGTGTCCATCAGAAATGCCATTTTAACAGCTTTTAACACTCATTGGGGTGAAAGGATAGGCTGTGTTGAGTGTAACCAATGGTAAGGGAAAACTGGTGTGAATGTTGGGAAACAGGAAAGTGGTATGAGTCAAAAAGAGGCGCAGACCAAAAACGGACCCTTGAGGAACCCCAATAAGTTCTCTAGCCTCTTTTGAAAAATAATTAAAACAGTAAATCATTTTTAAAGTTCAGCCTTTTTCAGTAGACTTGTATTAGGTGGAAATCATTCTGCAGCAAGCCATGTGCGGGTAATCGCATTGTGTTGGTTTAACTCCGCCAGGCATGTGAGACACAATATCCTGCAAGTTAATAATAAAGGCCGCTAAATAAATAAAAATAAAATGATGAGTGAACATCAATTAAAATCAAACAAAACAATGCAGACGATGAATTGATCAGTTAAAAGTAGTATAAAAACTCACTTTATTCCTATTTAAATTAAATTTAAAACAGGCAAGATCTTAGTTTTAAACTTAATCACCCCTTTAGTCAGGAATTACATGTAGGGTTATCAATGGACAGTTGATGATGTGATAGTTTTATTCACACGACGAGGCAAAGAACCATCTTATGAGAAGTTGAGCGGCTCAAACTGCAAACTCTAAGCTCCTCCCACACATCAACACCCATCATGTAAAAAAAGATTGGTTATTGAATAATTTAAATAAGATTCACATCGGCTTCAACGTAACCTTTTGCAGAAGTATAAATAGGCTTTAAATCTACTGTTGAGCAGCTTACTTTAACAATAGTTATTCAAACAGAAACAGGATCTTTGGCATTCCAAATATAAACAAAATTAGTAAAGTAGCACATTTTCTTCAACACAAAGTTTATAAAATATTGATAATAAATATAAATAACGATTCCTTTGAATGTGAAATGGGAAGGGGAGGATAATTTTAGATTTGGTTTGGAGAGCGATCAATATTTACTTGTTGAGATATTCAGATATAAGTGAAGAAAAAGCTCAATCTCACTATATTAACTGGCTGCTGCTGTCTCTCCAGTCGATCTTTAGAGGAGACCAATAGTAGTGTTTCACAAACAAGGATTTTCATTAAAAAATGGGTACATTCCTATGAAATCATGTAAAAATCCATATATCCCAGACAATTAGCAGCTGACAACAAATCAGAATTCAGATTTCAGACAGGCAATGGGATAATTTTCATGAACCAGATGCACTCTTAAATAATGACACACCTCCATATCTTCCAGCTAGCAAGCATTAGAAATAACACATTCCGAAGAATTTCTCTCAAACAGGTAGATTTTATTTTCTCTCTTTGGAAAGTGGCTTGAATTCTATCTAAAAGCATCTTAGAGGAACCTGCAGTGAGTTCAAGAAAAATGGGACGAGCCCCTGTTCCATTTTCTCTAAAAGGACGCCAGGGAACAAAGCGATAGAGTGAATGAAGGAATGAGGGAAATGTGCAGCAGAAGAAGTGGAAGCTGAGGATTTTGTGCACGAATTGATGCAATGTGCACAGAAATGTTTTGCAGAGTCATGGAAATTAACCATTTCTATCGTAGTAATTGTTTATTTCTGTTTGTTCGAATCTGAATTTGCTCAGATGGCCTCTTTTCAAATACTGTTTTCTGGTCAAACGTTGCAGTTCTATTTTTGCTTTACTGCCTGTGCACTACCAAATCCTTCTCTGTATAGTTATATCTGTCAATCTACACGTGATCAACATGATTTTTTCATCCCTTCAACAGCCATTTGGTAAGTTCAGGGTACCTTGCTGTATCTCTGTTTCTCAAAAGAAAAAGGGGTTGGGATAAGCATTGGAGTGTTTAGGCATACTTTGTTAACTAAAATTAACATTTACCATCTTTTATTATGGTTATACCACCATTTGATTTAAGGGCACCTACAAAAAACAGGTCCGGACTTATAAAGGATGTGATGCCTGAGGAAATTAATCTTGTACTTTTGGAGTGGGGCTAAGATATTACCGGGAGTCCCTCACCTGGAAGTAGAAGAAAGCTTGGCCAAACCAGTAGTGCATGATGGTGGTCTGTGCAGCATCATAGTGCAGCTTCTTCCAGATGAACTGAGCCATAACAGTTTGGACCAGCAAGCAGCAGGCCAGCGTAGGAAGATTATGGGCCCTAAAGAGTAGAGCCACCATCAACACCACCCCACTGTAGACTTCCCACAGTCCCCTGCTCTTCAGACGCCCGCTGTCCTTCACCGATGTCATCAGCTGAGAACGCAGCAGGTCCTTCACTCCGGTAAACAGGATCCCCAGGACAAAAACATAGACAAATCGTGCTTCTATGATTCCTCTGAAAGAGAAGAGAGAACAACAATGGTGTTCTCAACATTTTGTTTACAAGAGCCATATATTTTCAGACTCAGATGTTTATTTAGGAAAGTATTCTGAAAACATTAAAGGATTGCAATGCAACTGAAGCTACAACAGCCAATGTGTGGTGTTTGTTTTAAAATAGATATCGTTTTCATATCTTGGATCCATTTACTTTAATTACTTTACTAGAGTGCAATAGGTTGGTTGGGGAAATCCATTTTATAGTACTAGTGCTCTGTTAGATACGCACTATTTGTTAAATCTTCATTTTACTTCCATATAAAGCCGATTTTAAAAACATACCCAAATCCCCCAAAATGTAAGCTGTGTAGAGCAGGCTCAGATTTTAGGCAATGGCTACTTTCCACTTCAAATGTACACTTCACCAAGATGCTAAACCCATGTAAAGCTGAATGATAAACAGGTTTTTATTTCAAAATAAATGCATACAGTATGCTTGAAAGACCTGTTTAAAGTACAGCATATATAAACCTATGAATTTAGTGGTTCTCAAGAATAATTTGATGATTCTGCCCTGTTCATGGCTGGCCCAAGGTTGTCATTCAGTGACTATTGCATTCCTTTCAAATTTGAAGCTTTTTAGAGTTTTAAGCCGAATAGAACTTAATTGAATTGGTTATCTATGGGTTCAACCGTCTTTAGCAGCCAGCCTCTAGCAGATTCACTTCTACTTAGGTTAATGAGGAAGAGTCAGAGGGAGTAACTTTGCTATGATTATATGATACTGAAATACAAAAAAAAAATGTTTATTATCTTCTATCGTGTAATACATTACACGTTTCTTCATGTAATACTTTTCTGCACCAAAACATGCATGTTTTGTCATGTAATATTAATCTGCATCAAAACATGGATGTTTCTTCATATAATATTTTTCAGCTCCAAAACATGCATGCTTCATGTTATATTTATCTGAACCAAAACATGCATGTTTCGTCATGCAATTTTTATTTGCACAAAAACATGCAAGTTTCTTCATATAATATTTTTCTGCACCAAAACATGCATGTTTCTTTAAAAAATATTTTTCTGCACCAAGACATGCATGTTTCTTCATGTTATATTTATCTGAACCAAAACATGCATGTTTTGTCATGTAATATTTATCTGCATCAAAACATGGATGTTTCTTCAAGTAATTTTTATCTGCACCAAAACATGCACGTTTCTTCATATAATATTTTTCAGCACCAAAACATGCATGTTTCTTTAAATAATATTTTTTCTGCACCAAAACATGCATATTTCTTTATATAATATTTTTCGGCACCAAAACATGCATGTTTCTTCATATAATATTTTTCAGCACCAAAACATGCATGTTTTGTCATGTAATATTTATCTGCATCAAAACATGATTGTTTCTTCAAGTAATTTTTATCTGCACCAAAACATGCATGTTTCTTCATATAATATTTTTCAGCACCAAAACATGCATGTTTTGCCATGTAATATTTATCTGCATCAAAACATGCATGTTTCTTAACGTAATATTATTCTGCACCAAACATGCATGTAATAAATTAAAAGTAATTGCAGCGACACATGCTGACTATGTTACACTGAATTTATTTCTGGAGAATTTAGCACTTAAATATCTTATATGAATTGTGAGCTAAACTCTGAGTTGCATGTAAGAGGTAGGTTAGGCAGGGTAATATCACTAAAGTATTTGATGTAAAGATATTTTATATTTTCGCCAGTGACTCACTTATTCAAGGTATTTAAGCTCTCACATGTCAGGCTGACACAGAGAATGCGAGACATTCACAAAATAAGAACACCACAAGTGAGAGTGTCAACGAAGAGGTTGTTTTGGTTACCAGATATTGCATCAGATTGTAAAAATGTCCGCTCTAATACAGACAAACACAGACTGCTCAGGCAACAGACCTCACATGAAGAATAAATATGCTGAGGATGAATATTTCTGGTTATTTATTCAATCTGCTGTTTAATTTAGTGAGGCTCAGTCTGATCTCTGATCTCCACAGCTCTCTGTCTGTTTCTGGAGGAGGAGAGGAATATCAGGGAAAATAGAGATGAGCTCAAACTTTGACCCTTCCGAGACCCACATGGCAGATGATGAGCAGAAGAAACACATGAAAGAGTAATGACATCACGTCTGTAGTTATGAATTATAATCAACAGACAGATGAAGTAAGAAACAAAGGGTCTTTTTTCAGAGATAAAGAAGACCTAATACATTTGTGAATACACAAAAGCCAGGCTCACACACTGAGTACATTTTCACTAATACGTGGATGTTTCCTTTCAACACAGTTAAAACACCAGGCTGTGAAGTCGTGGGAAAGATTTTTCAACTGACAATTAAGTGTGTGAACACAAGGAAGCCACCCTCCGTTTGTGTTGAATCATCTCTCAGTGCATATTTCTGTGATCAGACAAACAGACACAATGGCTTTTAATGGTTTGTGCAGGTGCAACATACTCCTATGTTTAAAAAAAAAAAAAAAAAAAAAAAAAAAAAACATAACGGTCATCTAAAAAGAACCTTCTCTCATAGTATGCCAGGTCACTAAATAACTAGCTCTAAAACAATCTAGTATACAGAAAAAATATATATCGAGTTTTTCATGCGTTTTTCAGCAAACCCCTGCTGTCGGTTAGTTGAGTTTACAACAGAAAAGCTCGTTTTAAAAGCCTGAACAAAAATTCAATTAAGATTTATTTGAGTTTGGCTCTTGAAGCATTGCTTTTCTCTCTTATGATTTTCATGGCAGATAGTTCACTCGCTGGAGTGCAGCTGTCACTCATACAGGCAGGCCTTGTTTTCTCTGAGATCAATTAACAAGAAGAAATTAAACTTGAAACAAGAAGACAAATTGATGAGAAAGTTATAAATAATTGTTTATAGATAATTGTAGAAAGTTATTAAGTGATTTAAAATGTTATTGGGTGAAATATATCATTTTTAAGCTTTCCCCCACTGACTCATGGGGCGCTGGAGTTTAAAAACCATTCTCCAACCTTTTTTGGCATTTTGCCTCAAATTAGAATGAGCAGCAAGCAGACAGGAAAAGAAGGGGAGGCGGGGGTTGGGAAACGACCATGATTTCGGGATTCAAAACTGCACCCCCTGCGTAACTACACTTATATATCCAGCACATCGTCTACTATACCATGGGGATAGACATGGGAGACAATTTAGGATGTAGGTGTGTAAATTAGCAAATTGGAAGTAAGCAAGGTCATAATAAAGTAGTAAGTAAGGAAGGAGGGAAGTAAAAAGGCATATAGGGAATAACGGAAATAAGCAAGGTCATAATAAAATAGTGAAGGAAGGATGTAAGGAAGGAAGGAAATAAAAATGCATATAAGGAAAGATGAAAGTAAGCAAGGTCAAAATAAAGTAGTGAAGGAAGTAATGAAGGAAGTAAGGAATGAAAAGAATATAAGGAATGGCGGAAGTAAGCAAGGTCATATTAAAGTAGTGAATGAAGTGTGGAAGCAAGGACGTAAGGAAGTAATTTGGGAAGTACCGTAATTTACTTCCCCAAGGAAGTAATTTAGGAAGCATGAGAAAAGGTATGTATATAAGGGAGCAATGAGGTAGGCAAGTAAAAATTATGTTACATTAGGAAGTGAAAATTGAAGTATAAAATAAAGATGGGGGGCAAAAAGGAAGGAAGAAAGGAGGAAAGACATGAATTATGGAATTAATAATGCATGAGGTAAATAAGTAAAAAGTAAAGAATAATGGAAATTAAGTGTGAAACTAAGCATGTAATTAAGTGAGCAAATAAGGTTGTAATAATGGTAGAATATAATATATTGAGTTATTAAAGATACATATTTGATGAAGGGAAGGAAGAAAGTAATTTAATATCTAAGAAAAGAGGGAAGCAAGGACAGAAAGGAAGCAATTAAGAATGTAAGAAAGCAAGTAGGGATTAGAAAGTACTGAAGTTGTTGAGGAACTAAGAAAGAACATTTGAAAAAAAAAAAACAGAAGGCCAGAACTCAGAAGTACGTGAGAAAGGCCGGGAGAAATGATAACTCCTCCTCGACTAAAGCCACAGTGAAGTGTGCGGTGTACTACAGTAGGTTTCTCCTGCACTCTATGAGTGCTCTCTAGGTCACAAACTCCTTCATGCTCATTTTCAAAAGGAATCTTACCCCTTTCTGGTGTTTTATATTTCAATATACCGATTTATGTGAAGAGAGAAATGAAAACTTCTCAGCGCACCTGCGTCAAGGGGAGGCTCATAAAAAGCCTGCTATTTTTACACTGATTAATTTTCAGCCATGAGTGAGTGAGCGTGTGTTGTGCTGACATCTAATTTGAGCGTATTTATGCATGCAGATCCCCAGATGAAAATGAATTCCACCTTGTGTCAAGAAATAGACACATTAACAACGCTCTCTCACCCCAAAAATATAATTATATTATAATTTTCTCTCCCAATACTTGATACAAACTTGATTTTGTCTCTATTGAATGCATTAAAAGAGGTTATTTTCCACCAGTGTCTGTTTGGTGGATCAATCTGAAATGATGTACCTGTTTACCCAACTACAAGTGCATTTGCTTTGAATAACGCTGCAGGGTTATTCAATGGGTTGTGAAGGGTTACTTATCTCCCCACAATTTCATTTTGTCAAACCTTCTAATGTGTTATGTTCAATGAGTAGGAATGCCATATATATTCCTTTCTCTGTGCAGAGGAGCAAGGAAGATCCACCATTCCACATGACGTGAAAAACACTGAGTCTCGGGATGAATGATACAAAGAACACCCCCTCCCCCACCCGGGTGGTTAACACATTTATTTAATTTGCCATTTATCATAACGCATTGTCTCTGGTATAACACAGTACAACAAAAAAAAAACATTTTCAGAATATAAACATGAATGAAGAGTTGTGGACAGTGTTCCAAGGCCAAATTCTCCAAAAGCTGTTTGTCAGACAGAATTAAGTCAGATTAAACTAAATCATGCTTTGTTGTGTCTGATTGACTTGTTTCATTTAGAAAACTGAGAAATGCTCACGAATCTCAAAGCAAAAGTGCACAATATAATAAAAGAAAAGATGTGGTGTTTCCTTATTAAACATTAAAGTGGTTGATGCTGAAATTATATGCAAAGGAAAACCTAAACTACTTTATAAAGAACAGACGGAGAGAGTCAAATTGACTTTTCCACAGCTAAAAAAAGCAAGACTAACATAAATGATGATTACAATCTTCTAAAAGATGCAGGCAAATCTACCAAAACTTAAATCATTTTAGTAATCGTTTGGCAAATAATACATTTTCCATCAAACCAGCCATTAATAGTTTAACAGTGCTACAGATTTTACAGTGTGTACCTGTTTTATTATGCTTAGGAAATGGAAGAAATATGAACACTCCCTGTTTGCATAAAGATTTGTAATGGGCTAAATATTGCATGCTGAGTTCTTCATCAGCTTAGGTCTTCAGCAGAAAATAAATTGCATGTAAAACTTGCATCTTGAAATTGTTTATGCCTCTAAAGCTGCTTGAAACATGTTTGAGATTTACATTTCTATTCAGGAAGGTATTATCTCTCACATGAACAACTCAGAGGAAGAAGAACTCAAGGTTTAGAGCCGATGTAATCCTAGATCGTTTAAAGACTCTACTCTCATCCCCTAACTGAGGCTTTTTTCATTCTATGAATATTTGAATCAGTATGTAAAAGCAGATTGTTTAATTCCAAGTCTTACTTCTGAATGTATTATTTTCACTGTTTATTATTCTGTACACTTTGAATCACTAATGTGTAAAAGGGTTGTTATACAAACAAACATTCCTTGTTTTGCCTACTAATCAACCAGAAACGCATGTTTTATTAAGCGAGTACATCATTTGCACACATTTATTCAGTCTGGAAATGTCACTTGTTGATGACATCACATGCAAAGCTACAAACAAAAACAGACAACCTTGTATCTATGACCCATAAGAAAGAAGCACAAGTAAACATACGTCTATGGCAACAGTGCAGGAGTGTGTTGGGGACTATAAGAAAGTACTACAGGTGGCAGTCGTGGCCTAGTGGATAAGGTGATTGACTGGAGATCAAAAGGTTGAAGGTGGGATGAGTGGAGAAACTCTCTCCCTCCTGTGACAACCATTACTGTGGTGACCTTGAGCAAGTCACCAGTTACCACAGCTCCCCAGGCGCCACAGCCATGGCTGGTCACTGCTCCTGGTGTGTAAATGCAGAGCACATATTCCTTGTATGGGTCCTAACGTCACTTTCACTAACTTCACCTTCACAATGCTGTATTCTTTTATTTCTAAAGCTATTTCAACTTTCTGTTGCATTCGTCAGGACTAAAACAGGGAAACTCACTTTACATTACATCAGTTTACTTGATGCTTTTCAGTCTCTCCTAAAGGTCCACTTCACTTGAGCTAGTCTTTAAAAGGGCCAAATTATGTAAACTCACATTTTCAGACATTCCAAGTATCTTTTAGTGTTGTTACCTCATCAAAAACATGCCTCAAGTTTTATTCAGAATCTTGCTTGTTTGTTTAATCCCATTTTCCTCTTTTGTGAGTTGAAAATAGCTTGATATTCTTAGCACCCGCCATTGACCAATCAGATTATGCGCTAGTACAGCACATCTCTATGCAAAGCATATGTGCTGCCTGACCCAGAAGTGTGACAACAGTAGGCCAGCGCTGAAGAACAATGCGAAAAAGTTGTTTTTGGATTACCAAATTCTAACTGACAGGTGTGGGTTAGTCAGCAGGGAGTGTGGCAAAAGCAAGACTGTGGGGTAAATAGCACATTTGTGGATTAATATTGTTTTTAGAAGGTTAATAACAGTGCAGTGCTATTATAGAGGACTCAAAAAATTATTACAAATGCTTTAAAAATAGCATATTATGGCACCATTAAAATTATGTCTTTGAAATAATACATTCCTGTGTCTGTGTATAGAGCGAGTCCTAGCAATACCTAGATTATGGGTTGGAATCAAAGGGAAAGCAAAAACTGATTACCGGTAAATGTTATCATTCCTTGAAATCTATACACTGATGCAAATTTTTGATCTGAAGTATTCTATGGCAATGAGCCACGATCGACAACCGTGGGCCTTTGGGAGCTTATACATCTGACCGAACGAGTGGTGTCAACGAAAAAGAGTTTCGGATCGCCATATCAGATTCGTTTTTCACAAAGAAAACGCCACGCAAATCATGAATTTTCATATCAATTTCACACAGGAAACAGGAAAGAAATAGCGAAAACAAAATTTCACTACATTTCTTTCAAAGCTTGTGATCAGCCACCAATAGTATAGACTGCTCGGCATCCATATGTTTTTTATGTGTTCTCTGATTTCTTCACTGTCATCATCTTCTTCAAACGCCACCTTCAGGCAGGGAGCGTCATTGCATAAATATTTACTCGACCCAGATGAAAAACACCCTGCTGAATCCGAAGATTTGGATCGGTGTGTAGAGGAATTAGGTTGTTTTATTTTAAATAGTCTGTCAAAATGGGATAGTAAATGTAAAGTGCCTCAGTAGGTCTTTGTAAAGTAAAGACAGTTTAAGTTTACTTTAGTTGAAATATTATTTTGAGTCACCAGTAAACACCCAGTAATACAGTAGTAGTTGACATTAGTGCTGTTGAAATCACCATTAATTCATTCAATAAAGATAAACAATAGAGAGATTTCAATGTATTTCAATGCAATACCCTGCCGGTGTTATAGGGTTAAAAACGTACAGACAATTTTCCTAAAATATTTTCGGTGTTTATAAAAACAAAAAACCTACATATTATACAGTTGCTTACTGGCCATTTTAACCCCCAGACTTAAAAAAAAAAAAACCCACCACCCCTCCCTTGGTAAAGTCTCAAGAATTAAGACATACATGCCTGAAATTTCAAATGCTGTCATCCAAAAGTCAAATAAAAATGTAACATATTTTTAGATAATAACATATATACACTGGTCTCGCTTGGCTGAAGAATGTAACCTGAACTTTTTACTTTATTTTCAACAATAAAAGGGTTACTCCTCAGTTTTTATTTTAGCAACCTTTACCTGAAACTAAGATTAATCTTTCCCAAAACGTACAAAAGCAGAGAATAAATCCCTCTCGATCACATAAGCCTCAAGATTCTTTCCAACGCTGCGTTTAACACTAAAGCTGTGACCCCTTGAGAGGATAAAGGCTCACCGGTGTAAAGTTATCTGAGAATCTCCAGATAACTCCATGATGTCCATAAAGAGCTTAGCTAATTTATGCACCGCACGACGTTCACATAATATCAATAAGACACTGAAAGATCATCAAACTCACTTGGAGATGGGCCTGTTGCTGTGTTGCCATGGAAACAGGACATTTCCGACGGCAGCGCGATAGCTGTAGACACCAAGCAGACCGAGAGCCAGAGCGAGTTTAGAGACAGGTGAGCAGAGCCGCTGAACCAGGGCAAAGATGAGGAGGAGAGAGAGCATCGCAAGCACCGAGAGGAAGGCCTTGTGGTCTCCGCTGAACACACACAATGAGCAGAACACTGAGCAAAATATACTTTTCTTGTTATTTCAGCTCAATCTAACATTTAAATTATTTTCCCTTGTTACAATTCAAGTCTCTTTCTACATAAAAACACTGAAAGCAAGCCTTCCATTGACCTCTTTCTTCTTTTGTGAATCAAAAGATACAGATTTCCAATATTTTTCTTTCAAATATAGTGTAAACAACCCCTTTTTAGGTGAATCTGTAGGTTTTTTATGTGCAATTCTCACACAAACCTATGGTTCAAATGAGTTGTGCCCCGACAACATTGAATTTTGCATTTACAATCCCGGGAAAGTGCAACGCGGTGCAAAGTGTCACATATAGAAATGTTGCACCCCACTCTCATCTGCTGTAAACTTGTTTTAAAACTAAACATAAAAGTAGGGTTACGACAAATGATTCTTCTAATTAATCGCCTTAAAAGTTGCGTTTTTGAAATTGCTTGTGTATTAATTGTACTTTCATGGATAAGAATGAAAAGAATTTATAAAAGAAGCAGAAGCTCCTCCCTTACACTTCTTATTCGTGCTGACTTTATTTATAGTAGCTATAACAAACATTTAAAAGGGGGACATTAAGGTGTCATATTATGCCATTTTTTAAGCATTTCCTCACGCCCCCTGCAGATTAATGAATTCATAAATAAATTTGGCTCTTAAACCTAAATCTTAAACCTATTACGGTTCCATGCATTCCTAAAGTCTGCATTGTATAGAAATGAGCTGTACTAGAGATTAATCTGATTAGTCAGTGGGTGGTGCTGGAACTATGGGTGGGGCTAGGAACATCGAGCCGTCTCCAGCTCACAAAAAGGAATATTTGATTACACAAACATGCATGAAAGATTCTGAAGAAAATGTGAAGCATGTTTTGATGAAGCAATGAAAATGTCAGAAAACTCAAGTTTACAGAACATGGCACCTTTAAAAAAAACTGTTACAGATTGTTGATATTCCTAAAAAAATTCTTCCGATGAATCAGGACCAAAGATTAAAAATTCAGGATCTGGTAAAGTTTGTATTGTAGTGGTTTAGATACCACTTATAAAGAATGATTTATGAAGAATTACAAAAACAAAGCAGATGAAAGCATACAAAAGTATGGATGGCTAGCAGTTTTATGAATGGATGGTCAATGTTGGCACAAATGTTTGGTTTTGCTTGTGTGAGCAACTGTGTGGTGGTATTACATCAAACTAATAAAGCTTAACTTTATTAGACGCGGGGGTTGTTAAGTTCTGCTCCTGCTGTCATGTCTAATCCAACACAACGAAGCAGTGTCTTATGTCCTGCTGCTGGATCTCTGGCCGTGCTTTATCTTGGTCCTGTTTTACTCCGGGCTCGGTGGCAGAGAACATTCTGTGTCCATTGTCTTGTGTGGGAGTTGACTCTCAGTCCTAGTCAGCTTGCTTTCTCAGGCTAGTGTCTGTGTTTCACTTTGCTCCTGGTGTCGGAGGCTCTTTGCTTCTCATTTTTCCATGTTCTTGTCTGACATTTCTCTGTCTGGCTTCTGTTTTGTGACTGTGATTTCTCTAGTGAGCATTGATTCCTAGTCCTGATGAGGTGCTAGCGCTGGGCTTCACACTCATGCTGCCTGTTTGTTCTGAGTGGTCACATGTATCGTTGTTTATGTTTGTCTCTCGAAGCACCTGGCATTCCTGTGTTTCTTATTCTATTGTTTCAGCCATCCCACTTTTACTTGGTATCTGTGTATTCTTGCCATGTAACAAGAATAATTGTTATAAGTATCTGTAACTTGTGTGTTTGCTCATTTTTCCTGACTGATCCTTTTATTATTTATGATAAACTTAGCTCTGTATTGATTGCCAACTGGCTGTTGCTTGTGGGTCAACCTGAAAAACCCTCCTCCTCATTCCCTTGGGTGATTCTCTTCAAACTTTGGGTGTCTTCCAGCCTCTGACTGATTTGACCATTTGTTTTACTTAATTTGGGTAATTCTGGTTCTTGGGCATCTCTTCCATTCTTGATGAAACTTCGTAATCTTGTTTTTTAAGAGTACTAGTGATAGTAGTCACCTCTGCAGATGGTTCATTTACAAAAGAGCTTCTCATTAAAACCAGCAGGTAAACAGCCTCTAACTGCATTATAAAAATTGTAAAACAGACTTTTATAATTGGTTCATAAGTTACACAAATGTAGACTAAAATCATTAAATTGCATCACATCAAAATGCATTTTTTGTTTTTCCAACCACTTTGTGTCACTGATAATTATGTAAAGACTGCCTTTAAAGAACAAAAAATCAGAGCTTTAAAAAGTTCAATGTTACAACAGTAAAAAAATGTGATTTTCAGGGCTCTACCTCTCCAATGAAAGCCACTCTCTATGTGGAACTGTTCAGAATGCAGCTAGAAAGCTTATCTCATCGCAAGTAATCAGCTGTGGGCCATAGGTTGAGCAAAAAGGTGCAGGTGTGTGTTTGCGTGCAGAATGATGAGGTTTGCAGACTACACTGAAGGAGTGCTAAAGGTGAGTGTGAATAAGGCATGAATCTCATCAAACAATGGCTTGGGGAACAAGAGAGACTTCTTCAATGACATCTCAACAGACAGTTGCCTTCTAAGGGAAGTCTTTTCACACTCCTAATCATAATTGCTGCGAGTCACTTTGACCAATTTTTTAATATATATTTATATATATTTTTTTGGTATTAGAAGTCACACATGACAACCTCCCAATTTCTCTCCGGAAATGACCATGCCCCTTTTGTCTATTTAAACAGAGATATAAAGGCAAGAATGCCTGCTCAGTAACTCAAACTGAGAACCTCCGCTTTGGTAAATGATAAGGGGATACTGTTTGGTTTAGGTAACTTTTAGTGAAATTATATTATGTCACTGACTCCTCCATAGAAACCAGACTGTTTATCACAGCAATCAGCTATCATAGAGATATGGGGTTTGGTTTTTAATCAATCATATTGGCATAGGGAACTTTGTAGGATGTCAATGACTCCTCTGTAACAACCAAAAATTCTACCTTGGCAACTAATCCATTTTGCTTATAAAAATAGTTTTAATTTGTACTTTTACAAGCCAACATCAAAGTTTGTGTGCACATTTACCCATCTAGTTAATAAATCATGTAACAGTTATTTACAATAAATAGCTCAAAAATGTGTTTTTATGACCACGTACAAGCAATTTTATCATTGGAAACTAAAATTGTGTTAGAGCATTCAAGAATAAAATTGAATGAAACAGTTTTTGAAGAGAGAGGCTAGGGTAGTTCAGGGAGTGAGGCCTCTGACAGAGCTTCGTGCAAAGCAAGAATAGATGAAAAAAGCAGATCAGGTAGATGGAGAGAAATTTTCACCCTGATACCAGGGACCCTGAGCGTTTTTCCGCTCGACATCTATCAGCTCCGAGACAGCCGCTAGCATGCAAATGGATTTCTCTCTCACATACGGACTCATGAGTGTGCTTCCCAGGGTTGGGTTTGAAAATACGTGCAGTGGCACAGATGATCATTTCAGATTGCTTTAGAAACTGTTTGATGGGGGGACAACCTGAGAGTGACGATCATGCCTGTTCTAATATTCTTTCAATCATTTTGCAAACAATGGAAAAATGCACAAAAGATGCTGAACTGATAAACAAACTGGAACATCTTGACAACAGCCAATCATAACCAACCCCTTTAGCTTTGATTAAGGCATGTATTCGCTGTGGCATTGTTGATGACCCGATGACTCCTGTAATTGTCTGTTTGAAACATGCCAGAACCCTTAGGGACGAAAAAAAATCTCTTACTAAAGTAACCTGGTCATTCAGTATATTCAAGCAGTCAGATTGTACTGTATCATGTCTGTACACTAAACACTAGGCCAGATGCATCTGCCTCTCTACTTACCCTGATGTTACTATTACTCTGGAAAAGAGTCAATCCGGACTCATCAGAACACATGCTTCCATCGCTCCAGATTCCAATCCTTATGCTCCCTAGCAAACTGAAACTTTTTATCCCATTAAGCTCCACTGGCTAATGTTTTTCTTAAGGCTGCACAGTTCCAATGCCTTGAGTTCCCTTCACATTGTATGTGTGGAAATTCTATTATTTTCGCAATGAAACACCTCTTGAGGTATACTGTTGTTTTTCTTCAATTTGATTCTGCAAAAGTTTAAGTGATTGCCGATCCCAATCATTGTTTTCCAGCCACAATTCTTCCCTGAAGACAATGAGTCCCCACTATCCCACCAGGTGAGTACCCCACCATTCTTAACCCAAATGAAAAGTTTATTTTACCCTTTTATAACAGATTAATGCCCTTTTCATGGCCATGGGATGTGTCTTTTGACATGTGGTTTAAGAAATAAGAAGCACCTCATTCAACCAGTTCTTGCCAGCTGAAAGATAATCTCCCATGCAGCAATGATCCAATAGGAGGCTCATAACTATTTGCGTAGGTAAATCTAGGTGGTGAATTTATCTATGGCTTAGTTGTCAAAACACTTTCTGGCTTCTCAGTTCACAACCTCCTTAGCCTTTATGTCAAATAGATTAACCTAGTCCCAAACTTCAAAGCCTCTGGACTTCTATATGTATTTACGTAGGAAGTTGTGTCCTAGTGGTGATTGAAGGGTGATCAGAAGATTCTATCCCCAGCTCTACAGGGAGTCTGTTACTGTTGTAACCTCACTCTTTTCATCCTTGAGCAAGGCACCAAATTACCCCACTGCTCCCCAGGCAGTGTTTGTTCACTTGGATAGGTTAAATGCAGAGCACATAATCAGCGTATTGCTCATACTACCTCCGGATATCACTAGACCTCACTACTTTATCATGGTACACTCACTGTAATACCACAAAAGAATATTTTTTCAAAAACATGACTGAAATGTCACTGCAACACACAGTAAATTCCTGTTTAGGAGTGATGACATTTAGTACTCTGGGATAATCCATGGTTCAGATTTGACAATGGTTGAATGGACATTTATTCTATTCTTTGCATCACGTTTGGGCAGTGGGCATTATAGGCCATGTCATGTTCGTAGGCATTCCCTGTTTTACTGACCCAACTCTGTAAATCTGATGCATTTTTTACACGACTCATTGGTTTGGAGATGGGAAATTAAACCTCATCTAATTTACACCCACAAACGTTTACTCAGCAGGATTCATGGTGGAGTTCTACACAGCGTTCATCCAATTAGACTCTTCAAACAATAACTCTGACAGACCAGGGAAATGAGCGAATGCTGTTCTGCCAGAGTAAAGCCGGATAAAACCAGAGCGGGTCAATAACAGAGCTGTCAGTCAGAGAAAATGAGCCAGCCACATGGACGATAATTACTAGATTTGTGCAACACTCCTCAAGTCAAAAGTTCGGCATAAGAGTAAACTGCCTCTTGTTAACCCTTTGAGATCTTGATACTTTCAATTGTTCACACTACTGGAAAATTTCAAGCAGCAGGGTCATGATGTCAGTCAAGGTCATTGAAGTCAAAGTCTCAAATCAAGGATGTTTTTTTTTTTTTTTAAAGAAAGTATAAAATATTTGCAGTTGCATGAATGGTGCTTAGGGTGCAGAGCACATAGCTTCTCGTCAATATGGAGGACACACCAAGTTGGGTGGAGCTACAACAGATATCAAATGGGGAGGGTTTTAGAGTGGGTCATTCAGTGCATTACAAAATAATAGTGGCTTTACAAAATACTGCCCTCTCTCTCTCTCTCTCTCTCTCTCTCTCTCTCTCTCTCTTTGTTTAAGAATCAAAAAGGAACTCTCACGAAGAGTAACATTTACAACTATTTGGATTGTGTTTATGGTGGAGAAATAAAAACCTAGAAAAATGTTGAAATAAACTGTCAGAGTTAAATCAACACTTAACATTTTGCGGTGTACAGTCCACAAAAAAGTCAAGGAAAATAAATGTGGCTTAGTGTTCCATTAAAAGTAGCCCGAAGAAGTAGAATTAAAAGTGGAATCCTAAAAAGTGACAGAGCTAGTGCGTAAGAGGGAGCTATAAAAGCACAAACTTTGATTTGATCAAGTGAAGATCTTGTTTTAACTGATATAGATCAGGAACTAACTGGTAGGAGAGTTATAAGGGGACATTTATAATCAGTGTTGTATGTAGGAATGGGTTGAATATCAATATTAAGGTTTACTTTGGTTTGGAAATGTCACTGCATCAGGTAGGTGGATCTCAAACCAAACCAAGCCTAGTTATAAGAACTAAAACAATGGTACATCAAGCTTTTTTCCAGGCTGGTGATTGCAGCTATGGACAGCTAAAACCAGTGTTGGGGGCAAAGCAGGATAAAAGAATTGTATTACTGTAATTTATTACTTAGTTCTTAACTTATTCAGTATGAACGTCTGCAACAACTGTGTGATGCTATCATGTCAGTACGGACCAAACTCTCTGAGAATGGTTTCCAGTACCTTTTTGAATCTATGCAACGAAGAATTTAAGCTGTTTTGAAGGCAAAAGGGGGTCCAACCCGATACTAGCAAGGTGTATCTAATAAAGTGGTCAGTGAGTGTAAAATAAGCCATGTTTAAAGCCATCCAATATATTTCTGAGATAGTAAAATTGCATGGAACGTTATAGTACTCTGCACCTTATAAGTTATTTGTTTTGAATCCTAAATTCACTGAAACTGGGGTTAATGAGCTCTAATGTATTCTTAGTAGCACTGAAATCAGTTTATTCAAGGCCAACAAATCAATTTCTCTGAATAATGAAGTCACATGGTTTCCATTTCTGTTGCAGGACAAACTTTTTCGAAAGCTTAAGGCTCGGTAGGGTCCCATGCTTTAAACATAATCATAATGAAAAAGCTGTCTCTGAAGCAATTTATTACAGCATGTATAATTAGGAGTTCAATATGTGTAATGGGAACCCCAGCCGTGGACCCAAGGACACTCTCACTAAAAACTACACACTCTCCTTTCTGTGACCTCAGAAACTTTGGCACTTGTCCATTTCTCTGGAATGAAGAAAACAGATTTATTATGAAGGCAATAGTCATTCTTCATCAGAGAGAGAAGGAGAGAAGAGTATGTACGTTTGGAACTGAACCCTTTTTAGCGAACACGCTCTTAATAGATGTCACTTATTGATCGATGACATCACCAGAGAAGAGGTGAAAGTATTGCTTGAATGATCCATGAACACTTCAGATTGTGAAGTGTTCATGGATGTGAGTGAAAGGGCTCGGGAAACATCTGTCCTATGTATGAAAATGACATTGATGTCTAAACCACATTTAAAGAAATTTCCACTGAAACTAAAAGCCGAGAGAAACACCAAAGGTCACAGGTTCAAACAAGGATAGAAAAACTTTTATGAAAAAGCATGAGGTCATTAAAATGCTGCTGATAAATTCATGTATGTACCTATTGTATGTATGTGCTATTAATTTGTGATTGTGTAACGGTTAAAGCGATCTAAATGCAGATAATTAAAAAAAAAAAGTTATAGTTGAAACATTTCAAGGTCATTTCATTTTCATGCAGCACACATAAGGAAATTACATTGTTTTGTTGTTTATTTTATCTAGGTTTATCTAGAGACATATTTCACAATTAAAACTTTAAAATTTCAGAATTGTTTAAACCAAGTTTTGAGCATACACAGCTAATACCCACCCCCAGGAAGCATTTGGGTTAAAATGGTGTCAAAGTGAAAACGCTCTGGACCTTTGATACCTGTGAACAGCAAAAACTATTTTTTTGTTTTTATTTTATTCTGGAGGTGGATTTAGTCATTGTCATTCTTAGACCCTCCCATTAGAGGGAACCTAGGTCTGAAAAGTTAGATAGTGGAATGTGAGAAGAGTTTGGATGGCTGTTGGTCAGCCCCTGTGACCCAGTCCATGATGTGAAAGTTCTAGAATTCTTCACAGCATGTAGTTACAGTAATTCTGATATTTATGTTTTTAGTTTTATTTTACCAATTAAACAACTTGAAATTTCCTGACCTGAATACAGGTTATCTGACATCTATGTATACATAATATATCGAACTGCTCAAACGTTGTTTTTTTGTTGCTCTCTAATTACGTTCCTCAATAATGTTAAGTACTAAGAGCTAAAGTACCTCACTATGTAACCAGGTTTAAGAGGTTAATTATAACAAACAAGTACATTTCTAAAAATATTATTCAATGAGGAGATCATTTGCTATAGATTCTACCAAAGCTAATAATTCGGTAAACAATAACTGTCCAATAAAAATGTCAGATAAGAGTAAATAAAAACAAAACATGTCTGAAAGCTTCATCCATGGTTGGATCCCATTTATAGAGCCCCTTGCATATGTTTCCTGTTTGAACACCGAACAGAGGCAAACTCAATACTGAATACTCATTTTAAAAAATATTACACGAAGCAACCACCCCCTTTTGGTTTTTTTTTTCTACACAGCATGGCTGCTAAACAACCGCTAAGCAGCTTTGGTGACATGATAATGATTTCTAAAGCACTTTCCAAAGACAGAACTTGACAGAACTAGTTTGTTGAGTAGAAAAATGTTGATGGGTAGTTTAAAATCTGAGAAAAATTAATTCTTTGTAATAAAAGGACCATGCCAGACACATATGGTTATTTGTGTTTTTTAAATATTATCTAAACCACTACAATATGAATGTTCCTCCATGTTTTTGTTTGCGTCATCAGCCTAGGGACCCTTTCTTGCCTCCTAAAATAGACAAAATAGACAAAATCCTAAATCTAAAACAAAGTTTTTGTTTTTAGCCAAAACAGTTCATTACCCCATAAGCGGCTGACAGGGAGAAAACTAACCTACTTCATAAAATTTATTATAAACATTGTAACCTTTTTAGAATAATAGACGTTTATTTCTCCTCTAAACATCACATGCCTCTCCTCATGGTCAAAATGGACCTAAATGAATGAGCTTTAAAGAGCCCTGCTGTGTGACAGAAATAATTAAAAGGCTCTGCATAATTATTAAAATGCCAACTAATTACAATGCTTATTAAAAAGGCTGAATGCATTAAACCCCCTTTGCAATTAGTTGTCTTTTCATGAAACAACCTTTTAATTAGCCTGAAAGTCTGCAGTCAATGTGAATATGAGCCCAGGAGATTCTTTGTCAGAAATAAAAACATGGACATTAACCGTCTTCAGTAGGAACCCTCGGTTGAGAGCTGTGGTAAAAGATACAGTTTACAATGTTTGAGACTGAAATACAAGTTTCACTTTAAACCACAAGGGTCTCTTACCTGTTAAGCCAGTGTCCAAAGTCAGGCAGGTGAGCCCACTGCACCCCAGTGTGATTGAGTGCCCTCAGCAGGCGGCAGCAGCAAAGGGTGAACAGAGGGGTAACCAAGGCAAGCCATTTCTCTGACCCAGCACTGACTCCAAGCTCGGCGGATGGGGAGAAAGACAGGCCCGAAGGAAGCAAATGCCCACTTGCATCACTTCCTTCCTCTTCCCTCCTCTGCTCGCGGAAATACTTCCTGCATACATCCTGGAAGACGGCCAAGCACAGAGTATTGAGCAGGAAGAACCAGGTCTGATGCTCCTCTTCGATGAAACTGCTAGAGCCCAGGCTGAGGGTGTGAGCCACGGTCCCAAGGAGCAAGAGAGTGTCGAGCTCTGAGAGAGTCCAACAAGAACTCTACAAGAATAAAAAATAAAATAAAAATATAAACCAAATGAATATTAGGTGTTTGCCTTCAAACCGGCTCTTACACAAATTTTGCAGGACTACAGTCAGGTGTTATATTAATCTAATGTATATTAGTCTAATGTAAAGGTGCTAATTGTCAACAGGTATAGATTTAAGATCTGTAGGAGGCTTAAAGCTGGAAGAGGAAAAGTTATGAAGGTGAGATTGAGAAATATTTTTCAAGGTCAGATAAAGCACAGCAACTAGACGCAAGGTAGCTATAGTGTTTCATTTGTAGATGGAGCAATTGGCCAAGCTTTTAAGCTTTTAAAACCAGATACCTAGCAATGCAATCACCTCAGAACTGGCAAAAACTAGCGATACCCATGTAAACCCAACTTTTCTAAGAAGTGTGCCAAAAAAAAGATGGAAAGCAGATGCTCTTTGCTAATGAGGTAAAATGTGGAGACAAAAGGATACATTCAGAGAAGTTCAGTGGTCAGATCATCAGTTAGTACCGATCTATCAGCAGATTTGCTTTAAAAACTGCCGTCAGCCTGAAAAAATTGCTGCTGTTGAATGCAAAGGATGGTCACAGCAAGTATGGATTTGATTTAGGATACTCATTTGTTCAGTCTCTGCATTTCGCTCAATATTGAAATGAAGTGATTAACGCTTTGATTTTCAAAAGTATTCTTTGTTTTCACACTTCCTAAAGCTTTTTCACAGTACTGCGCCTCTAAAAATATTAATGACAGAAACAGGATGTAAAAGTACAGGATTTGTGGGAGATGGAGTCTGAAAAATCAATGCACTCAAAAAAAAAAAAAAAACATTGTTTCAGCGGGGGTAGCCTCCAGACCAGGATAGAGCAGGGGGGCTCAATAGGCAGACGTGAAATTTTATTAATGGATTATGAACAAATTCCGGAGATGTTTACAGTCATGTATGGTTTATAAGGGAAATACAAATACGTTGTGTTCTCTGTGGATTAGAGTTAAAAAAAATGGACATCCATGGTGATGATACTACTGATTTTGTGCAGTCCTAGTGTTTGTTCCCAGGGGTCTGGTTCATTTCTCCGTGGTTCCAGACTCACTCCATCAATCACCAGTAAAACACCTGTACAGAGGCAGCTGGTGTGTAACAACCGTCTGGAAGAACATGTGTTCACTTCTCACCACTCTGAAAACCATGCGCTTCTTTTATTATAATATATTGAGCCTGCAGTCCCATCAAGGGGAATATTTGGATACATGAGCACATGGAACAAAACAACCAAGTGTTTCTTACAGCTCAAATAGAAAGATTTGTCATTTCCCCTGAATTTGCCACCGTTCGCTCCAAACATCATCTCATATTTATAATGGAAAACCATGTTTGTTTCTGTAGAAAGGACAAATTAGAACATGCCATTTTCCCTCAGGCGTACTTGTAGTATAAAGCTCTTTCATGAGGTTTTTCTCTGACCCGTACATTTCATCAGGCTGAATTTCACTGCTGTCGTTTTAAAAACACCACTTACAGCTCATTTACTTTAGAAATGCACCCAAAATGGAATTTTCTCAACGAGGCATGGGTGTGATTGCACTTTGCTAAAATAATCATTAAAGTGATGGTAATGAGAATAATAACAGGTACTTGTGCTAATGGGTAATAGCAAGGTAATTAACCTAAACCTCATATCCAATGATATTCAGCATTTCTGGTAAATCTGAATAATGTGAATGGTCGTACAATGTTCCCATCACTTCCATCGACACAAATGAATAAATCACGCATACAGAAACCATTAGTGAAAGATTGGGGTTCTCTCAGGAGCTCAGTGAACTCTTCTATGGAAAGAAGCATTCCACCATCTCGAAACTAACTAACTCTTTCACCAGTCCTCCTCTAAATCAACTAGTTCATTAGTAAACTTTAGACAGGCTAAGTATGTGCTTTTGGGAGCAAATGGCATGGCAGTCCTTCACTGCATAGTGTGGTGACTGGTCCCAACTGCCATTTTTTTTTTTTATTTAAAAATGAAAAAAGAGAAGAAAAAAATTATCCAAATTTACTAAAATAAGTGTTAAAAATACCTTACAAAAAAACAACATGTAAAACTACACTTATTTATGCCACTTTTTGCTAATGTTACCATTTTCATGAATAACAAGTATTTGCTACAAAATCCCATGGTCTAAGTGCATAGGGCTCAGCCACTGCAGCCTCTCCATTAAGCGGGTCATAGATTATTCTAAAAAACGAAGAAAGTCATTGTCTCCCAGCATCTTCTCTCTCAATAAAGGCACTTATCTGTTATTAGCATCTTCAATCTACAGCACATACATGATGGAGAGATAAAAAACTGACTTTGCTCCCAGAGTTAACGAGGCTCTTCTCTTAATTACCTCTTTACGGGAAAGAGATTCTCTGCCTCCTCTCTTTCTGTGGCAAGCTGGAGAAAATTGCTGACAGTCAGAGGTGAGAACAAACAAAGAGATCATTAGAGAGGAATGGAGTGTGAGGTGAGCAGAGAGAAAGTTTAGCTGCATCACTCCCAGTTGACTTGCTGTCACTTTCCAGACAGCTGCCTGTCATTTCAAGCATCTGCCATCTTCAATATTTCATGAGAAGCTTTAGTTTATTTCCCCCTACTTCTCTAGCTCAGTTTTAATGCTTAGGGAATGTGCTGAGCTTGAAACTAAATGGTGATGTTTGAAGCCATTTGAGTGGAGATGTCTTCCAGAGGCTGTGCGATGGGGAACAGGGGTTTAAAGTTGGTTTGAAGAGCTGTTATTGGGGTATAGGAGGTTAGTACAGGGGGTGATTCAAGACCACATGCTAATGATTTTAATCGTTTTCACTTCTGCCTTCTTTAGTTCCATTGAAATTCACTGGTTTATTTTTCCTTGTGTTACGTTTTACTTGGGTTGGTGAGAATCCATCAATGAAACTTGAGTGTGCACCAAATACGCCAACTTGAAGAGGTGGCTCTGTTAGCTTCTAAGTGAACTCCAGTGCCAGCTTCTCCTAAGCATCCCACAAGTGCTGGGGTGGGGATGCTTTCTTAATTTGCGCAACCAACCAGGAATGTGATCCTAGAGGAGCTTAAGGAATCTTCACCACTGTTCACGACTGTTTTATGACCTTCTCACGTCAAATGCTCTTTTTTGGGAACACAGTAGGTCAAGGCGGTTCCGGGAGGTGATAATCCATTGCATTGATAATTGCATTGAGTCATTGCGTTGCATTGGGATTTATTCTGCATTTCCATCAAAGTTTATGCACATAATGTCTTATTGGATAAAAGTTTTTTTCTACTCAGTTGTACACACAACATTTTTATGCACATTTTTTTCAAATTAAGGTGCATCTTGCCATTTCCATCCAGGGTTTTTATGCAATATTCCAAAATGCGCATGAAAATGGTGGATGGAAACGCAGCTCTTGGCAAATATCTATATTCTTTTTAAGTAAGAAAATGTATTTGCGTCACAGGTGTGTGCTTTTCCAAATCATGTTTAATCAATTGTATTCCCCAAAGGAAGAAACCATTGAAGCTGCAGAAACGTCTCAAGGATGATCAATAAAAATATAATGCACTGGAGCTCAATTTTGAGCTTCAAAACAAAGACTGTAAAAACAAAAATGTCAGTCTTGTCCTCTTTTTGGGGTACTGTGTGTAGACATTTAAAGAAAAGGGTGAATTTAATTTAAGAAAAAAAAAAAAACAGGGAAATCGTGAATAGCACTGCACACACGCTCTTCAAACCACTCATTCTTTAAATTCAGATATAAAATGTGTTTTGTGTAAATTCTCTCATTTAGTTGTTTGTTCAGAACTTCTGACCCAGCTCTTGACTACCATAACAAAGCATTAGAATAAATAGAATGCACAAGAGAAACAGACTCTTAAATTCTCTCCAGCCTCACATGTATAAATTATACATTCATACACAATTGCCTCCAATTTCTTCTCGAGGTAATAGGCTTCCAGCTGACAGGAGTCTGAGTTCCTCCAACGTGCGTGAAAGTGACCTCTTAGTGGAGAACTGAGAGATGGAGGTGAAGGGACTCATTGAATTGACGTCACATCTGTGAAGCTGCTCATGATTGACATTAACCTCCCTCTGTGATGGAGCACTAACATGGGACACGATGATTATGGGAATAAAAGCCCTGAACATTACTTCAGGAGAAGCGACAGATTGTTAGATTGATGGTAAAAAAAAACCCCAAGACATTTTCAATTTGCTTGAAAATAATGCGTGCAAAATTAACATTATTAGCCAATAAAACAGGTGTGATACAGAAGTAATACTAACTTTATGATTTTAAGATATCTTTTATTTTTTTTACACAAATGTGTACATTTACTATTGTGTATCTTTTTACTTTACTTGTAGGTAAATATATTCTGCATTTTATCTTATTTATGGAACAGCTGTGTAAATTATGATGTTAAAAGATCTGCACTGGGTGAAAGTAATGCTATGCTACATGTGAAAAACTTGTAAACAACTAAATTATTTTTTCTTTCAGAATTTTCAGATTTTAAATAACATTTCATTTAAACTAATGGGACTTTTTTTCTCAGTAGCATTGATTAGGTTTACATATTCTCTTTCAATAGCCCAACAGGGGAAATAACTGATTAGGGATCAAAGGGATTTACATTTTTAAGATGTCAGAGCTTGTTCTCTCTTGGTGACACACCTGAGGGTATAAATTATATTTATTTAGACATATATTAAATTATATATTGATTCGGACACTTACTGTGTTCCTGAGAATAGCACACTATGACATTCCCAAACCTTCCTTCAGGAAACAATGGGTTACATTGTTAACCTTGATCATCTCTTTCCCTCACCTTAACATTTAAATGATGAATGTTCTTTTTAATAATATTGTATAATCCAAATTAACATGAGGTATTACTTTTTTAATAGTGTAAGCGTGACAATATTGAAGAGATTTCATCTTAAAAATGGCCTAAAAAGATTTTAAATAATAGTATACCTTCCTGTAAAATATGTGATTTCACTTTATTGAAGTGATTAAATTACAAAATTTGTTTAACATAATGGATTTTCCAGACAAAATTAAAGTGTCCATTGAGTAACGAAATGTAATCTCAAAATGACAAATTCTATAAAAAAAACGGTATCTTTAACATTTTCCAAATGTTTTTGGACATTATGGTACCCAGGATATTTTAATATAAATTAACTGTTTGGCAATGTTCCTGTATGACTTTACTGTTTTTTATTTTTTTTATTTTGTTGTTTTGTTTTGTTTTTTTGTATGTGTACCACATGTGTAGGTGTTGTTTTTGTTTAATTTGTATCCCGGGCTGTTGAGAAATGGGCCGCGGTGTTAATAGCGCTGAATTAATTGCCTACTGATCAATTAGTGCTGCTGTCATGCTTCTTAATAGAGCTGTTTACTCCCAGCTTCACAGAATGTTTTGATTCTTTTTCCAATCTAAAGCTGCTCCACAACTTCAAAAGTAACTTTCACTCTGATGAGAGGCATCCTCTTTTCCTCATCGTGCCATTTGATGATCAAAACACTGCCACAAATCTAAATTCTCTCATCATTCACTCACTATCATCCTGTTTCAAATCTGTTTAGATGTTTTTGGGCTTCTGAAGCATAAATAGATTATAAACACAAGGCGAGATGCAACCACATCCATCATCTCACAACAAACCAGTAATGTCATCAAGAAATTAGAAATGGGTTGTTTCATAATATACGTTTCATTCTTACAATATATAATGTAATGCTTGATTTGATGCACCTGTGCCCACGGATGTGATTGGAACCTTTAGACTCGATTATTTGAATGGGTGGGTGAATAGTGTGAGGATAAGTAATTTACTGGAGATATTATTGGAGGAGAAATTCACACTCTTTTTTACCTTATTGGAAGTCTTGTTACCAGTGGGCATCCTCCTGGCGGCCATTGTGACCACTGCACAAGAGAGAGCGGAGAAGAGGAGAATGATAATGAGCACCAGGAGCCAGGGCAGAGAACAAAGGAAGCAGTGCCCTCCGTGCCCGCTAACAGAGGTGCAGAGCAAGACGTGGAGGGCAGCACCCAGCACACACAGCAGGTAGAAGGGCAGAGAGAGCAGAGAGGAGGTCAATGGAATGTCCACATGTGCCTCTCTACTCAGTGCCTCTGGCATGGCCAGCAGAAGCAGGAACAGGACCTGATAAAAACGAAACAGAAGGCTCTTTCAAACAGACAACTCACAAGTTCATTCATTCATTCAAGCTAATGATTCATTGATTCAATCATGGAGTGCATTGATTCACTGACTCATTCACTCATTATATGATATGAAGACTTTTATTCACTCATTCACTAACACACTGATTCATTCACTGAAGCCTACATCAACTCAATCACTCAGAGAGTGAAAGAGTTTTTCATTGATTTGCTGATCTTTGACTCATTCTGACTGTCATTTGACTGACTATCCTCCATTCTTTGATTTCATTTGTCTGTCATTGCAATGCCGTCTTTGTTCCCACAGGATTAACCCTGTGAATGAATTGATTAGTAAATTATTTAATGATAAACTAGGGCCTTCACTGACTAAAATTGCCAAATTCAATTTTAAACACATACTTTGACTCATCAAGCACAACATTCATTTTAATAACTGACTGAAAAAGATTCACTGATATCATTGATTCATTGACTCAATGGATGTCTTCTGATACATTCAATGACTCATTCAATAAGATAAATGTTTTATTAACTGACAATGAACAAATCAGTGATTGCTTTGGTTGCATCAGTGATTTGCAGATTAATTTATTGATTCACCTAGTGATGGATTGGCGACCTTCTGACCTTCTAATGCCTGAAGTGTGCTGGAGATGGGCACCAGCAGACCCCCATGACTCCGAAAGTGAAAAAGCGGGTAAAACGGTGAGTGAATTTGTTGATTCACTGTTTAATTTATTTATAAGGGTGGGATGGTGCCACAGTAGGTAGCACTGTTGCCTTCCAGTTAGAAGGTTGTCGGTTCGAAGCTCGCCGGTGACCTTCCTGGAAGGAGTTTGCATGTTCTCGTTGTGCTTGTGTGGGTTTTCTTTGGGCACTCCGGTTTCCCCCACAATCCCAAAAACATGCGGTTAATTGAATAATCTAAATTCCAGTGTGAATGTGTGATTGCGATGGACTGGCGACCTGTTCAGGGTCTACCCCCGCCCCTATAAGTGGGCTGGAAAATAAATGAATGAATTTCATTTATTGACTCATTCGGTCAACAATAGTCAATTGGATTCATTTATTCATTGATTTATTCCTTGACTACCATTGTTCACCTGTAATTCGTTTACTGACTGATTCAATGAATCATTAAGTGACTAAAATGGCCTACCATTGATTAATTAGAGGACACCTTCATTGACCATCATTGTCTAGTGCATAGATTTAGTGTATGACTCATTCATTGATTTCTTAATCAATTCATTAATCGATTCACTTAAAAAAATGTATCAATTGACTCATCCATTTGAGTCATGTAATAATGAATATTAATTTGGTGCTGAGAGCTTACCCTAGCTGTCTTTGGGCAAAAGGCAGTGGAACACTTCACCCATCAATCCAAAAGCCCCTCACACACCACTATTTATGCAAATTATGATCGTCAATCATCCTGAACCATGTTTGAAGAAACAAGAAAATCCCACTCCAGGATTAAAAGATTAGGTTTTGGACGTCAGTTTATTTTAAAGTGTGGTGTAGTACATTGCTTTGGAAACAAAGTTAATACATAATGCTATGTACACTAGAATTTCAGAATTGATTTGAATAAAAGACCACAACAGTGTCTTGCCAACAGCCAATCAGCTTCATCAATGTAAAAACTGTCGACAGCAATGACAGCCAAGACATCGATGTACTTATCTCAAGATCTGAGGCTTTTGAGATACAACAGAAGATAAAGCTTTTAGACGGAACAATCAGTGTCTATGCCAGCAGTGAAGCAGCATCAGCATCTATACAGAATGAGGAACCTGCCTTTCAGTACCTTCAGACTTCAGTAATATCTGCAGATCATCTGTGAGAAGTTATGTACCTTTGTCCCCATCTCAAATATTTTGGGACCTTTACAATACAACATTATTTTAAAAGTGCTCATTTGGCTCCTAAATGCATAAACAATATTTCCAGACAAATTGAAATTATACTATGATGAATTACTCCCTTAGTCTTTGTTTTTTTCCAATTAGACATCCCATATGGAGTGGTTTTATGTTTTAAATAATAAATAAATCCTCCAAGTTTGATCAATTTTGTGTTTAACTAAAGCAACCTTATGGACATCAGCCTCAGCCAAAGATGTTTGCTAATGGCACACATATATTTCATCGTCAGTTTTAGTTATCTTCTCTTGACATGCTTTACTGAGCCGTACCATAAGATCTGGCCCCTACAGGTAGACCTGCATTAAATGATTTTCAGTATAGATGTGGAACCCCAGTTCAATCCCATATTTGAACAGAACTAACTTTCCCAGAGCAGGTCATTTCTGTTAGTTCTACATCTGCCCTTTCTGATTTCAATCCTAAACAAATTGGCCAGATTTGTGTTTTTCTCTCCTGACCTCTATAGAAAACGACCCACTGTTGTTTTGGAGAGTCTCTGGAGTCCTGTTTGGAAAGAGTTGACTACAGTGATATTTTTTTCTCCTCGTTTATTTTGACCTTTTCCTCCAACAGCCTGAGTAAAGCTAATTGGTGCACTTCATTATGGTTCCGACCTTTTTCCAGCTTCATTTCAAATTCATTAAATAAAAGCATGTACAGTAGCCGATACATTTGTAATCTTGCTATTGGCTTGTTAGCAACTAGCCTTGTTATATTGTCAAAGAAGCAGCAGGTAAAAGTCAGTGTAATAGCCAATTTTAAGGGATAGTACATTCTAAATTTAAAACACCCTCATCATGTATTCCCAAGCTGAGACGTGGAGGTTTAACATAAACTTTAACATTGAAACATGAAACACAAGAAAGCTGGTCTCATCACTGTGGAAGGGTCTTAAATGCAGAAATATTCAGTTGTCGACCTGTTTTGGAACCAATTTTAAAAGAAACACCAATATCTATGAAGCTGAAATAAGCTTATAATATGATGAATCAAAAGAATCATCTTGTAATGTAGGAAAGCAGAATTTGACCTCTTTCCACGACGTCCACCAACCTAACCTCTAAAGATGTCTATAATATTCATCAGAAGACGATGCTCAGTACCAGGATGTATGAGTAACTGTCTAATCTTAATATGAAGAAATTAACCATGGATTATAAAAAAAAAAAAAAGTGTTGAATTGTTCAGGAATGTGAAGGAAATAATTTTTCTTTAAAAATGAACTAATGTTGTGTTCTGTTACTGTATTCTGGACAAACAGCTTTTAATCTTCATTTATGATAATTCTTTAAGGTCAAAAGTAAAATATAATATTTTGTATCCCTTAAAATGTAATATCTTCCTCACCCTGATATAGATCAGAGAGGGTTATTAAGTGTCTTTTTATTGGTGTAGGCTGAATGAACCGTTACAAGTGACCAGAGTTCCACGAGTCTATGTTTTACAGTTTCTAATAACCTTCCACCAAGAGAACGATAAACTTTTGACCCTGGGTTGACTTCTGGAATAACAAAAAGAGAGCAAAACATGAATATAGAGAAGGCTGATGGACTGATCTCCTGTCGAGATGCTGACCAGATCGTTATTGCTAATTAGGGAGAAGAGAGGGACTAATTGGGCTGATAATGAGCTGGAAGGGTGTAAGCAAGTCCTTCAAACATCAGACATTGATTTGCTTTCAGTGAAAGAGCTGGATGAATTCCACTTACAGATCACATCTCAGTGGTGGTCAACTGAACACAGCACTGGCAAGGGCACACTCAAAGATAAATTAATATAATATAATGGAGCATAACATCATTTTGATCAGCTTTTCCGGTGACAGAATCCCACCACACTGAAAACACAGTAAATGTGACATCATAAGGGCCACTCATTTGTAGCCATTATACGAGTTTCCTTGCCTGCTTTTCGATCGTTTAGAATGAACTTCAACATGGAAGTAAACAATGCACGAAACTGGAACAACGTGATCAAAATGGACAGATATCTCTGCTTGATTTTGACCCCTGGCATCATTTACTATTTTATTTATGTTAATCGCTTATGATGCACATTGCAAATGATGCTCAGATTACAAACAACTCCAAGATTGACTCCGAACTTTACAGTGACCATTTTGAGACTGACAGGATCCCAGACGAATCACAGGACACGGACCGTGGAGAGGACTGCCTTTACGCACGGGGAGTGTTTCCATATTTGGTCATGTTATGCTAGCACAGAGCTACAGAAAAGAGCCAAAATGGAGTGCGAAGCTATCGACCGGATATAACAACAAACGGACTTCAATCACTATGGAAATAACTTTTGTTGAAAAAACGGCAAGACAAGATTTACATGCTTGCTTTGTTTTTGCTGGCTTTTTTTCGGGGAACTTTCGCTCCCTACTCTGAAATACTTTGCGTCATGTAAATGAGTTGCATATCGCTGGATTCTGCTGGTTGATAGCTTTCATTTGATACCATGGTTTTGGTGTTTCATTTATATTGTGGATACATATCGCACATAAACAAAAACATGAATTATACTCCGGACATGTTGTTGTTTATTTGCATGGCGTTCGAGCTGTCGTTAACGGATATGAAATTGAATTAGATACGTTTTTAGAGAAGTTTCCGCTGAGCACAACGGTATTTAATATGTGTGTGTTAAAACAATATGCAGCAATGGTTATATTGTAAAGTAATGAATGATCAGTTCTTTGGTTTGTATGTGACCTGTTTCAGGTCTAAATGTTAACTTTCACAATTTTATAACCATTTTAAAAATGATTCATATGTATTAACTGTGCCTTATTGTTGATGAGCAACATCAAGCTTCTGACCTGCAGGATGAAGATGGTGGCTGTGAGCATGGAGTACATGTCGTAGTGTCCAAGCTGCTTGCTCAGTGCATCACTCATGGCCTTCAGAGCTTCTAGATACTGACGAAGGACCTTCTTTCCCATGTTCCCCAGCACCTCCGAGGTGTTTCCATCCAGGTAGAGCTTCATCCAGCTCCCGTGAGACTTTTCTGCCACAGCAAACAGCTCATAGCCGTCTTCTGACAAAGAAAAAAAAATAAAAGTGAAATCTTGCGTAGGAGAGGCAACTAGACAGGAGAGCACATGGCCAACAAAAACAAATGTCCATGTGCTTACATAACAGAAGACATGAACAGACACAAAGACTCCCCAGTTATGTGTATTAAGACAATTCACATGGCTGGCAAGAACAGACACAAACTTGTTCTAAAATGTAAGAAGAATTAATAGCAAAATATTTATATAGAGCTCAAAATGAACATATTTTTTTTTTCGTTTTGGAGAGCAGGGATAAATAATGAGCAGAGAAGGTATTTCTGAGTACTTAAAAATTATGGAATTTCATATCAAGTAATTATAAAGGTTGATCATTTGATGGTTAGTTTCCTAAAATTGCATCAATTCTTAAAGTGCAAAAATAAAATTAAAAGAGAAATGGGATAAATATAAACTGTAAGTCATTGTCAAAAATGCTTTAAATAAAAATATACATTACTAAAGAGCCTCAATTGGATTTAAAGTGCTCATTTTGTGGTTTTATTAGTCGCCAACATCAGGTATATAACAGATGCCAAGGGCATATACAACGTTACATTGGTTTGCACCTCATCATTAAAATGTTTCAATACATAAATAAACATCATTGAAAATAAATTTTAATCAGACAGCTAAGCACTGGATTAACTCCCAGCTAGTGCATTGACTATCTACTGTTCAGTCTGATTGAACTAAATTGCGTGCATTGGATTGGGATGGATGCATCTCTGAAAGTAATTACTTCAAGTCACAATTGGTATTTATAAGACATAGTACTCAAAATCACAAAGTACAGATTCCTTTGGGCCAAGGGGAAAGCGGTGAATATTTTAAATTTCTTTTCCAGACATCTTTATTTTCTCCCAGCTTGAACGTAGCATCTCAATGGCTCTCTGTATGAATTCCACAGACATAAAGACGATAAACCGAGAGAAATCATGATGAATGGGGTAATTACTGAGTGTTAGAGGGTACAACAGAACATTAGAGACGTTATCCTTTAGATATGAATGATTCTGGTTGCTTAGGAATAAAATAATTTCACAGCAACATTCATCTATTGTCATAACACAACTAAACAGAGGCAGGAATAATTACGAGAAATTAAACAGAAAGTCACAAAGAATGGGACTAAATTTACACATAACGGTGCTTTAAACCATATATATTTTAGATTACGCCAAATTTTGTTTAAACAATTCTTCCACACTTTTTATAACTGATATTAGATTTTTTTTTTTCACTTCACAAATATCACGGTTTTGTCTCTCATACATATATTTGACTGAAATTTCATATCCAGACAGCCAACGATTTATAACGGAAGATCATGAAAATGTACAGTGGTGCTCAAACTGTTACATGCCAAACTGGGAGAAATTTGAAGCCAAAGTTGTAAATTTTGAGCCCTGCATTATGCTCACTCTATCCTGAGGTATCTCTTTTTTACTGTCAGCCTGTAGGGGTCCGAGAAAGAGGTTAATTACCGCATGTTTAAACATTACATCTCAAGAAAATTGTGCTGATGAACTTCAGAACTAAATGCATTAATTTTTTAATTAATTGTATTTTAGTAATGAATCAATGGATGATTTTTATAATCAACCAAATTATATAAATAAACAGAAAATACAGTATACTTTATGCTACTCTGCTCTCAAGCATTGTTAGTGTAAATTTGATAAAAGGTTTACACTAAAAAAAATTTTTACAAGGAGATGGAGTAAGATGGGACTTTTATTGCATAAAAGCCATTTTTGTGGTGAATCATCCCCATCGTCTCAATAATTCATCTGCAGTTCAATTAGGGTCTTCATTAGGCTGCAAAACCCAGATTGAGCATTTGGAGAAGAAAGCAAGACAGGCATAGCAGGAATGAGCTCACCTTTGTCTGTACATTAGACTGAGACTGAAAAGCTGACCTCTAAAATCTCATATTCAAGCTTTCTTTAGAAAAGTGAAGGACAAAAGTGGGAGGAGGTTTGAGGCGCTCATCAATCAGACCCAAAGCTCTACACACCTCCAGATGATTCATTTCAGCTGTGGTTCAAAAGATGAACACTAAATGTAAACTCACCTCCAGAGCATCAGGGGGCACTGTGCTCTCAATATAAAGAACCCCATGCATTCAGTGTAATTTAATGAAATAAAATAAAAAATATAATATAATTATTAATCAGAAAATAAGTTAGAATAATGAATGCTTTAAAAAAATTATGAAAAGCAACAGGAAAATAATCACATTGAGAAAAAAACACAAATGACAATTATTTATTAATTTCAAAATGTAATAATATAAAAAATGAAGTAAAAAACATGAAAATTAATTGTGGTACAAAAAACAACATTAAAAAAAAGAAAAAAAATTGAAATACAAAAATTACAAAAATAAATAAAAAATTACGTAAAGGAAATAAAATTCAATCAAGAAAGACAATATGGAATTGAAAAAAATGTATTGTTATATATAATTAAATAATTTATAATATTAGTTTCATGTATTAGTTTCACTAAAGTAAATAAGATCAATTAAAATCAAAATATGAAGAAAAAATTTAATAATATTATGGAAGGAAAAAGAAAATAATCGGGCATTAACTGTAATTAACTATAATAATTATAAAATTCTGTTAATTAACATTAACAATGCTTATTAGCATTTAAAAAAAAGATATGACACAAAAAAAGTCCAGCCATTAAAATGAAATGCACGCCCAAAGACAAAAATACATCTGCACCATGCCAAAGACAACACACACCTGCATGGCATTTACAGTGCCAGTCTTTGACAGGATAAAAGGGTTGCATGGTTCTTTCCAAAAAATACATCTCCAGCGCACCCCAAGCATCCAGCCCCCTGCATTCTCACATAACCTTTAGTTGTGTGCTGTTTACTCCAGTGTTCTGGAAAGAGTGCTAGCCTTTGATTCGATGATTGATCCATGAAAAAAGATCCAAGAAAAGTTAAATTGCATGGAATGATTACTACAGTTTTATAGCGTTTACCCTTGTGGAAGGTGGGGTTACTGTCACGCAGCAGTCGTCTGAGCTGGTGCCCGTTGATCTGCAGCAGACGCAGTTGATCTCGCAGAGGAAGTTCCTCGAACACCGCAGGGATCAGACGACCAACGCTGTTCTGAGACACTGGTAACCCTAGAGCCAGGGCCAGGGTGGGCAACAGATCCACTTGCTCCACCATTGCTGGCACCTCCACACCTGCTGGTACAAACACAAACTTATGCTCTTCTGAGCTGAATTGTAAAAAGAAAATAAATAGAGAAGACTACAACTAGAGCATCAGAATAATGGATGATTTAAATACATTTGAACATGGAAGTGTTGGTGGAGACAGGGGTTTGAAACCAATCTAATTGAGATTTTAAAATGGCTAAGAGAGCTTGGCCAAAAAAGATAAATGAAGAAGAGGAATGAGCGAATAGATATATCTGCAGAATATTACAACTCAATGCATGTGCACCTAATAAAGTGAACGGTGTGTGTAGGTAGATAATCTTGCTTTTAAAAAATAATATAGTTGATTTAGGTTGCTGTGATGTAGTGATGTCATACAATAAAACATAAAAGACAATGCCTTGAACTTCTGGGCCACTGGCAGAGAATTCCACACTTGAAGTGCCACATTACCACGTGTACAGCCATTTAACTTTGTTTGTTTGTTTGTTTGTTTGTTTGTTTGTTTTATAGGATAAGGCAAATAAAAAAAAGTCAAAGTGATCTGCTGAACTCTAGAGGATTCTGAAGTTACTCTCTAGCACCAAATCGTCTTAGTGGCCAAACGTAAAACTTCGTAAAACGTAAAGCACACAATAGCCAGTAACAATATTTTTTTGTTGTGAATGTTGTATTGCTGATGTTATCCATCTTTTTAACTCAAAATATTTTGAAAGTGGAGGTTGAAACAATATGTTCCTAGTAGAAATTACATGTTTGCTTGATTCAACCAGCTCTATACGCAGTCAACTAAGGTTAAGCATATGCATACTCAAATAAAGAATAAACACATTTATTCTGCAAGTGTTGGCTCACACTGATGTTTTCCCTGCTTAAAGAGCGATCTGTGAAATGATGATGATGATGTCATCACGAACACACCACAGGCAGTGGGTGCGAAATGAGCTCATCATTCATAAACACACCACTCGTCATGAGAGAGACGCAGCGGATGCTGAACACGTGTGTGAGTGAGAGATCACTGAAATAGATCAGGCAAGAAAAGAAACAATTATCACTTTTGCCTAGACAGACAGAGACAGAGAGAGTAAAGGCACGAAAGGATAAGGATAATGAGCCCCTTGCACTGGCTTTCAAACTACAGAGAGAATGTGGTTTATAAAAGTACAGTATGTATTTGTGTATGTGTGAGTCTGAGAATGGATAGAACATCTACAGTATTTGCTAATTAGCTCCATCATAAACATGATATTTTGTTTTACGAGAGAGAGAGAGAGAGAGAGAGAGAGAGAGAGAATGAATACCATATGAGTGTTGCCATATTAGTGAATTAAATCATTTAAATGGCAAATTTTTATAAATGGATTCGCATTTAGCCACTTTTGTCCAAAATGACTTGCAATCCAGGAATGAACCAATTTGGTAAGTTTGTGTTAACCCCTAGCAGTAGCGCCGCTCCCTACTGGCAGAATATGCAATCTGTGTAGGGTACCAACTGCCAGAGGTGGGCACTATTATCCTGTTTGCTCAAAAGAAATTATATGTTAATATCATTAGATTATTTTGCAAGAATAATATTACATTGGTAATCATGCTTGGAACAACAAACTGAGGGCACAGAATGCCAACCTGTCAATCAGCTATGGTCAGTGGGGAAACTCCACTTCTGCATCACATTTGAGTTGGTCTTAAAACAGCTTGGATTTTGGATCGTGTTTAACTCATACTCAACGTTCAAAAATGACTAGGATCTTTAAAATTCCACACCCATTTAACATTAAGCAAAAACCAAAGCGTTTAATGCTGAATAAGATATTTAAGATGTCTGTGAAAGATTTTGGTCAGAAATCTACAGTGAATGAAGCTTCCACCAAAAAACTTACTTGGGAGTTGCAAAAAAATTGAGCAAAATCTTATAGGACTGAAGCAGGCCGATTTTTAAAGCCTACGTGTATGTTATGTCAATTCCCCTTTTTCTCTCAAAACTTAGATTCTGTTGAAACATGCAAATAGATCCTCATCTCATCCAATTACAAAGTTCCAGTTAAGCAAGATGAAATGTTCTTTTGTAAATCTTTTGTAAAAAAAGAAGAAAAAGAAGACGATTTATTTGGTGTACTGACAAATAAGCAAATCTGGTAATTTTATTTAAAATAACTGACATCGGATATGATTTCAAATATATGAATTCCTGTCCTGCACAGATTGTATAGGAAAAAAAAAATTCTGAGTATTGTAAATGTGTGAGTACAGAAGGATTTTTTTTATCTTTTAATAGGTGCTCGTCATCCATGCTCATTGAAAATTATAAACATCTTTAGTTAAATCTCTACCAAATGAAGTGCTGAAAAAGTACTTGCTAATTATTTCTAAACCACAAAATACAAAAAGAAATACCTTCAGATAAGAGGAGCTTTACACATTCTCAGAATATCTAGCCATTAACGCTGTGCTTAAAGTGCAGTTCTTTTTATGAAACCACATTTTGTAGAGTTTTTACTTCATTTCATTTTGAAGATTTGGGACCAAAATGAATTCAAGCCGGTTGAGAATGTGCCACTAATAGCTTAAGTGACACTAAAATGAAATAATACCCTCTTCATTCATAACAGTGGTGACTTTAAGAAGACATTTTTACAAAGAAGACATTTTTACAAAGAACTCTTTAACCTTAATTAAATTACACCCAACAGTTATGCTGTTTGTGTTAAAAGACACAAAAGAAAGGGACAAACTAGACCGTAAAAGGTTAAATGCATCAGCAACAGGAATCACTCAGGCTAATTTAAAGCAAGATAAAACTGAAAAACCATCCTTTCCACTCACGCCGACTCCTTCTGAGGGATGATTTAGGAAATGGATATTGTGCACAGCGCTTCTCTGGGGGATTCTAGGACCGTTAGAGCTGTTTTTAGCATGGGGTATCTGTCATAGGCCAGTTATTGGACATGGCTTATCGATGGAAGGCTTTCTTTGTAAGGGCTACATTAAATCTAGCTTTATTGTAAAGATCCTAGGCTTTACTAACGCAGCCTGGGCTTAAAATACCACTGAAAGTTTGCAGGAGGAGAAATCGATAGAACAGCTTCTAAAATGTTTTCTTGAACTTTACCGGACCTTGCACTGCTTGCACATTTTGACAACGAACTTTGAGTTCAAACGAATTGATCATGTACTCATTATTAACTCACAAGGTTAATTCATTTTTTCAGTTTAACATAATTAGGATTTTTTGAAGAATGCTGAAACCCGAGGACTGTTACTGGAATAAGCGATTTAGAGCAAGACATAATAGAGAGTAATTGAAGCACTTTTGTTGTGTGACCAGCGAGGCAGAGCCAAGAACGAGACTTGGTATGTGGCATAATGGATGAGGAGAAGGACCGGTTTCGATCCCCAGCTTCAGCAGGAGTTAATGGGAGGGGGTTGCTACAGTCATTGCTGCCCGCTGCTCAGGGAGTTCGTTGACTGTTTGTGAGATTGTTCAATTGGATCGGTGACATGGAGAGCACATATTTATAGAATGGCTACCCCATACCAGCACTCTCAAATGAAAAGTGTTGGTAACTTCTGGTGTTAGTCAAATTTGAGAACAGAATTAATTTTATTCTAGTAGGATTAGTTAGGGGAAGGAATAATGCATCAAACTTCAACAAGTTTTTGACACCAGTAGCATTAAATTCAAGTTTTGACCCCCAACCCCACCATCAACTCTCCTCCTTTGAGAGCAATTATCAAGCCATCCACACCTCAGACACCTGCTCCAAGCCAACTGTAGCATTGGCTTGTTTAAACATTGTTAGTGTGTAGACAATGTAAAATAAATAGGTGGATGACTTTATAGCAAATATTTTACTTCAAATATGAACTTCTTGGTATTTGTCCAAATAGTAGATGGTCTTTCATTTTTGTTACAAACAGTCATAGTCCATGTGTAATGAGCCCCTAAATCTGGTTATGCTCAACTAACTTAAGTCAACTAAGTTATAAAACTATAAACTGATATTCAACTCTAAAAAAGTGTCTCAAGTTAACACCATTTGGAGTGAGTCCATGTTGATATTTTGAAGTTGTTAAATATGAATCTAAAGACCTTTACACATCAGGCGTGATTTTACTGAGCGCTTAATTACAAAACAATAATATATTTATAAACAGTACTTGTTAGTGACTCCTTTAAGAGCAATGATGTTATTTTGCATTGCAAAAAGCTGTAAATTATCTTTTTTGCTCCTGGGACGAATTCTCAGCCATCATGGGTGACTGAAACACATCTGTCCAATCAAATTTTACAGCAACTCATCATTTCTAAAAATGGTGTCACATATTCGACTGGCATATAACGGTGCATTTAGTTCATGTATGAAATATCTGCCTTTTTTATTGTTAATTCACAACGTTTTCAGTGTTTAAAGGCCTTAAGAGTGTTAATTTCATAATTTTGCCTAGTGGAAATCACATCTAATGAGTAGTGGGCCATGGTCAGGTCATCCAAAAATCTTTTTAATGATATTCGAGTTGTGGCTGGTCTCGCTAGTTAGAAATGAAGATCCTAACATGAAGAGCTCTACTTTAATCCAACCAAAATATGAATTATTCACATCCAATTGAAACACATCTGAGTTGCATCTTGAAACAATCCAATTGAGTTGCATTTTGGCATACTTTTTTATTTTGTTTTTTATTTAATTAAATACTGTAACTGAAGCGCTCGAGCTATTGCACTGACCCTCTGAGCTTGAGCGAGCGCACAAAGCTAATTTTAATAATTTAAAATGTCATCCAAACATTTTCCAAAAAAGCTTCAGAAATTTCAGACATTTAAATTAGAAACAAAAATAACTGTAAAGGTAAAATATTTAATTTTGCCAAAATGCAGAGAAAAACACTCTCAATAAGTCACGTCACTCACTCTTCCTCCTGAAGGCGGTGCTTATGAGCAGCAGGGCAGTGTTGACTTCCTGTTCAGAGGATCCGCCGTGACTGCCGCTCTCAGACATGCCGTGATCTCCACACACAACCAGCAGATTATGCTGTGTACCTTCAGACTCCTGAAAAGTCAACAAAATGCACAACATAAAGCTTTCAGAATTTTCTACATTGTTTATACTTTTATTTTAATCATTCTCATAAAAATAATAACTCTGACACAAAGATGAAGAAAGAGGATGTGGCTTGTTAAGCTGTATTTGTGTGTATGTGGAAGAAAATATTTTAACTTTTTTGTGCAGTTAAAAAATTATACAATTTCACATTGTTGTATTTATTTATTTTTTTGCATTTTAAGACTAATGACTGTCACAGTTGTAACTTTTCATGAATATTCTTCAAAAACTAGTCAAGTCATCTACTTTGAACTGCCAATCACTTTCTGACTTTCTCACTAGAGCAAATAAACTTGATTAAACTGAAAGTTAAGCTAAAGTGAATCATTATTAAGCTACTGCTAAATTTCATAAAAGAATCACAGAAGTGAAAATGTTTCAAATTTATTTGTCAACTGAATTTTCTGCTATTAAATGTTTCACAACCCCTACCCCTATTGAAAACCAACAGTGTACCATTTCAATATGGCCTCTACCAGATAACTTCAACTCATACATTTAACTAAAAACATATTTTGGGACAGAATTTTAACTAATACTCATACTAGACCTAATTTACAGTAGCTCCTGTTTCTGTGGAGCTGCTTTGAAGCATCTGCATGAAAGCGCTATATACATACACTCTCCACTCTAGTATTTTTAGATTAATCTTCCAATATGTTTTCAGAGGTAATACAATCGCATCCTAAAGTAATGCAAAGGTCCTGTCCTTGAAAGACTTTACATCACCGCTACTCATAATGCTTAGTGCCATATTCTTGAGTATAGAGAATGTACTAAATGGTCCTGAATCAATGTCTGTAAGAATCAGAGTGAGAGTTGAGGTCAAATAGTTTCGTTATTCAAATCACTGACTCGCAATAGCTTTAGATTAATACATAGTTTACATTAATATTGTGAAATGTTTAAGGTCTCTCTGAAATGACGCTTCATGCTTAAGCTGCTGAACAAAATCTGCAAACTGTACATGAAAGCCAACAAAATAAGCAAAAAAGGAACAATGAGTGTGGTTATATTATTTCTTTCAGTCATGTAATGAGCTTCGGTTACATAAGTTTGGATGATTTTAAGAAAACCGTAAATGTGTAGAATGTTTAAGAAACACTGTGAAAGTTTGTGAGAGCAGACTTTCTTTGTTGCGCTACATCACAGTAACAATACATCATGCTATCCCACCTTGCACAAACATGCGCAACCCTTATGCTAACAGTTGTGTTCACTTACCCTGGAAAATTTTCTGACTCTTGGACATTTTTCCTAAAATATTGAACGCAATTGGGTGAAGCCAACTTGGCTCTTTCATCCAGTGACATCTCTGAATTATGAGCGATGGGAAAGTAGAGGAGCTTTCAAAGGATCTACAGGAAAAGTTAGCTGTACTGTACAAAACAAGAAAGGGATATAAAAGACATTCAAGTAACTTGGAATGCCAATCATCAATGTTCAAACTGATTTAGAAGTAGAAAGCGAGGAATTAAGGAATGAATGTCTGCACATAACCTTCATAAGCTTACAATAACCCTGTAATAACCTGGACCAATGTGAACTAACCCTGATTATCTTGCAATATTTTCTTATCTTTACCTACTTCTAACAACTGCTAATGGCAAACTTGAACAGAATACACTCTACATTGAACTACCATCTGGGGCCACAAAAGCACTCTGACCAGGAAATTAAAGGTGAAGCTACAGCTACAAACCGTCTGGGATAGAGCAGAGTGAGAACATAACCACATGCTCTCTATAGGATTTATTTGTGCAGACACAAAGAGATGGAGCGATTGTTCTTCTGGAGAGGAGAAATGAATCAGAATGTTCATATCCAACAATGTCTAAGGAACGAGGGAATACAAGAGGAGCGGGAGAGAGTGAAAATGATGGAGTGTGCCTTGGAAAAAACGTATAAAACTGGAGCAAAGCACAACCCGTCCGACGCAAAGCTTGTCAAAGAGAAGAACAAGATGTTTAGGAGGAGACAGAGAAAAAGACTGCATTGCACAAAAGGAAAGGAAAAAAATCATTTTAGTGTTGTGAAGATGTTGAGGAGTGTGCCGTAAAGAAATATACACATATTATAGCTAAAAACCACACAAAAGTCTCCAAGGAAGATCAGTTGAAAATCCTATTGTCCATGTTTTAATACCTTGCTATTACTGTGCGAATATACACTCACCACTGGCCACATTTTTGCCTTTTTTTTTTTTTGTATATATTTATTGTTTTTTATTTTATTTTAACAGACAGGACAGTAGAGGGAGACAGGAAGAAAGGCGGAGAAAGAGAATGGGATGGGATGGGAAAGACCACAGGCTCGTGACTCGAACCTGCGTCACCCTGTGCAACCGCACTTACAAGTCCTGCGCACCATCCACTACACCACGGGCCAGGACTTTTGCGTTTTTTTTAGGTCCAACTGTATGTTAATGCAAATTTCTACTGGCAGCAACTCGAAGTAGACATGGTCTAACCAATCAGCTAAAAATGGTGATTTAAGTGACTTTGAATGTGACATGGTTGTTAGCAGGGGGGTGTAGCCAGACAGAAAAGATGGACGGATAACAAATGTGGATTGTTTATGGGTGTAATCCACATTCATTCAACAAAAGCAATGCTGGTATTTTCCAGGTTATTGTAGGGGTGCCCAGATGAGATCGACAGAGCCGCACATACACACACAAAAAAAGAAAATAAAAAGAGCTTTTAGGTTTCTGGGCAGCCAGACTACGTACAATCACAGTAATCATAAAATAAAACATTCAAAGTGCATCAGAAGCGCACCTGGTCCATCGAAAGACCCTGAGCTCTTTGCAATTACAACGAGCAGCATCGTAAATGAGTCAAACATCTCAAACACAGATAGATGACGGTCACCCAGATCAAACGCATCATGGAGACATCAATAGAGACATGAAAGACACGCAAACACCTAATTTAGCTCAACGTTGACTGAATTGACGTATGAAGGTTATCTGTAACATGCTTTAATATAAACGATAAACTCTTTTAAATGTCCATGTAATGAGCAGTGAGCAGAACAACAAATATTCAAGAGTGTTTTTTCCTATTGTTTGGTTTATTGTTTAACCGTAGCATCTTGTACACAGCTTCCAGATCTCAGGAGAATATTAGTAGGGTTCTGCAGAGTGTGTATATGGTATGGCCCATAAAGTTTGTGTGTGCGCTTATGTGAATAACGCAGTGATGCAGCTCAGCACCATCTGCTCCTCCTAGAAACCCAAAAGTCCACATCAAGACTAAAAAGCAGATGTCAGGATCACTGCAGTCGTTTCTGAAAGAACATCTAAAACTGTTACTTGATGCATAAATTAGCAAGGGTATTCCTCTTTTTTTCTTTAAAAAAGGTATAACCAACTACATTCTACACCTTCTACACCTTCAATAAAGAGGTTGATATGATATAAGCCTTAGGATTCAGAAGAGATGTGGTACATAAAAGATTTCCAAGACTTTTTTAATATTGTATGGACTAAATTTTAGGACCAATTTACATGCGTAACATTATAGGAACCATATAAGAACTCAATTGTTTTCTGGAAAAATGTAAATTTACATGGACTGGCGAACTGTCCAGGGTGTACCCCCGCCTCTCGCCCAATGTGTGCCGGAGATAGGCACCGGCAGACCCCCGTGACCCCGAAAGGGAATAAGCGGGAATGGAAAATGAATGAATGAATGAATGTAAATTTACATTTTTTGTTACATAATGAAATCAGTGCTGTCAATCAATAAAACCAAAACGAACGAATTAACTGTACAATTGTGTAAAATGTAAATAATTAATGCCGTTAGCTGAGTTTGGTATTGTAAGAGCTTTCTTTTCTAATGATTTTATTGAGCATTCTGAAAATTCATTTTTGACAAACTTACATTTTTCTATATACTTTGATTGATATTTATGACAAAGACTTAAGCATTTAAGTTTTTTTAAGGATTTACAGAATTGAAGGAGACTTTTTTTTTTACTTTATTTAAACATTTTAAAAATGAAAATTAAAAAAAAAAAACTGATCTGGCACTATCCCGACTCAAAGTCCCCTCCCTGATAACATCACGGCTCATTTCCAGTCTAAAGAATAACCAAAACTCTTAGTATTTGGAGGATCATTTTCAAAACTGAATGATTTTATGATGACTTTAGAGTATATGCCAAATTAGTAATCTCTGATATCTCCATTTGACTTTTGCTGAGTGGGATTGTTTGTGTGTATTGCATCATGGTGACAAGGAGATCCGACGACATGAGGAGCTCCAGCGGGAGGAAGTGAGCTCATGAGATGAATCTGCTGTCAGGTTTGAGGGTTTCCCTGGAGGGCTGTGTCGACTGAGATATTTTATTGCAGACACATGCATTTCGAAGAGAAATGACTGACACAACGAAGCAGAAGTTATTGTTTCCTGCAGGACATTCAGTTCAGATGCTCACAGTTCATCCTTTCTGTCTTGTATAATACTCAGTGCCAAAGTTTCAGCTCAACTCATTCATTCATTTTCCAACCCGCTTATTCCCTTTTGGGGTCACGGGGGTCAGCTGGTGCCCATCTCCAGCACACATTGGGCGACAGGTGGGGGTACACCCTGGACAGGTCACCAGTCCATCTCAGCAGCAAAATTCACTCACACATTCACACCTAAGGGAAATTTAGATTATTCAATTCACCTAACCACATATTTTTGGGATTGTGGGGGAAACCAGAGTACCCGGAGGAAACCCACGCAAACACAGGAAGAACATGCAAAGTCCTTCCAGGAAGGTCACCGGAGAGCCTCGAACCGACCACCTTCTATCCATTGCACCACCGTGCTGCTCACAATATCAAGGCAAATCAATAGTTGTTTTTTTTTTTGATTGAGGACAACAAAAACGCATAAAGTTTTCTTTTAAAAAACTTAATATTCATTTAAATTATTGTAATATACTAAAGTAAATTTCCTTTTTTTTCTCAAAACTTTGAAGATTTGCCCTCCAAACTCCAAAAATGCATTTTGTGGTTCTTTAACTTTCTGTTTTGGAGTGTATTGATTCCTGATTTATGTAGCCAACACTCTTAAAAAGTAAGACTAATTATTTATGAAGCATGTAACAATAGGAAACGTTAAAGTAAATTCTTGAACCCCTTTCAAGAGGTATTTCTTTTGAAACTTGCTTTTTTTTCACTTGCTTTGGGTTCACATTAGATATTATAAAGAGATGTGACTGCTAAATTAAGCTTGTGAAAATTATTCTGACAATAAGACGGCAGATCTTTCAGGGCAAGTGTCAGAAAATATCTGTATGCATAACTACATAATTACATGACCATCCAGAGCAGTGTCACAGATTCAAAAGAAACTTCCAGAGAAAGAGCTGAAAAGAAAGACAAAAAGAACCAATGCTTTAGGGCTAATTACTAAACTTTTATGACAGCAGAGCAAGTGACTGATGCCTAGAAGAATTAGTATTTCCATGGCAACTTAGAGCAATGAACAACCACCAATATACTCTTTCCTACAGTACAATCAAGAATGAATCCCAAATAAAAACTCTTCTTTTCTGAGATCACTTACGATGCCATGAAATCACGGGTTTGAACCACCCCATAAACTGATATTCCAGTGAATAATGCTAACAAATGGTGCATATCATATTAAATTGATACCAATAATCTTTATAGACTTGTGTTAAACCTTTACAGCTCATGCGTAGGTCAATCCAGCAACAAACCATTTAAAAACCTTTTCAGATTAAAGTCCTGATACAACGATTTCCTCAGCAAACACAAGCAAAGCTCAAAACAGTATGTGCAAGGTTAATTCAAAAACCCTCTTGTATACGTAGTCGGTTAAGTCTCAGAATGAAAACGAATGCAGATATATTGGAGGTTTTTCAGTAAATTAGATCTTCAAACTGCAGCAACTACACAATAATAATGCAAATGAACCAGTTCCAGCAGAGCTAGGATGTCATATCTCCTGGTGAACTGTCTGGAGCTGTGCACAATGTTCCAGACAGAAACCACCACATTAAGCAGAACCATAACAGGACACTTGCAAATTATTTCAGTTGCAGCCCATAATGAGAACCTTTGAAGAAATCAGCCAAACTTTCCTCTCAGAAATATTCAGGGAAAAGAGTTCACATTTGTGTCGAAACGAAGAACTGCTTATTTCGTAAAATACTGAAATGGGTGATTCAATTGGGAGTTGTTAAGAGTTTATAAATCTTTTTAACATTTTAGTTTTTAAATATTAAGTTGTTGACTTAGATTATAAGTGCAGTCATGAACTGAAAGGCCAAAAAGAGTTTTGTTTGTTTTTATTACAGTTACAGATCTTTGTCACTTTTGTTGCAAAAATTATTAAATGTAAACCAAGTAAGAAGACTCTGAAAGCAAAGTTTATGCTCATTTAACAGAAAATGCACCTTTATTTAACTTAAACATTGGTCAGCTAAAGACTCTTAAGACTCCGAAGCATAAGAGAACAAATGTCCCTCAGTTACTTAATTAAAAAAAAAAAACTTTTAACTTCCTGTTTCCTGTTCTATCTCAGAAATCAACCAGACAATAGGATTATAAATACTTTTTCTATTACACCTGCAAACATTGAACCTACCCTGGTAGTGAAATGTTAAACACATAGCACCATCTTCATTCTAGCAAAAATAGGCTTTGAACAAATAGATACATGCAGCTATTGCACAGTGCGACAAGACCAATTTACATTTACATTTTTATTATTTGGTGCATGCTTTTATCCAAAGCGACAAATATTTCAAGAAATTAACAACTTTGAACAATTCTGTTTTCCTTGTGGTTCAAACTCATGATCTTTGTAAGTGCCACACTCTAGTAAATGAGATGTTCTGTTTCAGGTGGTACAGATACCAAACCACTGTTCTACCTAAAGTCATTCAGGAAAAAAATAACAATAAAATAAAAAGTAGGTATCAAAGAGCGAGCCAACGTTTGGAAGAATACAGCAAATTTTTTATCTCCATCTGAAACCATTATCTGAGTTTCCGCCAGATAATTTAATTTCCTCCCACTTTTATAAATAAAAGTTAAAAGCTTATAATAATACTATAAAAATAACAATCCAAACCCACCTTTGCGATGAGGGAGGTGTGTATCTTCCTGATAATATCATCCATCTCCAAGAGCTTGGGTCCTATCAAAGAGCTGTGGGGACCACTGATATGCCCTATGTGGTCCAGACCCAGATAATGTAGAATTAGAATATCCCAGTCATCTCTCTTCAGGGTCCCATCCAGGTGTCGTGTCACATTGTTGTCCACCTTATGCAGCACAAAATGATGATTAATTGTGGGCACAACACTGAATTATAGTCGCACCAATATAGTAAACAAGCCAATAAAGGTTACTTCAAAATGAACTTGAACAAAAGTGAAAAATCGTCATAAAAATGTTAATGAAATGAGCCTCATTAAGCTAGTATGGGTGTAACTGAACCTGCAATACATCAAATGGCCAGTTGAGGCAGCAGATCACGTAATCTGGTAAAAATAAACAATAATCTAACTTTGTGAAGGGAGTAAATTTGCATGACTCATTTATATTTATTATTAAATTATATTTAACACTCTTTAAACCGGCTCTATGTAATTAATCACTTGTTTTAGTTTGGTCAACATATCCAAACTTTATTGCTCATTGTCCACTATTCAGCAGTGATGTCATGAAGGAATGCTGAATATGCCTCCTTTAACTTTCTACATGGTTTCTACAAAAACCTCTGGGTGATGCCACAAACACAACATCTATAGATGTATAGGTTCTTTGCTTTTATCACTTAAATCAGAAGTGATAGGTATGACTTTGGGCTATGGCAGGAATAACTGGGTTTAACAGTGATGGAGAGATGTGATGGAATGGACGACTCATTATATCTAGTAATGTATTTACACTGGTAAGAAAAAATATGTGAACCTTTTGGAATTCCATTCTTCATGCTGCATTAATCTGAAATTTTCATCAATGAAAAGCTATTCTTCCATGAAAGAGAAAAATGTCTCCTAGACATGCTAAAATTCTTAATGGATTCAGCATTGCTAAAGGCCATCACATCAGTATTCCATCATCCCCGACTCGGCATCCACAAATGTCTCGTTGCAGCTTTAGCTCCGCCAAAGGCATTAGATATTATTCTTCTAACTACTGAAAAGTTGGGGTCCCTGATCATAACTTAACTGTAATAAAGCCACATAATCTCTTACAACCTCATTTGCATCAATGACTCCAGGAATCTGTTCACACATTAGACCGATGGGGGTTCCATATAATTTGTAATGTGAACGAGCACACCACAAAAAAGTGCAGTCTATCTTAAGTCACTCCTAAAGTCAAATATTGTTTTTCTGAAGCCATTCTGTTGTCAACTTGCTGCAGTGTTTGGGACATTGTCTTGTAGTCCTGAAAAACTTTCTGAAATACTTTTGAATTCATCTTCCTTTTGATAATTGCATATTGGCCAGGTCCCAAGCGACCAAATTTCCTCCACCATACTTTACATTAGGGATGAAACCTTAGTGAAAATGTTCCATGCTTTTTCAACACCAGATACAGCGCTGCATTTTTCCTTCCAGTACCTCAGTGGAGTGTCAATGTCCTCTTTTGTAAACTTTAGTTGTGCTACAACGATCTTTATAGTGAGCAGTGCCTTCCTTCATCAAGTCCTCCAATGTATACCCTGCTTCTTCAGTGTATTGCATGCTGTAGGGTTGAGAAGACGTTCTCATGATGTCTAAAATCTTTGGTGGTCATTTCAGGATTTTTTACAGCTTCGGTGTACTCTTGATATCATTTTGACTGGGCGAGAACCAACAGACCCAAAGATTTCCATTTGTAGATCATTTGTATGAACACTGATGAAGTGCTTAGAAACTTCTCCTGAATAAACCCCAGGATTAGGGGTGAGGTGCATCCTTAAACCCTTTTAAACGGCATTAGTATGGAACTGCATCATGCCATACTATGGAATCAGTATCCATTGGGAACCCTCAACTCACCTCAGTGTAATCCGACACAAAGAAGGAGGTGGTGCCGTCGTGCTCGATGAAGTGTTTGGGGAAGAGTCTAAGCCAGGTGTCATCACCATAGAAGATGATGCGTCTGCCGGCGTTCTTGGCCTGCCAGAGCAGATTGTCATCCTGCAGTACCGGAGAGTTCAGGTTCATCACCACATCGATGAAGCCAGGGATGCTGCCTGTCGTCAGCGCCTAAACAGGAACAAGAAATGATGAATGAGGTATTGATGAATTCACATTGAAATACATTATATGAAAAAAAATGCTTTAAGCTGAAAAAGTCTACAATTTGGAACAGAAAGAAAATGCATAAAACGTACACACGTATCTTTGCATGTCTATCTTTGGTCATTTTATTTGTGTGAGCAGCATATGTTAACTTATGTTCAGTGTTAGCAAGGGAAGGAAAACCCGATGAGAAAACTTTAGAACACTGGAACTCAGACAACCACCACCAAAGCTTTCATTACAGAGAGTTATTTATTATAGTTAATATCCTGCTCACTCTTGCAGCTGATTGTGTTTCTTTCTGAATCTCTGTGACTTTTGTAAATCTCAGGCTAATTGCTTTCCTCTTGTCGTATTAGCAGTAGAGTAAAAGCCACTAGAGGCCCCTGGCTCCCCTCCACAGGACTTTTATGCAGTATTAGGGATTCTGGCAGCAGAAAAGAGTTCGGTTTGTAGACTTTGAAGCATTCCCAGACAGAGAGGATGCCAGTAAGACTGGCTGAACACAAAGAACATTTCTGCCAACACTTCCCCATACACACACCCAAGCAGCGCATCTCAAAAGGCTTTGCACATTTAAATAAAAAAAAAGCCACTACAACTCAATAAATCACTGTTGGAAAACACTAGCCTGTCAAAAAAAATCTTTATTAACATAATTTTTGAGTTGCGGTGATTTGAGAATAAAGGCACTATAATGTTGTGACCCTTGCGATTGATTGACACCTCCACTGACCAGGGTGTCATACACTCCTTACTGACATCATCACAGTCATCCTGAACCCTACCGTAACCAGCAGATGCAGCGAAAAAAACACATTTCAAAGGCAAGCGCCTCTCTTAAGCAGTCCTTCTCGTTGTACCTTCTACATGACAAAGATGTCCATTGCTTCACATCAGGATAGTCTCATCTCTTCTGATTATTTTGGGGTTTTCTGATAAGATTTTCAAATTAAAAAGCTTCACATATCCACATAAATCAGCATCAGGGAAGGCAACAAGTTCAACATGTATTAACACCAAATATTGAAATTGTTACAAAAATTGTCCTCAATGTATCTCTGTCTGTTTCTTCCAATTGCAGCTTTTGGTCCGGCCCCATGGCATAGTGGACGGTGCGCCAAACATACGCGTGGTTGTGCAGGGCGACGTGGGTTTGAATCCTGAACCGATCAACATTTCTCGGTGTCCCCCCTCTCTCTTCCCACTTCTTCTACTGCCCTATCTATTGTCATATTGAAGGCAAAAAATTTCAACAATAAATCTTTTAAAAAAGTTAATTTCTCATTGAATTGTAAAAACATAATATGTAACAAAAAGATAAAATTTATTTCTATCCAAAGTGTTTGGCAACACTATGAGTATGGTTAAGAATGTGATCTATCCTTAGAACCCATTGAATTTATACCAAAGAATGAAGCAAATAAAACCAGTATACTTAAAAATTAAATCAATCGGGAATTAAGGATGTTTTGTAGTTCATCTGTATTTTCTGACATTTTTAAAAAGTTTTTGATGGTGATTGCCTTGCAACCAGTCTCTGAGCAGAGTTTAAGCTGAGACAAATCGATCAACAGGATATTTTCAAAAATTATCTGTACGAAATAACAAAAGAAAAAAAGGCTTTGTCAAAGTGATGCACCATCTTGAAAGAAACTCTCCATATTCCCTCTCCAGACTTGAGATTTGTTATTGTAAAGCAGAGTTCATTTCACTTCATCTACAGTCAGCCATCTATTTGTATCCTTATGGACAAAATTCAATCATATTTCTTGGCTATTATTTTAAGGCGATAAAAAAACAGCTAAAACATTTCTATGCTTCAAAATAATAGCCAACTACTACACAAACGAAAGCAGCCGCCCCCAATTCGAGCCTTTTTGAACCTGGTGTCAAGAGGGTAAGGAAATCCAAAGAAGAGACAGCGAAACTGACTAACGGCTTGTTAGCCAGAGACCGGTCATGTCTCGAGTGGATAGTGTCCCGTGAAGTGGTCAAACATCACACACCACGGCCAGGAACCGACAGCGATGCTGCTAAATAAAGAAGCACCTGACACCTTTCCACAAATAGAGCAGAAGCACAGCATCCATGAGATGATTTTACAAATATAGTGAATAATGCAACTAACGCTTTCTTCGAAGTGGGCTCAAGAAGACATGTTAAATTAAGTCATGTTTATTCACAAAAGAGGCTTTAAAACACCTACTAAAGTAGTTAATGAGAAACAAATCTCTTAAGTGTAAACCATCCAGCCGTCTACTCAGAACTGACAAAAAGGTGACAACACACTAAAAGTAATCATTTTGTTGAAGGTGTTCACTGTAATTATCTTTATTTTTAAAGAGTTTTATTGGTTTAATTTCAGTTTAAACCTCAGAGGGATGCTTGGGCTCTTTTAACTCATGGATCGTGGCTGACATCTGCTGGACTTCCTGAGAAGAGCTTGGCATTTCAAAAAATAATTCCCGTAAAAACTGTATTTTTTTTTAACAACGACGCCTCTAAAGGTTGAAATCTGAGGTAAATTAATTTACAACAGTGACATAGAAACACTCAAGTATGCAAGATAAATGGATAGAGTTAGAAAGAGTGTAAATAATATTCAATTACAAATCTAGTTTTAAATCTAATAATAACTAATACTGTATTATTATCATTTTGATCAAAACACTGTTTAAATAATTGACTAATATTATTAATACTTGCAGCTGATATACCAATTGTATACATTATATTCAGATGCTGATTTTAAAGTCTAGCATAATGCTCTATAAAAACAGAACATGTGCCAAATAAAAAAAAAAAAAGTTAAAATAAGCTCTGTGTTCTCACCTTGATCCTGGGCATGGTGACAGTGGGTGCCCGTGCTTTGGAAATAAAGCTGTGGGCGGAGCCTCTCTCCATCACATCAGTGGTGTAGGGCATGAACTTGCGGGCATTCGAGCCCAATACAAAATCAGCTCGCAGGGCATCAATGAGCAGGAGAACCACTCGTCCGAAGATGGGTGCCGGGGCCCGGCTTGAAAAATTACCTGTGAGAAACACACACACTTACATTAAAAAACTAGTCCAGAGCTTGGAGACCAATGGGCAGACATCAGAGTCCCATCAAAACCAAATACATATCATGTGCACAATTTACAGCTCAAATTATTTAAAACAAATAGCTTTCATTAAATTATTTTGTAATAAAACTTGATGTAATACTGAAACCAATGGCACAGTTTGGCAGATAATTCTATATCAGCTTAGATGGACAACATACAGACAAATTTTCTATAAAATATGTCTGAAATCGAACAAACTAAGTACACATCTGCGCCCTTTGGTTTATGATATTTTTAGCGCAGTATAAACGGCCAAGCTGGTGTTAAATCCATTTGTTTGTTATGAAGGGTCGAACCAGGTCCAATTTTGCTATCTCAGACATATTAACCCAACTCTTCCACCCAGTGGTCAGCAATTATGGCTGTGCACAAAAATGCCAGATTTAGTTTACAGTTTCATTGAATTCACTTAAAGCGACAAAAAAAATATCTGGATCTCCTTTCAGGCCTTTTTCTAGTGGGTACTTGGTCCCAGATCATTGCTTGCAGTTATATCTATTATTATGATTGTCTATTACATTTCTTACCTATTGCTCTTTTTTTATCACCTATTGTTATTGTGTAAATTTAAAACAGATAATTTTATGCATATTACATGCACTGTTCAACCTTAAAAAAAAGTAATGCATGATAAAATTACGCATGCCAATTTGAGACAATGGGTATTTTTTTTTAAATATGTGGAACAAATGATTGTTTAAAGATATTATTTGAAAACCTTTAGACTAAATTACTGGTCAAAATATGTTTATGAGAAATAACTGAATCTCTTAAATTGGGGGTGGGGGCATGGGGATATCACCTGTATGTGGCTCTGCCGGAAGTTCCGACACTTGGCTCTTGGATGAAAACGCAGATTTGACGGGGACAGGGAAGAATCCTCTCAGAAACAGAGCGAGAGCCAGTACCTCACATATGAGACACAGCAAAGCAAACACTGACGAGCTCAACTTCATGATGAAGATCAATTCAGTGGATCTCATTCATGTAAACTCAGTTCAAACACACTGACAGCTATCCAGCCTGTCTTTCTGGCCGCAATCTAAATCATTTTCAACATAACTGAACAAAATCCACGATTTACAACCGGATTAGAGTTTTAAAATTATCATTTCCGTGTTTTGCCATGAGAGTCACTACGGCAACTCGTGGGGACCAATCCATACGGCGCTTACAAAACGTTTTTTTTTAGGACTTTTAGTTTGTGATTTGGGTAAAAACGTTATTTTAACAAATTCGGCCATGTTTGTAGTTGGATACTTTACAAAAATAGATTTTTAATGAGAATACAAATTGTATATGTGTAATATAATGTTAAAAATACTGTTTATAACTATACTGTACTAGTTTTGCGGAAAATCTGAGGCTGTTAGTTGTTGTCATGGAGACGTTAAGCATGTAACAACGCCCAGAAACACGTCTGGTCTTTTAGCTTTGAGTCAGAGAAAAACACCATGACCAAATGAAATAAATATATTTAGTTTTTTTGTTTAAAAGCATGTTTGTTTGAAAGAACTGGATGGATGTCAGTTGCCTCAAGTCGACAGTGGAAAGAAAAACTACAGAGCACGAGATTTGTAGTGGAAATATAGGGGAAAGAGCGGTGTCAGGTGAAATATATACAGTTTCTAAAACTAACGTACTTTGCTTTAACTTGATCTAGTCAACTTTAAGTGTTGATTTATACTTATATAAAGATTGATAAATCTAAGAAAATATATTTTACAAGAAACTCCACATTTGACAATATTCCACATTTTAATTCTTATTTTTTTTTACTTTAATGTTGATTTCTTTTCCTAATGGGAAATTACCCAGTATTTTACCTGTACAGTTATAAATTATAAAGGTTTGAATTAAACATGTAACCATTAATAATAATTGAAAAATTTTAGGTAGCATGATCAAACATATTCAGCCGCATCCTATAATTGGTCTATACTTAAATTGTACTTTAGAAGTAAAAAAATAAAAATAAATCTATTCATAATGTATAAGCTCTCTAAAAGCAACAATTGGTTGCAATAATGTTGTCCTGAAAATGTCACTAACTTGTCAGATGAGAACATCGAGTCAGTGGAGGAGATAAAGGTTGAAGGTGATGCAGAAGATTCAGAGACTGTTTTCCTCATGGGGCAGTCACATTACGATAAGGTGACGCAAAAACTCTCACTGTGACTTTACATTGAAAAATTCTTGAGAGAACGGACAAAGTACTGATTTTTTTAAGTACTGTAACATCAATGTCCACTCTGCAGGGCCACTTCACAGAAGCCAAGCTCGTCTTTGACAGAATTAAAGATGAAGACCCTCGTGCTCTCTATCAGCTCGCGGTCATGTACTATGATGGTCTTGGAACCGAAGAAGACCTTGTGAGTATATGTCTTTACATTTACAATTAATCATAGCTTTTTGCTCAAATCAACATTAAAATAGAATAACTCAAATGTCCCCTGTGCCATCAGCATCAATGCATTTCAGTTAATCACCATCAATAAATAATTGAATAAATATTTACAGGCATTGCAGTCAACTCTTGTGTGTATACATCTGAATAGGATCTAGCTATTGAGTTCATGAGAAAAGTTGCTTTCTGGGATTCCCCTAAAGTGGGCTCCATCAAGTATGCAGCGCTGTATAACCTGGCTCAAGCATATCTGGAGGGTTTCGGTGTCCAGGCGTCCAATGGGGAAGCAGAACGGTGAGAAACAAGCAGTACGGTAGAAATCTGGAGAAAAGGGGAACGTGAAGGAGGAATAAAATGTATACTGTATGTAAAGCATGTGTTTCTCACAGGTTTTTGCTTCTGGCAGCAGATGATGGAAACCCAGGTGCCAGTGTGAAGGCCCAATCAGCTCTGGGCATGTTTTACTCTCGACCAGAGACTCTCGACATCAACAAAGTAGAAATCTCTCACAAACATATGAAATAAATACTGTACCTTATTGAAACCTAGCACCCAGTGCCTCACAAACACTGAACATTTCAGTAAAACCACCTTTGTCTAATCTTCAGGATTGTGGTTCTGTTCTTAGGCGTTCTTGTGGCACTCAGAGGCCTGTGGGAACGGAAGCCTGGAGTCTCAGGGGGCTCTGGGTGTCATGTATCGTTTTGGCCACGGAGTGCCCCAGGACTCCGACTCTGCACTATTCTGCCTGAAAGAAGCTGCAGAAAGAGGGAACGTCTATGCCCAGGGTCACCTGACTGCTTGCTACTACCACAGGAAGCTGTACTCACGAGCAGCCGCCCTGGGGGAACGGTACAGCACTTACAGCATTCTGAGGTTGAAGAGATCTATTGAGCTAGATGTCAGACGCATTAGAAATTGAAAATATTTAGAATCTTATTGTCTGAGATAGAACAGGGTGTTCCATCACAAAAGAGCTTGAATAAGTCAGCACAGCAATGGATTTTCCCTTTGGCTTTGGTGACCCAGAGAGAGACAACCCCCTCCCCCTTTCTGTTATACTTTGCTACACTATGCTTCCAGAGTCTTCTATAATGGTTTATAATTAAGATAACTAAATCCTCACAGAAGTCCACAACCTTGGACTCGTACAAGAAATGAAACTAAGAAAAAATACCACAACAGAAAGGAATGATACAACTGAAAGTGAATAAATACAGGAAACAATTACAAAATAAACAAAACCTATAAATGTGGGTGCATCTAAGTTTGAGGCCTTGTCCAAGAAAGAGAGAGAGAAAAAAGTTAAAATAATTCTGACTGCAAAGAGAATATTTTGTTCTCACCAGTTTCAGGTGTAACGAGGTGCAGGTGGGCAGTAAGCAGCATTGCCAGCTGAAGCTCGTGAAGTGTGGGTACAAAGAAGCAGGCAGATATATTGTGATATAGGTATTGGCCATAAGTGAAAGGTGCACATGGATGGTGTCGTACTGTGTAGTTCTTAGCTTACCTCTATCTTCATTCTCCAGTGGCAAATAGTATCTTTATACATGTATCTTTGACGGCTAGTATCTGTACTTTTTTGCCTCTCATTTTGATGAAGTTTTATATCCAATCAAGTTAAACTGGGACTATTTTCTGACTGTCCATAGATTAGGGAAATAAAATCATCACTTTATGCATTATTGAACAAAGTGTGAGTGTGGCAGATCTCCAACTACTGAAAATAGCTGTGCGCTCAACAAAAGTTATGTTTTATTGAGAGAATATTTTTTTGGGTAAGAAGTGAACTTTACCCTATCATGGAGGACTGGATCCTATGTGAACATGGACATCGTTTCCAACAAACCTGCAAACCTTGGAACTGCAAGAGATCCATATTGATTTGAGCAGTAAACAGTTGCCATGGAGTGGAAAAGTACCATATGAGCACAGAATTGCCAACTTGACATTTCCTTAGCTCCCCAACCTTGGACCCAATCTGCATTTACTGTTGCAAAATCCAAGCATTTCTACCCAGTACATACCAGGCACAAAGCTGAGACCCCCAGCGGATGGTGCCAGCCATCAGAAAGCTCCAAAGTCCGTTTTCCTTGGTGTTTGTTCCAAAAACTGGACCACAAGAGTATTTCACCAGCGGCCCTAACCCAAAAGATATACTCAGTGATCATTTCTAAAATGTATTTTAATAAACACCCCTTTATCTAAGACAATATTTAAATTCTGTGTACATTTCTTTAAGCACTGAGAAGTAGAAGAGTTCCTTTTTAAAGATCTAAAAAATTGGAAGTGCTTTCAAACACCAAATCGTAAAATCTTTTCAAGTAAATGTAATCAAGTAGCAATTCCAGCTGTCCATCATTCAATGTTTCAGTGGATATCTCTTTTGTGTGCTGATCGTCTCAGAGTGTCCGGGTACAAGGACATCAGTGCTATCGCACGGGAGACAGACTGCCTGGAGGAGTACATCAGGAAGGGTATCGCCATCGCCATGTTTTACTTCGCTCGATGCCTCTTTCTGGGCAGAGGAGCCCTACAGAACAGAGAACAAGCCAAGATCTACTTCACCCAGGTATACCTGGTTCAGAACAAGTGCATTTGCAGTGTGACCACAGCTTCCACAATGGAGGAAACACATTATTTGTATACTTTTTTTTCTTTTATTTGTATCATCATCCATCTTGATTAAATTAGAGAATGTATGCTTTCTGTTCTGGGAAATTCACCATAGCCCTTTGTTTGAAGAAGGGAGATGGTTAAGGGGAAGATGTGGAACTGGAAGTTAGGGTTCACCCTTAACACTCTCCTGCTGGACTGCAAATAGCTTAACACGTTGAATATTGATTTGGAGTGTGCTTACCATTTAAACCTTAAACAGAAAGACAACTGTTCTTGAACTTGAGTAAACCCATGTTTTTTTGTACCAAATAAATATCAAATGTCACACTGTACTTCAGCGGTTGACAAAGGGGTTCCATTTTCATGTTGAGTATAAATTATAGTTGTTATTTTGTAGGTGCTCACACATCAGGTCTAAATTTCCTTCCGGATGTGTAATAGAAAATGACTGAAACTGCAGTTCACCGACTGGCCACCGGAGGCTGTTAACAGAAGGGATGAGATTCTCACTGGCACCCATGTTTAAAGTGCTATTTTACAGAAAACAGGTTTAACAAGGTTTTACCATATTCGAATTAATTTTGACCTATTGACCAACTATTATATATTTAATAATTAGCAATAATTTCTTGTTTTATATATAAACCACATGATTAGAAACACACATAGAAATTTTTCAATTTAATTCTTCAAAACATTGAGACCTTTACGTTTTGGATCATGGCATGTAAATAAGCACCTGTAATATAATGCTGGTATTTATTTTGTTATCTCCCTTTATTTGAGTCTGCAAAAATGAGTAAATGTGACTTTCTGCAGTGGATGCAGCTGATTTTTCTTCATTCTCTTCCTTCAGGCAGCAAGGATGGATCCAGACATCTGTAAACAGCTACAGACAGATATTACACATGGGAGGATGTAAACATTCAAACTCAGATTGGGTTCGAATCACAAACAAGAAGTGATGATGAACCTGAACCCCATCTCAACCAAGCTCAGAGACCTTTTCATTCATTTGTGATGTAGTCGAATTAAACATTTGGTATTCTCCATGCACAGCTAATGGAAATCAGTTATTATCATTATTATGAACATGCATATATGACTTTATTATATAATTTGATATGTGTAGATGAAGATTTAAACCCCTTAAAATGTTTTTATTTTTACACTCAACTGGAACAATGTATTGTTGTAGTTATAGCACTGTTCCAAAAGTCTTCAAAATAGCCTAAAGCCTTCAGCCAATCAGGTGTCTTCATTACATCCGGCCCACACCTGTACCCTTTACCTTTTTAAATATTATGAAGTGATGGAGATGGAGATGGCTGGCCCTGAAAGTTTTGAACATTCAAATGAGAGTATGCACCCTAGCCTAATCAGCTTCGAAAAATCTAAACTTTCCATTTTTTGTTTGTTTAAGCTCAGGATGTAACTATACAGACACTCTGGGCTTTTTTCTCAGATTTTAAACTGGATAAATATTGTTTAATTTAGTCATTTGAATAGAAATACTTCGGTCAAGATTCAATGATCTCTGCTAAGCTATGCTAACAATGCTACCGCTAGCTTTGGAAGAAGACTCTTAAATAGATAAATAGAACTTATTCACGCAGGGGTATATTTATTTTAAAACGACACTTTTACAAAATAACTGTACAAAAATAATGTTTAGATACACTAAATTAGATTATTAGTTATTCTACACAATTGGGAGTGGTTAACATTTCATTTCTTGCGTACTTGTGCAAATATGCATTTAACAAATAAAAACTTGAGCTAGATGATATTAAATAAACTTTTCAGGTCAAGCTCCATTTGAAGGAATAAAAAAGACAAGACACACTGCAAATCCTCTTTCGCAATTTATTGCTTATAAATGCTCTAGTCTATTTTTTGGTAAAAATAAAATTCTCTAATAATAACAACATTATTAATAATAATAATAATAATAATATCACAAACAGAACCTTCACAATAACTGTACATGACATATTGCACGATTAAAAGCTTGGATAATGGTCACATTAATAAACATGGGGATTTACAGAGCTCTGGAATCCAGTTGTGCAACACTCCACTGTCAGAAAAGTAGAAGAAGAAAAAAGAAGAAGAATGGCTGGCAGTGGATCCTGCAGAAACAGACTGAAGATGAGTGTTCAGCAGTGATGGAGGATCTACGTTCAGCTCTAAAGGGCCTCCACACTCAGCTCAGGGTAAAGCTCCTTCAGCAGCATCTCCAGCAACATCTGAAGAGTACAAATGAACCTTAAACACCACAATTTTTAAGAAGTATGAATGCAGCAGACACAAAAACATCTGAGGCTTTGATTAAATCTGAAGTACTTGTGAAAAAAGTGGACAGGACAGTTTGAGGGTTCAATGTGTTGGGGTGATAAGACTTACGTAAAGCAGATGGCGGTTGGCGCTGGTCTCCTGAAGAGCGTTAAATATTTTGATGATGCCATAGCGGGCATTCTGCTGCCCCACAAGATTCTGAAGAGCATCTGAAAGACAAAAACACAACCACAAATCCATCTCCATTCTGTACAACACACAACCAATCGGAAGTGCCTAAGGTGATGCTCACCTGGGATGTTGTCTAGAAGCTTCTGCTGCGCACGCTCCTTGGTTTCTCTGCGTTCACTCTCTGAGTGACTTTTAATATGGGGCGCCAGCTTCCCATTGGGCCAAAAGGCATCCCGGAAAATGTTGATGTAGTAAACCAGCATCTGCTCACTGAAGATCCAGTTAACTGTGTCTCTGATTTGCCTAAACAATGTGGGAGAGAGAGAGACACTTGTGAAATAAGAAGATGCTCTGCCTCCTTCATCCAAAATCCCACTCCCATTTTCATTACATGATTATTCTCTTAAAGGGACTGGACACCCCCCCAAAAAAAGAGAACATGCTCCTTGTTTACTTACCATACAGCTCATTTTATTGAAAACAAATGAAGATAATTCCAAAAATGAAGTCATATTTATATAAAGTAGCCTCCACCATGCTTAACTGTTGTCTTCAGACACTCAATATTGTACTGCTCTCCAGCCCTTTGTCGAATAAACTACTTTCTGTGACGGTCAAATATTTAATTTTTGGCTGTAACTTTCCACTTCTGGCCAGACGTCTCCAGACAGTAGATGGGTGTAGTTCCAGTACCTAGTTCCAGATTTTTACCGTGTGTCTTGATGCTGTGTTCAAACTTCATCACAAGAAACCTCAACCTCACCGTGGTATTAGTAGCATTTTACTGAGCCTCATACAGTATTAAGCCTCCTACACGGCTGTTTCTGTTTCGGCTCATGACTGAGTTTCAATCTGACATGATCATTAGCACCTGTTTGGTATAATTGGGCTGGTTAACGCTTGCTGACATTTTATCAATATAGTTCTAATGAGCAGGTTTACATTTTTTGGGCATGGCTTGTTTTAAAGCAACACATATTAACATGACAAAAACCTGTGTTGCTGATACCAGATATAGAGAGGCTTTAGAAATGTGTTTCTTTGATACTGTTCTGGAGATCAAAAGACAAGCTAGTCAACCTAAAGTGGAAAAAAAAACAAGGATGTTATAATTTGTTTTTGTTATATTCTAAGGAAGAAAGAATCTAAATAGACTTTGTTTATTAAGCATCGTTTTGAGCAAAAGCTAGTGCTAATGTTGGCTTTGCACATTGACATTAAACTAAATCTGCTGAACTAGTTCTCTAAAGACAGTTTTATGTTGTTTTAGAATGTGCCAGATTCAGAAATGTGGCGGAGCTTCCTGATGGGAAGCTCAAAAGGGTTTGGAAATAGGAGTTTGATTTGCATCAATTATAATTTAAATACTTACTTATTTATAGTACGTCCAAACGTAACCTGGACTAGTGCAATTAGTGTCTTCCTCACCCACTTGAACACTGTGAAGGGAACAAGAAATCAGCGAAAGCAAGAGAGTGAAGAGTCAATACAACTTCAACCATTTCGATTATTTTAAGAAATGTACCAAGGCATAACATTTAAATAAAAGTCACTTAACATGTTGCTATTTAGTTCCTATAATAGTGCATTACACGAGCAAACGCCCTTTTTCATAGATTCTTTAAATGCTGCCAATATAAATACATTTTTTCCTTGAACATTCCACCTTTTACCAATAAAACTCCTTGAATTGTCTTTGAGAAACTGAGCATAATGTATAGTGTTTTGTTTTAACAGTGGTGTTAAGACTTTTAATAATCCACAAAGAACTGTTTATCACTAAATAGTAGGGGTGTAACGGTACGCTAAAATCGTATTCGGTTCGGTACAGTGTCTTGGAGAGTTCGGTTCGGTTCATTCGGTTCGGTACAAAACAATAAGAACTTACATATTCTTTATTTTGAAAAGCTGCCAATACACAGTAGAATTCTTGCATAAAATAAATAAAAGTGACACATTTGGGTGATATTTTAAATAAATTGCACTCTTTATTAAGAAAAACACATTTTTTTAAATAAAAAATGAAATACTGCAACTAGTTAGGATAGATTAATCTATCCACATTTTCTGAAGAGAGCACAGATCTGGTTGCATAATATCTCCAGCAGTAGAAAATGTTGATGTGTTGCCTGCCCGATCTCCGTGGAACAATGTCGGCATACAACTTTAAATTTATCCACTCGTCTATCCCCGTTATGTATTTTAACAGAGAAGCCAAAGTGTTCTCAAACACGAGACCGTAGTGAGGTGAGAGGGTCTTCAAGCTCTGGCTTCTCTTTCACTTTTGATATGATTCCATTTTCCTACTCGCGCTCGTGCTCGTCAGTCAATAGCGTCCGTGCGGAAACTCGCCTAGGAACATTGTTGCGCTGCGCTTAATATCGCGCTGATAATACATTTATATCATTTAATAAAAATACCGAATACCGAAACGGTACGCAAGTGTCCCGAACCGAACAGGCCGTACCGAAACGGTTCAATACATACCGTGAACCGTTACACCCCTACAACATAGTACATCACACTATTAATTAATCTCTTAAAAATAAAATCATTATGAAAAGAAGAAAAGAGAGTAAATGATTAGCTGTAAGCTGGTATGAGCACACCTTATATTGTATATTTCACAGCTTATGTTAACGATGTATCTGAACTAAATAATTACACCTGCTGAATAGAAATGAAAAATATAGATATTGTGTTTTTGAAAATCAAGATCGTAATAATAATACATTTGAATCCTTTCAATGCTCTTACGACAAACTAAGTAATACATCAAAAGAAGACACATGAACAAGAAGAAAGTAATTAAACAGAAACATAAAAAGAGCAGATTAAAACCTTCTAAATCAAACCAGAATTTTACATAATGCTAAAAGGTTTTGTCCTTAAGAAGAAATTAGGTTTGAGGTTTGCTTCTGGTCACTACACTGTATTCCCCAAAATAAATAAATGTAAGTTTATCAATATTTTCTCACACCCCTAATTCGCTAGTTATTTTCCTTTAATTTGTTATTTCAAGGGAACTCAGCTTTTTGATACTGGAGGGGTAATAGTACACTTTGCTTAGAGTGTATTCATAAGGAACGCATAATCCTCATGAAGGAATCTTATCTAATATTTGGCAATTTACTTATAAAAAATTTAAAATAAAAAAAAAATTGTAAGAATGCAGTTTCTTTTAGTTTAGGACTATTTGGGTAATTAAAGTTTACTGCAAATTTATTCCTATATTTATTAACTTTAATCTGTTCAATTGTTTCATTTAAGTGTTCTAAATAACTGTATTCATTTAGATTAAATATGTTTAATTGAGTTTTAGTACTTACTGCCCCTGAGCTCAAAGATCTCTCCAATCAGCATGAAGCAGGGCTCAGCCAGTGCATCCTTCTTGCCGTCCATCTCATCACCATAGTCTGAGAGATCACTGTCATCCTCCCCGTCATCCTGGCACAAACACACAGAACCATCAGGATTCAACGCTCTCAAATCTGCTTTTGGAAATGAGGGATTGTGATGAATACATTTACAATGAATCCTGTAAGTTTGAAGGTAAAAGGGCATGTTCACCTCCTGGTGTGAGAAGAAGTCTCCAGGCAGCCTCTCCAGGAAGGAGGCGAGAGAGAAAGAGGATTTCTTCTGGATGTCGATGACTTTCAGGTGCTCCGGAGAGGGGCTGAGGAATGCATACAACGCCTCACTCTGACACATCCGCTCATCCGTCAGCACTTTCTACAGAGAGATAAAAGGAATGAAAACACGCCAGATCAACCTGTAAACTATTCTGCATATGATATAAACCACTTGACTTGTCACGATTATTAAAATAATCGTTTGATCGCGATTAATTGGTCTAAACGCAGTCATTACAGATGATCGTTATTATTGCCCACTATTAGAAGACACAAGGGGGCGCTGCAGTACCTGCAGCTCTCTACTTCTTCCGGTCTCCTTCTGAACTCATTACGCTGAGCAATTACGAGCATTACATTCAAATGATATTGATTTGAATGATATGATACCTGTTGGTTTCTCCATCATTTTGAGTTAGAGCAGCCCAGTTATTTAACAAAGATGGATTTAGTTTCGAAGCCGAAAATGACAGCGTCAATCTGGGTACATTTTGGTTTTGCACCAAGGACAGCCAAACGACGTTGACACGGCAGTGTGTAAAATTTGTAGGAGAGAAATACCAGCGAAAGCTGCCAAAACCACAAATCTTAGGAATCACCTGAAAGCACATCACCCAACAGAGTTCGCCGAAGTTTTGAGATTGTCCAGAGCCACTCATACTTCCAGTCAGGTGACGTTAGCGCAGGCCTTCGAACGGGTAACAAAATATAAACGCGACAGTATGAAATGGTGCACGCTGACTGACAGTGTCACGAGATACATCGCTAAGGAAATGCAGACTTTTAATACTGCGGAGAAACCAGCATTTAAAGAAACGTTAACAAGAATTGGCAGGGCTCTAAAAAGCCCTAAAACAGACAATTAATCGTCATGATCGCAATTATTTATTGGACAATTAATCGTCAGCCAAATTTCATAATCGTGACAGCCCTATAAACCACACTCCATCAATCTATAATAAAAGCCTTTACTTTTCATTTTAAACGTTGAAATTGTAACATAATTATTCCCACTGCTAATTAATAACTAATTGTTTCAAATCATGGTAGCATTAATTAATATTATTTAACTTGCGTACATTTTTTTTATTTAAACATTTGACATTTCGTGCATTATTTCATGCTTGGCCAGAAATCACTAACACATCACAACAAATGATTTGTAAATTGTTATAAAAAGTGATTTCAGCCTTAGACAGAAGTCAAAGTGAAGGTTCGCTTTAAAAATGTCTCATATCAAAAAGAAAAATACCTAAATACTAAACGAAATAAACTAGAATAAACACGCTTAATTAATATTGTTTTTCATTCTGGGAGCGGCTCACCTGCAGGAATGCGTTGAGTTGATTTTTGGATTTATCGAGGAACTTCTGGTCGATGGATTTAAAGGGAAGTTTGCTGAGTGAGGGGAGCTGGACTTTCTTCAGGGAAGGAAAACACTGCAGCAGAGAAGCAGAGCGTCATAAATGATCTTGTCTGCTACAGTAACACTCTTATTTACTTTTACTTCAGATCAACCACAAACTGTACCTCCGTGAGCTTTCTGTGCAGAGCCTGAAATTCGCTGAGCTTCCTGTTGACGGCCCATCGGTTGTTCTGACACTCATCATCTTCTTCTGAAAGACTCACGGCGACGGAATAACACGCCATCTGCTCCCCGTTCTCCTCCGAGGCCTGAGAGATGCACACAGATTCAACTGTAAATACTAGGGATGCAATGGTACACAGAGCTCAGGATTCGGTATGTATCGCGGTTTTTAACCATGCTTTTGGACTTTTAATAAATTGTAATTTTTAAAATCATTCTTTGTATGGATCACACGAACAGATAAATAATGGGTGTTGGATAGAGTTCATTTTATTTGGCTAAATCAAACATCAACACACATACGAAAAAAACAATCCCTTTAAATTAAAACAATAACATAAACAATCGTAGCAGGGTGGACACGAGCTTCTTCAGCAGCGAAAGGTAAAAGGCAAAAGATGAAGCAGAAGAGTGCTTGTGTTTCATATGTTGCCTTTTGCATAATTACGTTTGATAAAACATTACTGGCACACTTAATGTTATTTTTGTTATTTTTCCATCTTTGTCGTATTTATTAGCAAAGCCAGCAAAAAAAGTCGACAACGTCTCTTCATAGCACTGACCATTCCTCCACTCGCTGGAGCATGAGAAGTCCCACCCTCATCTAACTCTGATTGGATATTTACACAAGCGAGCAGTTCATTGATTGGATATTTCCTCACAGACATTTGTTTCTTGACACCCGCCTTTTCACATATTGGAAACTAATAATAATTATAAGTTGATATGAAATTAAGAACAAAAACAGCGGTTCACAAGCGCGTACTGAGGAGGGCATACTGAACGGTTCGCTATAAAACCAAGTATTGTGGCATCCATAGTTGTGCTCATAAGTTTACACACCCTGGCAAAGTTCCAGATTTCGTGGCCCTTTTTCAGAAAATATTTCCCACACATAGTTAAATAAACTCAATCCAAAAATCAATTTAATGTTGAATAACTGTGTTACCCTTTATAAATCATAATCACAACAGACACTTTCCAAATGACCTTAATCAAAAGTTCACACACCCTGTGATTTTGGCCTGATAATACTAGTAATAAAGGTAGTAAAGGTAACCATCTTTATGTTTGTGCATGAAAGGTTTCCAGGTTCCTGATAGGCCCTGGGCACTTTCCTCTAGTGATGCACTGACATTTCTGATTTCTGAGCGACGAGGAAAGCAAAAGGGCTGCTAAAGGATGCACAGGAAGTTGAACTGCTCAAAACAAGATATTCAATATTCAAGGAACTGGGAATGCCAATCCCAGACAATCCCAAACAGTGTACAAACTCTGATTAAGAAGTGGAAAAGGAGGGATTCTGTTGAAACAAACAAAACAAAAAAAGACAGGGCTCTTTGAAAAAATCTATTAAGGAGCACAACAAGGAGACACTTGAAGAAAAATGGGTTGCATAAAGGAGTTGCCAGAAGAAAGCCATAGCCATCAACTCATATTTCCCCAAAATTAAACGATAAGACGACTGAACTTCCTCTCACCCTTTCATTCACTGCATTTGTTAATAATGTCACCGGATTACTTTCACCAAAATATAAACTGTTTCGCACACCTCCTTCAACTGCTTTTCTTGTTCATAGTTTAGTCACATCCCACATAGACTTCTGCAATTCCCTTCTGTTTGACCTCCCTCCTAAAACCCTTCATATAATACACCTGTTAAAACACAGCAGCCCGTGTTATCAAAAACACGCCCTCTATCTGTCACATCACACTCATTCTTCAACAGCTGCATTGGCTTCCCATCTCCTTTGGAAATAAGTATAAAATACTTTTAAAGCTATCGTCTTCTAAACGCCTTCTTCCATTCACCTCACTGTCCCCCGTCTTGTCACCTTGGGGAGCAGATCCTTCAGCCACTCTGCTACTCAGCTTTGGAATTTACTTCTTCCTGATCTCCATAATCTAAACTCTACTAAACCGTTTAAATCTAAACTCAAAATACATCTGTTTAGAACAGCCTACTCCCCTTAGCTGCATTTCAATTTAATTGTATTCTATTGACTTTTATATTGTGTTTTTTATTTTAACTGAATGTCCTTGATGCCTCGTACGGTGACCTCCAGTGTCAAGAAAGGTGCCTTTAAATAAAATGCATTATTATTATTGCTGAGCAAATGGCACAAAGTAGCCCATTACATTATGCCAAACAGCTCTGAGACTTCTGAACCAAACTTTTTGGCCACAACTATAAACGCTACACTTCAGAAAGTTACCAGCCACTTTGGCTGGTGATCAATAAAGTTCATTTCGAACCTTGATTATATCATATAATATTTTAACGTATCCCATCAGATCATGTATGGTAGCTTATCCCATAATATCCCATCCCATCGTTTAATACATTGTATAATATCATATAGCATCATATCACATTTGATTTCAAAATAAAAAGATAAATACTAATTTTTCAAGACCTTACTTCGACAACACTTTTTAACACACCGCAGACAAAAGAAAGGAGAAAAGGATTAAAACAAGTCTTGATTTCATTGTTCACAGACACACCTCTGCTGTGCTGACTACGGCTCTCCAGGTCCCCAGGTTTTCACACCAGCAGTCCGTCCTGGAGATGTGCAGCTCAAGGTCACTGTGCTCCTTCTCCATGGCACTGATTTCATCCTTCAGAAGCAAAACAATCTGGGAGAAAGTAGTTTACATGAGCTTTTTCTGAGCTTAAAAAGTCACTGCAGGAAGCTTAGGGGTATTCACCTTTTTATCAGGCCGCGGGGCATTCTGGATGGAACCCAGTGCCTGCCGCTTGTACTCCAGTCTCTCGTAGAGCTGCTGGAGTTTGGTGGCTGCGAAACTGGCCTGTTCATTGATGCCTTTGCTGCCTTCATCTAGAGCCACATCTCCTCCTTCCATCACCTGACCCTAAATGCATGTAAACACTTCAGTTGAGCTATTCATGCAAAACAAAGTTTCTCTAAATTGTGACTGTAAAGTATTTTTTGACTCACAACATCATCTTTCTCCTCGCTGCTGGACTGCGAGCTGCTCCTCTGCTCCTCTCGTTTCATCAGCCGCTCGTAGAGGTCACTCACCAGAAAGGACGGGTAATAGCGCTCCTTCATGCTCTCATAAACATCCGCTTGGATCCTGATGAAGACTTCCGTTCCCTTGTTTCCCACCAGAGTCTGCTGGATCTCTTTATAAAGAGCCTTCTCCACCGGGATCTCCCTGCTCTCCACAAAGAAGTTCTGATAGATCTCACCCACCAGCTGAGCCACCTCATTCTGCAGAAAAAAAAGCTGTTAAACATTAAATATAGGTAAAGATGCAAAAACCTCTTCCCTAGATTTGTGCAAATTGATCGATTTTTCGTTAGCCGAAAGAAAAGAATGCCCACAGTATAGTTAAAAAAAAAAAATACTTAAAGTGTTATAAATTTTTGATTTTACTACACAGATTACAGTACATTACAGTGATGATTGTGACATGAAATCATTTTAAGACTTTATACACTCCCATTATTTAGAAATTTCCCAAACAAAATCATGAACATTGTAACTTTAGCATTTATATTAAAATTTTACATTTTTGCTTCATGGACTGCCTAAGAATTCCGACACATTAATAACATTAAAAAGTTTTGGAGTGTAAACAACATGTATAATAATAAATAAAAAAAATTGAGAAAGAAAAATAATAGATAAAGAAAAAAATACATTACTTAATTAATAAATAAAAAAACATTTAATGTTGTATCAAGAGTAAATACTGCAGCATAATTATTAATAAAACACATTAAGTGTCTTTAAATAAAATTGCAGCTATTAATAAATAAATTAAACAAACAATAATAAATTAATAAGCAACAACTAACAATATTAATAGTGATGATAATACAAATCTATATATTTTATTTAATAGCAATGAAAAAAATATCACTGATAATGAAAATATATATTTTACCAACTATATTTCAAATAATAAGTTACAAAAAATGCAAAATGTATATTTTTTTTGTAAATTATAAAATACAAAAAAATGTAAAAACAAAACTGAATTTCTGCAGGTTTTTGTAAAGAATTCAATCATTTTTATACTTAGCATTAAATAAAACTAAGTAAATCATAGTTTAAGAGAATATTAAATACAGTAGCTGAATAATTATCTTCACAAAAATGTTGACCTTGTTTGCACTCTTGAGCATCTCCACCAGCTCCCAGAAGCTGATGAGGGCTCTCTTGTCGACCCGCTCCATGTAGACGCGGAAATGCTCCCGGTAGACAGAGTTAGACATGATCTCCTCAAACTGAAGGATCTGAGCCAGACACAACAAACAGAGAACCGTTATTGAACTAACAAATATTTAGACTATTTTAGCCTCAATTTAAAATATATTCAGACTGAATTTCATTTTAAATCTCTGAACAGTGATGATTTGTTCATATGGATGATGTCACATCCTCGAGGACTTCTGAATAAGCCTTTATTGCCTCTAGTGTTCTGTGAGAGCTCTGAATATCTTACAAAATCCAAGAAAGGCACTGTTTGTTTCTCTGCATGCATTTCACACATTGAGACTTCTGTATTCCTTTCTTTCTCCGGTTTTTGCCTGTATAAATAAATCTGCAGGACAGCCATGTGTAGAATGGGATGCCCAGAGCACACATTAGTTTTATGAGTGAACATCACATGACCCACTCAAGACAACGTAAAAATGCAATGTACATTCAGCTGCATTCATTAGTTGTTATTACTATGGTTATAGGTCATATGTTGTACCCGCTGGCTCTGGGGCCCGTCACCCTCATCCTGGCCTCCCCCGTCCTCTTGCTGCTCATAGTTGGGCCCGCCAAGGAGCCGGATGCGCTTTTCACACTGCTTCTTGGCCACGGTCAGCTGGTTAATGTAACGCTTCATGTTTCTGGCACGTAACAGATCAGCCTTCAGTGCGGCTGCCTCTTTCCCTTTGCTGTCTGTAGAGTAAGAGAAAGAGTTAGGTTTTTTTTGTCTTGTTTTTTTACATTCAGTAACTATCCCTACCACTTCCTCTGTTACCTGTACCAACAAACTCAGCTTCAGTTAATACAAAACTAGTTTATTTATTGGCTTTTGTGAAAACTAGCTGGACATATGAGCAATCAAACCCTTTCACTCTCATACACACACAGCCAGAGGCGTTGTGCTGAAACAGCGGGAAGATTTATAGATCTGCCCATTACTGAAGAACGAGGAATGGAAAACGTGATACAAACTGCTCCTTTCCTGAGTCTCTGCAAGTGCGGAAACATGTTTTAAATAGCCATCTGTAGGCGTGAAGAACCCCATTTACCTCTAAGCAAGTGAGGTTTTATTGGTGATGTATTGAGGAAGTGATTGAGAAAGCGATTACATGAGAAGTGAGAGTGTAAATTTATGCTTTTCCACGAAATCGTAATAATGACATGACTCAGTATCTCTACTCCCCAAGGTTCGGCTTTGTATTTTCATAAACGTCCTGTATCAGCTCTGACCAGACCTGGTTTAGACTCATCACTCAAGACGCATTACTCTGCTATGTCATTGTGTTCCACTTAGGAACATGATAGTGAATGAGGCAGAAAATGCACAACCCAATCTCAAAAAAAAAAAGAACAAAAAAGGAAATTGAAATGAAAAAATACAACTAAAGTAATAATGAGGCGTAAATGCCCTAACAGGCATGCCAAGTCAATAATTAAGTCAGAAAGTGAAAAAGTAAATGAGAGACATGGTAATTGACTGACCTTGTAAAAAGGAAGAGAATGAGTGGGGTAGTGATTGAAAGAAGAAGAGAGTTAAGGGATGTGTGAGCAAGACATTATATGAAAGATTAAGGTACAAAATAGAATGAGGTAGTGAAAGATTGAGGCACAGCGTTATCAAGGGTGTTGAGGAAGTGAGTAGTCTGAGAGTGAGTGAGGTTGTCAGGAAGTGAATGACGTATTGAGATAGTCGGAGAGTGAGTGAGGTTGTCAGAGTGAATGACGTATTGAGATAGTCGGAGAGTGAGTGAGGTTGTCAGAGTGAATGACGTAGTGAGATAGTCGGAGAGTGAGTGAGGTTGTCAGGAAGTGAATGACGTATGAGAGTCGGAGAGTGAGTGAGGTTGTCAGGAAGTGAATGACGTATTGAGATAGTCGGAGAGTGAGTGAGGTTGTCAGAGTGAATGACGTAGTGAGATAGTCGGAGAGTGAGTGAGGTTGTCAGAGTGAATGACGTAGTGAGAGTCGGAGAGTGAGTGAGGTTGTCAGAGTGAATGACGTAGTGAGATAGTCGGAGAATGAGTGAGCGAGTGAGTGAGTGAGTGCATATTCAATGGCAACACTTTAAGAGTTTAAAACTGTTAAGTTTTAAGTTTGGATTATTAATTAAAGCAGGTTATTTTATTATTTTAATTTTACCATGATTGGAAAGCGATTGGTATACCTCATGAACACAGGTCCCTATATAATTTCATACTGAGTTAGAATGTTATTTCACCAATCAGATCATACCTTTCTGTCTCTTCAGCTGAGGAATACTGCTGATGGTGGTGGCCTGGATGATCTCCACAACAATCTGATACCTGGACAGATGAATCACAGAATATTACAGTTGTACAAAAAAAGACATTTAAAAATTAAATGTAAACAAACAGAAAGCTTTAGAAATAATTAACTAAGGCATTTTAGGAACGTGTGTTTTTTTTGAAAAGCATGCTTATAAATGTATCCTTTACTGTGTTCAATTCAAAACTAAAACACTAGTTCTTTTAGATATATTTGAAATTATTGACCATATACAACAAACAATTTTGAAAAGTGAGATCATTATTGAAAAAGCCATCAGTGCAGTCAACTTCAATAACAGCCTGAAGCTGGTAGATGGTCCACCCCATAGTGAACGGAGGCCTTTGTTTCCATGGCAACTATGTTCCTCTGTATTTTACTTTACGTCTTCTCAATCTAAAATTGAATATCTCATCACACAGAAAGCAAGCTTTTTGTGAATAGGCTTGTAATGAACATTCACAAAGAAACTGAAAGGCAGAGAGGAAGCAGCAAAAGGTTGTTCATTGTGTTGAACTCATTCAGCATCATGATTTCACCGTCTCATCTAGAAAAACCTGAGGTCAAGTAATGAGACTGTTGCTAGGTGACACAGTTCAAAACACAGATTTATGACCTCATAGTGGATTGTAAAAACAGAATAAGATGTGGCCCACATTGCTTTCAGTGAATTAGGCAAGAATGATCTCCTAAAGAACCTTTATGCTATAATGTACAAAAATAGTTTGACTTTAAAAAGGATGTCAAGATACAAAAAAAAGGTTTTCAGGTGTATCAGATGTGTGGTTCGGTTTGTGCTCACAATCACTCATTAATAATAAAAATAGTAATAAAAAATAGCCTCTCTCAAACAAATGGCAAGTCATCTTTCAGCAGAACAATAACCTTTAAGCCAGATGAGATATCAAAGGAGTGGCTTCAGGACAACCATATTTTTTATTTCCGCTTTATAGGATATTTTGTAAAAATTTGAGGGGGAAAATCATCTATTTTTCATTAAGTCTATTAAACGAAAACAAAAATTTGAAAATATCAGCACTGTTGTCATACTGCTGTCAAAATGTCATACCATCTGGATCCACTAGACCTTTAGAAAAAAGTAAATAAACCATTTGTCACGATATGAACTTATGAACTCAAGTCCAGGAGACGAGAAGTAAATAAAACATTAATTATTTCAATGGCAAGGAAACAAAAACACCCACAATGGGGGAAAAAAAATGAAAGTACTAAACTAACTGAGACTTAAAGGCTAGCTAAAATTAGAAGCTGTAAACACCAAACAGTGCATGGCAATACAGCAAAACAAATTGTGCTGCATACAAGCAGATGCACACTATAAATAGCTCAAAGCATTCAAGGGCGACAAGAAAGACCCCAGGAAGAACAGATGAAAGACCACTCGTGTACAAAGAGAACGGGACAGGCAGTGACCAAATGTATGAAAAGGATGAAATGAGAGGATGAAAACAAGTCATGTGACCAGACAGCGCCATAAAACGGGGAAAACTATAGTGGGATAAAAACATCCCAAAAGGCATGACACCATTGCCCCACGCATGTATTTTTAATTGTCTTACACTCATTAAACATATGTTCTGTTGTTTCTGAGACATTTTTACATAAGAATTTTCTACGTAAAATGTATATTCTGTAAAAAAATCATTGGGAGGACATATATTAAATATTTTAAAGTGAACATTTGTGTTTTTAGAGGGATTGGAATTTGTTTATATTTGGTTCTAATAGGTGAGGTTTCTTAGTGTTAGTCACTTTACTTGTTAGTCACTACACTTCTACGATTTACTTTTCTTCAGGGTTATAGAATTTCAATGGAAGTTTTCCTTAAAAATATATTGATAGTTTATTGCACAAGTTAAACAAACACTTCCATAAACAATCAGATTTTGAATTGAAGTTATTTCTTTGTCTTGAGTTCACATTTACATTACATCTTTTAATCTTGATCAATTGCAAAATAATCGTGCATTTAATTAGTAACATTTTTAAATTGAGTGACAGCAGTAGAATTACACCCACTAAATTACACCCAACTCTTCTTAACCCCTGCAGTCAACATTTGATGTCTCTGGATCAATACTGCCAAGAATTTTAAATATCAACATCTCAAGATGCAGCGATACGTCACCCTGTTCACAACTCAAGCGGAACAAAGCTCAAATGATAAATGTCCTTTCCAATACGACCTGATCCCGCCAACACAGATGTCCAGTTCAGCTGATTAGGAAGTGATTTGTCTTAGCCAAGTGGACACAAATTGCCTTTAAACAGAAGCTATTTTTGTACTGGAATAAATTGACTGAATATGTCGGAACCCAGACAGCATCAAGCTACAGTGTACAGAAATACACATGTGCACACTCCATCAAATCTCATCTGGTTTTCAAATGTCTGCTTTCTGGCATATTTCACTTACATATTCAGGATTCTAGTCACTCTTTTATGAATAAGACCACATCCAATTTGAAGTAGAACATAGTGATCAGTACAAAAACAGCTTATGACTGGACTCAACAGCCTCCCACAGACCTCTTGCTCTAGCTTTGTATTTCCTCATATCCTTTACTTTATTTACTACCTACATGGGGAGTAAAAACCAAGCCCTGCCTTTACTTGTATATTGTGAGTAGAATAATAGTGACGAAATCTCCAAAATCATTGTCCTGGTGGATTACCATATTTTTTTACTATATAACACGCACCCTTTTAAATGAGGAAGATCTAGAAAAAAAAGATTCTGAACCAAATACTGTAGTAAAATATTTTATATCAACTGTGTAAAAGTTAACAGCAGTTTAAGAACAATTATATACGAAACATGTAACATGAACAGTCAGTAAACAGTAAAAGTACCAAAAAAGGCTTTAATGTTTTTATTCAAACCCCAAAAATTCGGCGTCGTCACTGCTATCAGAAATGAGTAAGGATCCACGCAGTCATTGTCATCACTTTCTTCCTCACTGATGTCAAATAAGATGTTGTCTTCTGTTCCATCCAAGGCACTACTAATGCCACACTTCTTAAATGATTTTAAAACAATGTCCTCCTTCACGGAGTCCTACGCGCTATGGTAGGATCGACGAGCAGAGATGGGCGATGACGTCAGCGCGCACCACCGGGTGTACAAATATGGCCGACAGCTTCAGAGCTAGGCCAATGCCGCAGCCTCTCTTACGCCTCTCCTACAGCCGTGACCGCCCTCCGCTCCGCGGCGCTCTGCATTCTCCGTATAAGACGCACCAACTTTTCCCCCTCAGTTTTGGAGAAGAAAAAGTGCGTCTTATTTGGCAATAAATATGGTAATTCCACTCTTCCAGGAAAAGACATGAGTCCAAATGGGTTTTCAAAGATACTCTGGAAGATTTGGGGGTGATGTCTCATACAGAATTTGCCAAGTTTCCTCAAGTAACCACATATTAAAATATTCCCCCAAAATACTACTTTCTTGTTTGTAAGTAAAATCTATTTCTTTAGAATTAGAATCTCCAAAGAACCTTAATATGTGTATTAACAGACAAAACAGATCAAAGACCACTCCCAACTGCATTGTTCTAGAATCTGAATTTGTTAAGTGACGGAAAATTATTTAAATAAGAGCTTGATAGATAGCCCTGTATGTGGCAGAGCTGTGAAGAGCTTTAGTGAGTAAACACAAAGTGTGACTCAAGCAATGAAAAAAAGAAATTCAATCAATGAAAAACCTGTTAAACTGGTCACTGGTGCAACCAGCAAGACATCCAGCTTCCCTTTAATCTGCTTCATCGAAGAGAAAGAGAAATATCCTGCAATGCTTTCTTGAAAGCACATCGGACTCATTAGATTGATTCAACCCTCGAAAAAGTGACAAACTTTAATATTTAAATTTGTGAGGTTGAGCAAATAGTGACTGAATTGTTATTTTCGGGTGTTTGTACCTGAGCTGTTTGAGGAACTGGATGTCGGAGCTGCTGCTGATGAGTTTGATGAACTCCTCGTAGGACGGTGCGTATGTGTAGGCTTTCTTATGATGCTCATTCACCTGCTCCCTGTGCTCTAACTGAGCCAGCAGCATGCGGTTAATGTAATCAGGGTCACTCAAGACATCCACCAACGGTTTTAGCACTGCAAAGAGAGAGGGAAAAACAAATGAGTAGCTAAACCAAGGGGGGTTTAATGCTTTATATGCCTGCAGGACTTTAAATGGAAGCAAGCTCAATTTTGTCCCTCAATTCTTTCCATAAATGACTTTCATGTAGTTAAACTAGACTCCAGCTGAGCTTTTTTATCTGAACAGTAATTACTGTAGTGTAGACGCATGAGAAACTACTTAAGAAAATATGTTCTAAAACTATATGAGCCGTTTACTTTATAATGAAAACATTATGAAGATCCTATAAAATACAGCAAAGGAAAGACACGGCTCAACTAAACAAGAACCATCAACCAGTGAGGTTTTGGGGTGGTTACTCTCCCAACTCGTTGATCGTGGTCGGCTAAATTTTGCGTTTAAGTTATATATGCAAGTCATAATTCATGTAATGTAAGTTTCACCATCCTGTGGTTAGAGTAGTAGCCCTTCATAGAGTGTTTGGGCAGTTTATTGATGTTTAGAAATTGAAATAACTGTGCAAGCTCTCTCAGATAATGAATGCATTCAAACAATTCTAAAACTCTGTTGGAGAGCACCATCAAGTTAATAATCTCGGTCCTGCGTTTCAGCAGTAATATTGACACAGAATTGTGGAATTTTGCTGAAGTTTAAAAAATCTAAACCTACAAATCTGAACATATCTGAATGTTCACTATCTTTCAGTTATTGGTTAAAAGAAAGTTCAGCTGGCTTGACTATATTTGTAAGGTGTAGCACACTTAACTGTAGTTAGTTAGTTCCATAAAAATAATCCAGCAGAAGGGTGTCTTTCTCTGATCAATTTTAAAGAAAAAAAAGTTGCTTCTTTTTGATCTGAGAGTCACCTGCATACTGATACAACTTTGAGCATCAGGGACCTTGGAATTTATAATTAGATTATAATTGAGAATAAATTGGTAAACTAATTGGTGAACTTTTGAATGTTCAAGATTTAAGGCCTATACAAATCGATCCCAAAATGAGATTCACATAATCTATGAATCGCATATTCAGATGATTTCTCAGCAGGGTGCTCTGTGTCAAAGTCAAGAAAATATTGCACTCCCTGCCTGAAGATGGCGTTTGTGGTACAACAGATGCACTCCGCACCACAAGGAGAAACAGAAAGGATGAAGATAATGAGAAAAAAAAAAAATCAAAGAACCTATATAATAAAAATTCTGCATGTCAAGCGATTTATACTGTTGGTGGCTGATCACAGGGAGCTGTTTGACAAAAAAAATGTGGAGAAAAAAGAAGTGGTGGCATGCTATTTCTTTCCCTTGTCACCGAGTGCTCGTTTACATCTCACTCACGTCATCAATAGAGCCAGCCTTCATCGGTTGTTCTAGTGAAAAACGGATACGATATGGCATTCGGTCAGATGTGTGATGTCCTGTTGACACCCATGGTTTTCGGGTTGAGGCGCGTTGTCACATGAAACCGGAAAATCAAATCGGTGTATAGAGGCCTGTATGGTAATTCCCAGGTAAAACTTTCACAAACATTCACCATTTGTGGATGACCCAAGGTTAAGAAAAGTTATACAGATCACAATGATCACCTTTGGTAGTCACAACCTCGACCAGGAGTTTGCGCAAGCTGCGTGATCGAGCGTCCCGTACTGGTAGCAGACGTAGCATCAACAGACGAGAGCAGCAGCGAAGGAAATGTAGCTCCTCATCAGCGCTCTGCAGACATGGGTGCAATGGGAACGGCCGTGGTACTTCCTCCAGCCTAGACAGAGAGACAGAGAGAGAGAGAGAGAGAGAGAGAGAGAGATAGAGAGAGAATTTATTAAGCAGAAGAAAGATAATAGAAGTAGGGCTGACACAACTAATCAACATGACTGATGATAACCCACAATTACATCCAACAATGAATAATTAGGGTTTTCTGAAAAATTTAAGTGAGAACAGACACAAAATGGTAAAGAAAATATCAACTCTTAGGGGAGGTACTGAAGTTTGTGTAGCTTATATATAGTTATGCTCATAAATGTACATACCCGGGCAAAACTTTACTTCTTAGCCATTTTTCAGAACATTTGATTGCTACCACAAACACTTTTTCCGCACTCATTGTTAGTGGTTGGGTGAAGCCATTTATTGGCAGACAACTGTGTTAACTCTTTTGAAATCATAATGACAACAGAAAATTTCCACATTATGTTTTATGTGGCAATGTAATAATAACAATGTTTGTGAACTCACAAGTGTGAAGAATGGTTAGTTTCGGTTTTGTCAAAACAAAACTAAAAGACTAAACTAGTGGTGTAACAATAAATCGAGGCACAATATATCAATAAATCATATCTACATATTATGCTACTGGGAGATATTGTCTAGGAGCTGAAGTGTATTTCAGGAATCATACGAAATAAGCATTAAAGTTTATTGAAACTCAATAAAGTTTAGAGGTTTTTTTTTTCCTACAAATAGCGTATGTCCATCAGCACAAAGAAGATGAGGGGCTGAAGAGCTGGGATATAATGGTTATCGTTTTATAATAGTTCCAAGACAGACAAGAATAAGGCCATTTTCCAGCTGATCAAGTCCAGCGGAGGTGTCCCCAAAAAGTCACCGGAAAGCAAAAGGAGAGATGTCAGGATGTGGAATCACTTGACCAGGTAGCGGATAACTCAGGAGTGGTGAGTCCAATATCTGCGTGTGAGTTCGGACACTTTTTAACCGATCTAATCTCGAACCAGCCACTGGATTCAATGTCGATGGTGTTTGTTATTTCATTTAAGTTTATTAAAAATTATGGAAAAAAAACTGTTCATTTGCTTCTTGGAGTGATTGTGATTCTAGTCATTTCTGAAACTTCTTTACCTTGTCTTCTTGTTTTATGTAATATTTACTGGGATACAATTAACCTTAACTCACATTTTAAACAAGAAAGATTAGAAAATGAGCTCTCTCCATCACTTAGAGTAAAAAATTTACTTAATGCAAACATCAACACTAGTTATGGATGATATCAATTGCTTTCATGCAAATCAAACTAGACACTAGCCTTCTTAGCTTTGTGGTCTCAAAACTTTTTCAATTCCATTGTTTTCCAATGATGGTTCAATAGCTGGTTTAAAATAGTTGTAGATTATTGTGATGCATATCGACATAATATCGAGTATGTATCGTATCGTGAGTAGAGTGTATCGTTACACCCTGGCCACCTATATAGAGTAACACAACATGTAAAGTATTATAAAATAAAATAATAATGAGCTGTTACTGCGGTGCAGAGATCGATTACGGACACATTGATGAAAGAAACATCTCTCATTACTGCACACGTACACACAGAGAGCAGAGCATGTATCTGTGTGATCTGAGAAATATGGAGGATCCATTTGCAGGCTTGAGTTTTAATATTATGAAATCAATCATTCAAACTCTCAGTTATGACTCATCAGTCTCTCTGTGTATGCAGTGATCAACAAGCCTTTTCTTTACAGTCAATTGGATTTCATCAAATATAAAACGTTCACAACCGTGTTGCTTTGAAGACTGAGATGAAAGAAATGAACTATTAGCCTTTTAATCCTGACAAAACAACACGTTGTCACTTTTAGCTCGGGGTGAGTCATCATTTCCTCACATTTGTGCTCATCTAATGCCTCCCTGTTTGTTCATGTGAAAATTTCTCCCTAGTATTTCTAAACAAACAAACATAAAGTGGGGATCCTGCAGAGGTCATCACATCTGTCATAAACTTCATAAAGGTTTTAGACACTTTCAACATTACAATCTCCAGTGAAACATACTACCTGACAAAACATAAACATGCCACTTTTGATGGTTTATTCCCATCATCTCTAACTACCATCTCTCAAACTGGCTAATAGTCACCGGTCACAATGACTGGTGATATATTTACAGCATTCTCAGAAGACATTTAGGCACTAAAACATGTCAAACATAAAAGATGATGTTTTCTATAATTCTGGAAGGATTGAGTGTAATCACAGGCCCAGAGACGCACATTTAGAGCCCAATGGAAGCCATTAGGAGCCCATCTAGAGCTTTCAAAATGGGATCTGATTGCTGATCACTACAATGTGTAGTGTAATCCAGAGAAAAGTAGACGCAAAACAGTCATGAATATATAAATTAAAAAAAATTATGTCAGATCCACCGAAGTTGAACAAATAAATTCAAAACCTATGCTCCTAATTGCTCCTATAGATGCAGAGGTAAAGAGAACCTTGTGTTAGCAGCTTTGAGGTCGCAGAAGTGCTGGTGAACGGCTTTAACCACGTCATTGCAGACCAAATTGACTACATCCACCTCGGACAGCCGCATACGGAGCTGTTTGATCATCTCCCAGAAATCCTCCGAAAGCATCTGATAGAGCTGGCCTTCATCTCGACTTAGTGGCACGTACCAAGACAGGATGTAATCTCGATAGCTGTAGTCAAACACTGTGGAATAATGAAGAAGTACAGAAGGTTATTTAGTTTTTCCAGACAATCCAATTTCAAACTTTTTCAATCAAGCACGTTACATTCACACCAAGAACTAATGTCACATTCATTTAATCAAGGATAACTCACATTAGCTGTAAATTCTTTATAATATAAATTACATATCTATAATAGCGCTGTCAAAATTACTGCGTATGTGATTTATTCTAAATATTTAATTCTATTCAAAATTAACACAATGAAACACAGTTACATTATTTTCTGTGTGTTCAACGTGAATAGGGCAAGAAACAACTTTTTGTCACAGTCATGCATTTATTTTCTGCCTTTTCATAGTTTTCACCTTGGTCATGTGTTCATCACATGATGTCTGTCTGTCGCAATGGTCCCTTCCTATCTGGCTTCCAAGTTAGGGTCTTTAATTTTATATTTTTGTGTTTGGATTATTAGTTTTTGTGATCAATAAACTGTGATTGATAAACTATATTAAATATGACTTTCAAGCTAACAGTTCATTTGGAGGATATTGATGGTTTAATGCAGGTATGAACCAGATTTAGAATTTGAATAGTTTCTTTGTTTTGAGCGTACATTAATTATTTCCGTTCCATATCCAAAGACTTTTCTCCCCAGTCTTTTAATTTAACCAATTAATCGTGATTAGCTGCCAAACATTGAGTGATTAATTCATTTTCATTCCCGCTTATTCCCTTTCGGGGTCACGGGGGTCTGCCGGTGCCTATCTCCGGCACACATTGGGCTAGCGGCGGGGGTACACCCTGGACAGTTCGCAGTCCATCACAGGGCAACATTCACACACACATGCACACCTAAGGGGAATTTAGATTATTCAATTAACCTAACCGCATGTTTTTGGGGATTGTGGGGGAAACCGGAGTACCCGGAGTACCCGGAGTACCCGGAGGAAACCCACGCAAGCACAGGGAGAACATGCAAACTCCTTCCAGGAAGGTCACCGGCAAGCCTCAAACCGACAACCTTCTACCTGGAAGACCACAGTGCTACCCACTGCCCCACTGTGCCGCCCTAGCTGCCAAACATTGTGTGATTAATTCATTTTTGACAGCATATATATATATATATATTAATGTTAGGCCGTTATTGGTATTATGCTGCGTTAATTTTAGACCTTCGTAGGGCGAAAAAAAATTGCTGTTACTCTTTTCTCAAAATGTGTGTCGGGAGCTGGGTCTATACTAGAGCTGAAGTTCTTAGACTGCAAGAATTCAGGCTTTGATATGTTAAGATTACACAGGGAAAGGAGGTGATATAGAGTCTCGGCTCTGGAGATTACATTTAGTATCAATGTTAAAGCTATAGTCTACTGGATTCTGATTGCTGGCGGGTGTTGATTTATGTAGTACATCCGTACAGGGCCCTCCAGTTCAGTTTGTTCACTTATATTAATCCACTGGTAACCAAAGTAACTCACGGCTTTGGTTGAGAGCGAGACAGCAGCAGCAAACTTTTCCAGATTTGTTGTACAAGGATTACTGGATTATTTTAGCGTTTTCATAAACATATACAGTCACTTGCCTGATTTTGGAGCACAGATGTGGGTCTCTCTCTAAAGCTGGACTGAGAGACACATCAGCCGCACGGGTAACTTTTAATTTAAGTCCCTTTGTGTTAAAAAGTTTCTGATAAAAGTTTTCACACAAACCTTTGACCCAGAAGCTATCATTGTTCAGAAATTGGCAGAATATAAATGAACCTTTTTAATTTAGATTAATTTCAAGACTACAGTGAGATTAATATAGATTATAAAAAAATAATATGTATATATATATATATATATATATATTTATTTATTATAGACAAGAGATTTCAGAAATTCTCAAAAACATTTGGAAATTTAAGCCAAGTCATCTAGCCCCTTCTTCCACCTAAACACAAGGTGGCAGGTAACACAAAGCCCATGTCGGTGCCAGGAGATTAGCAATCATTGACTAATATGACAATCCTCATATAACAGCAGAACCCTCCGTTACATCTACACTACACACAGACACCGATCCAGAGGAATCTCACAACACCTAGAGCTGAGTCTGCTTCACTGAAACCTGGGTCTGCAGGCATTTTTCCTCCCGGCACTATTTATAGCCACAATGACCTCATGAAATGTGCTGACTTTCCCCAGCTGAGCAACAGGAAGTGCTGCTGACACTGTTCCCATCTTATTTCCCTCAGGCAGCTTCTTCTTGCCAAATAAGATAAAGCAAACAATTTAAAAATGAATACATAAATAAACAAACAAAAAACAGTCATTTTGTTTTAAAATTTAACATGTTTTCATAATAATATTTGGAGATTTAGCCCATTCTTAGAAGAAATCAGTCCATTTAAAAAACAAACACTACAAGGTGGATGTAATATTAAAGTGCCCATGTCAAAAAAGGGCACCATGGTCAAAAAACACTTTAATTATCCTTTAATACGCTTTATTTTTACCAGATTTTTAAACGACTCAGTAATAAATCGTTTTATGAATAGTTCAACCTGGGATGATTGGTAGTTAAGAACCAAGGACTTGAGAATTTAGAGTGGGAGGAGTGACATCATAAAGTCTGCCATACTTGTAGGGTGAATTCATCGTTTCCTACCCATAGATATCTGATACATATCCATGACTCCTACCTATGTAATCTTTTCCAAAACAATTGTTTTGATGGCATAACACACACTATTGCTAGTTGTACAAGTAGATCACTGTTTTTAAAAATGTTTAAAATAAAAATTATACAGCCTTATGTACCAGAAGATAATTTCACCACCTGACCATTTGAATAACACACATGCACATAATCGTGTTTTCAGAAAATGCTCTCAAAAAGCAGATGATATACAGAACACGAAATTCATATTAATTAGTTCTATACCCTACACCTAAATTAGGCACACATCTCATCCACTTAAATCAAATAGCAGATAATCTTTTGTTTTTCTCTAAGGATAAACTCCATTATTAAACTACTCCTGTGTGTAGCGGCTCCAGTACCAAAGGATAACAAACAAACAGAGCATTTGAAGGATATTCAGTTTTGCAAGACACCAGCTGAATGTACGAAAGAGAAACCGTGTCCTAAATTATTCACAGCTCCGCTCCTCACGGTCCAGAGAAACACAAAGAGTGACTCACATTTTATTATCCATTTCCTTCCAGCCCCCTTTATCTGAAACTGACAGCACACATGAGTCAAACTGGAAGCCAAATCACTGTGCTCGATGATCACGTATGCCATGTGACAGTGGTGCTGATGGAATTTTGTCACTGGAGCGTAAAAATGAAGAAAAAAAAAAGAGCTCGCTCGATTTACGCAGCAATTAAACTCTGTTGTTCACACATGTTGTGTGCATAGTCATTTTTGTTATTTGGCAGAAAGAATTCATCCTTTGCTGGAAACGCAAATCAGTTAAACACAGCAAAGACAACTTCAACACAATATTTAAGATTTCCTTTTTGTTGTTGTTGTTGTTCAACCATGTAGAGCAGAGAGACCTAGACCTGAATCTTTAAACCAGCCTGAAGGAGAATTTTCTTTTCATTCATTCATTTTCCAACCTGCTTATTCCCTTTTTGGGGTCACGGGGGTCTGCCGATGTCCAGCACATTGGGCAAGAGGCGGGGGTCGCCAGTCCATCACAGGATTGTGGGAGAAAACCCACGCAAGCACGTGGAGAACATACAAACTAATCACCAGCGAGCATCGAACATTCTAACAGGAAGGCCGGAGTTCTACCCACTGCACCACCGTGCCACCTTTTCATTCATCTGTATTTTAATTATTCTATTCATCAAACCATTTACATAAAAGGTCAAAAAATTTAATCTAAAAAAACAAACTCTCTCCAATATACAGCATATACACATGAAGAAAAATAGATAAGGCAAAAAAAATACCAAAATTAATGCAATAACAAAGAAAGAGACTAAATAAAAATAAAATATACAAACACAATGAAGACAATGAAGACAAAACAGGCACAGCAGACAGAAAACAAAACAATACAGAAATGTATGATGATGGTGACGATGGTGGTGGTGGTGGTGGTGGTGGTGGTGATGATAATGCACTAGCACATGCACAGCCCTTGGAAAATGTCAAAAAGCAGCCTATCACAAGCCATCAAAAAAATAATACAAAAATAATCTGTATTAAACTCCATTTAATTAGGCATCAAATGAAACACATTACAACAATCTTAACATTAAGAGAAATGTGGAAATCAGTTCCCTGGCTGTTGAAGACAGTGGGGGTGTGTTTGCGCATGTTGGATATGAAAGCCCCTCTGTGCGTCAGACTGTTGTTGGTAACAGGGTCTCCAGTGTACCAAATGCCAAAGCAATCGAACCACGTAATCAAGCTCATTAATGTAATCATAGATCTCAACCTGACACACACTTCATTAGGAGCCTTTTAGAATCACTTTATGCATGTTAACGTTATTAGCTATAGCTTGTTGGTCATGTGATCATAGAGAAGCAAGAGTCAAAAGCAGAAAAAGTGTAACAGCTAGAAGGAAACAGGCTTTTCATACTGGGAATTGGTGCAATTTATAAATATGATGCTGTTCATTTTGGAAAAGGTGTTAATGTTTTATTGGCACAAGTAAAGGCTTAAAACTGAACCACATGTTCCAGACAATTTTTACTCCAAACACCTTTAAAATTCTGTTTTTGATTTGCCAACCTAAGGTAATGGCAGAAGTGACTGGTCCCAAGAAGTCTTGGATATATTTTAGGCACAAAAGGGCCATAATTTTATGAAGGAATGTACAACGGATTTGAATGGCAATAGACTTCACCGGCAGATTTAGAATTAAACTAGATTTTAAAATAGTACTGAAGCTTTGGTGTTGGACTGAGAAAGAACAGCTTAGCTAACAAATAGTAAAATCCCTGGTCTCTGTCTGGTGTAGAGACTGAGATATCTCTCAGTACACGCTGGACTGGTTGCTAGGGTACACAATTTAGTTGTTATGGGTTATGCACTATAAACTATTGACAATGTAGTTTCTACGGTCAATCTCTGGTCATTAAGGAATAGTCAATGACATCAATTGATCTGCTGATATGATTGCTAAACGGAACAGTCTGGTATTTAGGGGGTGGTCAGATGAATCCTGTATTATTCCCCTTTTCACTATGAGTCATTTAAACCAATCCACATGTAGTATTAAACTCCATCTTGACTCGGTTTAGAGAACGCAATAAATAAAAACAACGTCTCTATTTAGCCCATCAGAATATTTGTCACATGATGTGCCATGGTATTGTTAACTAGAGAAATATTTTTAGTTTAAATAAATTGATGTTGGGAAAAATAAATGCCTGAACTTAGTGGGTAAAATTTGTTGTTCCAAAAGTTGTACCAAAAAAAACTGGAAATGTTGTTTAAAATTCTATGACATTTTCTGGATTTTCGTGCAAACAGGGTTAAAAGCAATGCCATGCAGAATGTTTTTTTCTATAACTGGAACATTTTTTCTTTTTAAAACAGCCCTGTTGGGTTGAACGGTTGTCATCCATTTGCAAGACAGCTTTGCAGTTTGTCAAAACATGTACTTAAAAACAAAAAGTGTACCATACCTAAATTCTTGGTGCATCAACATGTTATAAATACCATGGTATAAAAAATATATATATATATGTACAGATCAGAGCTGTATCTTGTATTAATATGATATAGGTTATTGAGTTTGGTGGCAAATAAATAAATAATTATTCATTGTAGTATAATGTTTAAAATTTCAAGGTTTTAGAACACAAATTTATTTGTTGGTTTAAGTTTGAACCCTTTTCAGAACTTAGCAACTTGTATATGCCTCTAAACTCAAACATCCATCAAACATCCATCTATTATATACTGAAAAAAAATAAAACAAATAAAAACTGAAAGGATTAACTAGCAACAACAGCATATTTTGAGCATTTTGTTCATTTTCATCATCGCCAAAAGAAACTGCAGTGAGATAAACCCCGCCGGACTCCAGAGTTGCCCAAGACGTCTTGTGACTGAGAGAGGTCAAAGTTGAAAATCCCTCTAACACTGTTGAGGGCTTGCCTGACGGATTTTGCAAACTGGTCAACAATCCAAAAAATCAATTATTTACAATCTCTACTACTCTAAAGGAACAAAGCTTTAAATTGCATAAACAATAGTTAAAATGGAAACTATCCCATAGTTTTATACAAAAATACTTCTGATCTATTTGGATTCAATGACATAATACAACCTCATCCAATGTAACATGACAAAAAAGTATTTTCACAGTCCACGTTTAATGATTAATAGCAAAAAAGAACAGTGGAAGAATTCCTCAGAAAATCCCCTTTTATGCTCCAAAGAACAAAGAGTTTTCTCTGACAACAAGCTGAAAATTATATTTTTTAATGCCAAGAGGTTTCCTTTACGCTCTTGATCAAACGCAGTCTGTCATTATGGGATGTTAAATATTCAAGGAAATGTAGGTCAGAAAACACCCACACTGACTGGAAGATGTTGCCAGATTCAAGCAATCTACATCTCTTCAAACTAAATCAAAACTGATCTGATCATCACTTGCCTGCACAGTCACAACATGCAACAGAAATGTGGCTAAAAATACCCAAGCAGCCTAAAAAAGACGTGCAGAAAAGACGATACAGAATAAAAGCAACAAAGGGTTCCATCTTCAGGGCTTGTTGTGTTCATCTCTCTCTCACAGACACACACAGCCAGTCGTGCTTCAAGCTCTATTAAACGACCTATTAAACTATGGTAAGATTTCCACATGAAAGTTGTCACAGAAGAAAACAAAGCAACAAATAATATTCAAGTAAAATCAGCAATCACTGTACAAAGCAACACTGATTGTGACTAACACCACAGATTCTCACAGGATGTTTCAGTGGCTAACTATTTCCTGCTTTTATGATGTTTTTACAGGTTTACAGCTACATTCTCAAAAAAAGAGTGGTAAAAACCACACAGAGGAAAATTGTTTTTGGTAAAAAACCTCACCCATGCTATAAAACTAGTAGGGCAGAAACAGAAATGCTGTTGTAAAATGTATTTAAACAAATGTTAAAAATCATTGTAATTGTATAGTTCACTGATTTTAGTAGTTGTATGGAGCACACCAAAGTTTCCTTTGTGTCTTCCATTGGTGGAAATTATTTTTCCTGATTGACTTTTTCTATAAATAAATGAACGCTTATTGAGGCTAAACATACTGAGTTAATGGGTTTTGCTTCAACGGTGAGTAAATGTGTTGAAATTTGCAAAGCTAATGATCACTGCAAACCTAATGATTTCAATGTATAAACACCATAGACTTATGCTAAAAATATTAGCATTTTTGTAAAAAATTAATAGCATTTATAATTGCGATCACGATTATTGATGCCACAATTACAAAAAAAAATACCTTCATTATTCTTGGGTGTTTTAGAGCGTCGCGTTTTGAGAGACGAATCACAAAGTTTAATACTAGTGTGTAGGTGTGTCCTTCTCAACGACCCGAGTAATCCACTGACGCATGTCTATGTCATGTCATTGTAATAAAGATTTGTGCTGATAAACAAACAATATCTGACAACCTGCAAAGTGTTGCTCAGAATCAAGCATTAGAACCGAAAAGAAAACCTTCATCAGTGGTGTGGAATTATCTCTGGACAAGAGATATGTCATTCCCTCCCATAATTATCAAGTAGCGCTACCTTCACTTTATGCAAGATGCCTGGAAAAGATTGAATCAGAAAAATGTGTTCTATTCCACCACGAATGATTTATGGTCGAGTAGAACTAAGGAACCATATTTGAGCCTAAAAGTTCATTACATTGATGAGTTTCAACTCATAAGCAGATGCTTGCAAACAAGATCATACTGGAGATGCGATTGCACAAAGATTGAAAGAGATGCTGGCTGCCTGGGATTTATTTTTATATTAAATTATGGCATGCGGTTGCTTCAAACAATGGTATTAAAAAACAATGGTATTGATCTATTTAAAACATCAATCAATTGTGAAAATCAGAATTAATAATCCTAATTACAATTTCAATGGAATAATCAACAATTATGATTTTTGTCAACCATGCAGCCTTAGAAGTGATATTAATTAAAAAGGGTAGTATGAAATGGTCTGTCTTTCACATAGAAATTATTAAAAGAATATCTCTCTTTAGATTTACAGTTACTGTTGTGATTGCATCACGATTCTCACTTTATATAATAACACTTTACATAACAACAATTTTTGTTTCACTTTTACAATTTTACTAATTTTTTTCACCATGATAGAACCTACAGAGACATTAGAACCTACAAGGACCACAATGAGTACCCCTCTGTTGTCTCTCGATAACCACTTCCAACAGCAACCATGTTTTCCCCACAGTTTCTTCTATTCCATTGCTTAGCTTTGAGTGGCAACTAGACTTGTGCTTTAAGTTAATGTCAACAACAGCTCCTCACCTTCTTTAAGGGCTTTATCCACATTGAGAGAAACGACGACCCGTCTGGTCTGAGCAGAATCTAGCAGAGGGACACAGAACCGGCCCTGCAGTGACAGGAAAACAGACATGACAAATCACTCATGACATCCAAAAACAACCACTGTTACGAAGAAAAAGATAGATATCGGCGTACAAATAGACTCAACAAGGAAGATTGTTTGGCTTAAGGTGTGATTGTGCTTCTCCCTCAACTCTTTGCACAGCTCACGCTGGAGATCCCTCCACCATAGCTTGCTCTTCCCAAAAACTGTAACTGTACGCACATAAGAGAGGACCGAAGGCTCTGTGATTGGTCAGTTTAGTAGTTGTACGTTTCTGGTGTTGTGTCACAGGAGTAGCGTCATATCCAGTCATCATCTCCATGAACACACAAAAGAGGAGGAAAAAAAACTTCTCTTCTCTCCTTGTTTTTACCACATTAATGTACTCAAGCTCCATCAAAGTACACTCGGTTTCAGTCGCCATTGTTGTTTAGCGCAACAAAACACAATGAGAGTAATGTAAAGTAACTAATTATAAATACTCAAATTACTGTAATTGACAAGTTTTTCCTCACAAATTGTAATTTAGAGAGTAGAATTAAAAAATGCATACTTTTACTTGAGTACATTTGTAGTTCTTCATCTGCACTTTCACTGCACTCCTTTTTTTTCTACAGTGATTGAAACCTATCATGTCCAATCATATTGCAAGCAATCCACCAAAAATGAGATCTAGCGAATGCAACCACTCCAATACTATAACATAAATACATTCAGTAGAAATGGGTAAATACAATAAAAATACAATCAGTAGAAACAGCTCATTTATTTTCTCTTATCGTTTCAATCGCTAAAAGAGTTGAAATTATGTAGCAGTTTTATTCTCTCTCAATTTATCTTTTTCTGTCTTTCCACTGTTTTGCGCTCTCTATATCACTCTTTCTCTCTTGTTCTCTATAGTTCACTCTTGCTTTTTCTTTGCTATCGGTCCCTCTCTTCTTTCTTTCACTTTGTCTTTCTTTCTCTCCTTTCTTTTTTCTCTACTCTCTTTTTTCCTTCAGCTCGCTTTCACTCTCTTCATGCTATGTATCCGTCTCTTTTCTTTCATGCTCTCCTTTTTTTCCCTCCTTTTCACACTCTCTTCTCCTTCTCTTCCTTTTTCTTCTCCTTCTCTCTTTTTACTTCTCTATTTCTATCTTGCTTAGAAACACCCTCTTAAAATAGCTTTAGAAGCTTTAGTTTTAGAACAGACACTTTTACTATACTTTCTTTACTTTTTTTGCAAGTAACGATACTTTTACTCGAGTATGATATTTCAGTACTCTTTACATCACGGAGCATAACAAAAACTACAACATCCCCTAGAGTTTATGTCGTACTAAGACAGGCTGGTTACGCAAAGAGGAATGCAAAACCCTTGACAGAGAGTATGAAAACAGTCTCACTTAAACAAGGAATGTTGGCGCTATGATTGGTCGGTTTAGCCATTGTGCGTTTTTGGTAATGCAACAAGGGAGTAGCATCATATCCGGTTGTCTCTTCCATGAACAAGTGAAAAATAGAAGAGAAAGAAGAATAAACGCTACAAACGTCTTTCCTCCTTCAACAACTGAAGTTAAGGAAGCGAAGAAGAAGTGGAGCATGCATAGAAACTAGAGATTATGATTACGCATGGAGGAATGTGACATGATTGAACAAGAGTATAAACCCAGCATTATTCATTACTCTGCAATTGGGCAATAAATACCAGGGCTTTCTTTAGTATAAACCATTTCAATTCTAAAACCTGAGCGTGCTGGTCTCTGTGTCTTCTTTACAAATAGTCTGTGTCTTGAGACAGAACACAAATTATTTATTTTCCACATCTGTGTTACGGAAATTGAGGCAAGTATATTGGTGTTACCTGGTAAAGATTGTATGAAGTAAATAAAGGAAACAACTTCCTTTAATATATTAAATATAAAATGGAAAGTACAACTGAGAAGAGAATTTGAAGACCAAATCAGTTGTAAATTTGCAAGAAAATGCACAAGAGCCAACCATGTTTGGAGAACGGTAAAGCAATGTCATTGTGGATTTCACTGCATTTTAAGATTTATAGCCACAAGTCATTAAAATTACAAGTACTCGATTGGAGGAAAAGCAATTACAAACTAATCACTTAAAACTCATGGTTAAATATGTTGTTAGCTTTCCCATTAATTAAATAAAGTGCAATTTTAACCGAGGAAAGCATTGTTTGTACATGCGCTTTCCTTCATACCATTAGCTTGCTGAAGAGATCCGCGAGCCTCTCTGACGGTCTCTTCTCGCTGTCAAACCTGCTGACCCTCAAGGGGCTTTTCTTCACAAGCAACCCGAAACTGCCCAGCAGGAAGCAGAACAAGGCGAAGGACACATAAATAAATAGTTTGAGAAAAAACGAGGTGAGTGTGAGCCCTCCAGAGCCGAGGTGGAAGAGCAGCACCGCCGCCGCCACTCCGACGACCAGGGACGGATAGAGCGCGCTGGGCATGAGGGCATTCGTCCCGCAGCTGCTGCTGCTGATTCGGCCATCAGGACGCATGCTGAAGCGGCTGCTGGAAATGACATGTCCTCTCGTGGGCACCAAAAATGCCAAGCTGCATGCTACTCGAGTTGACAGCGGGGATTTCACTCCTCATCACAGGTTGTGTTTGTTCAGATTAAGGTGATTTTGAGCTGCGCGTACATGCAACTGTTGCATCCGAGCGGTTCAATGACAGCTGAAATCTCCGGGACAGCTTATTAACTCTAGTCAGTTAGCTCAAATCCTCCACAAACGGGCCAGGACCCAGGCGAGCACACGCCAGAGAGGTCGTGATAGAATAAACAGACAAAATTAAATCATTCAGATCCATCATCAATATTTCTCGCGGCGCGCACTCGTCCTTTAACGTGAAAACAAACAACGGAGAGGCATCTCGCGACGATTTAAACTTTCAAGCTACTGATTGTAACGGTTGTTTTTAAATAAGAAGCGTCCCTTGTTCCGTGTTGTAGTTAACCGTCGTTTTTGATCCAAAATGAAACAAAATGCTAATTCTTCGCTCTCGGTTCTCCTTTATCCTCATCAGCCTTTCGAGAGGTGAAATTTGTGAGCCGTACTATACTATGGAGAAGGGTATTTTTGAATATTAATTACGTAATGTGACGGTGCTTCGTTGATTGGAGGAAACGTAAACGTCGTCGCTGTACTCGGACCCGGGGACAAATGAACAAAAGAGATTTGTCTCATGAATAATAAAAAGAGCCTTAAAGAGAAATTGGCGAAAGGTTACCAGGCAACGTAAGCAGTATCTCGTTAATATTCATAAGCAAAGTCCTTGCCGTAGTACTGCAGATAGAGACGCGTTGATGGTCCTTGGAATAGGCCATGTCTCAATCACTTCGTAGGATGAAAGCAGAAATCACGGTTGAAAGCACTTAAAAAGAACGGATTTTTTTGTTGAATAAAGGATATGTTAAGTATAATTTGAATCGGTCAATAGAAGAAGAAAAAGGCTAGACGATGTTGGTATTGTATTTGTCGCAGTAATAATAATAATGATAATAATAATAAATCAAATAGATGGCACGTTTAAAATAAAACACAAATGTGTCAACGTTTCAAAAACGTGTTTACGTAAAATGCATTTACTCTACAATTTTAAGTTATTGGAAATATTGGCTAATAAATGGTCTCTTAGCGCCACCAAGTGTTGACTGGAGTAAAATGTAACTTTAATTAATATTAAATGTGAAATTTATAGATAACCAAGTGTTCATAAATCGTTCAACCAGTTTCTGTGAAAACTACAAGTGAACAAATTCAGCGAACAGGTCAAGTCATAGTCTCAAAGCAACAAAATCTAATTTCAATGTAACGTTTAAAAGATCTCACACCAGCAGGTGGCGCGAGAACACGTTTTATATAAAAAAAAAAACAGATTAAGAGTCCTCTGACGGTTTTGTCTGAACCTAACCTTTAAAGTAACAACAGGGAAATCTGAGGAATAAAACCTTTTTATTCAGAGAAATTGGTACAAATTCTGTACGAAAAAGAAGAGAGTGAATCTATAGTTACAGAATGTTAACAAATAATAATAAACCAAAAACAGTACCTATCAAAACAGAAAAAGAATAGTTAAATTGGAAATTAAATACATCTGTCCTACAATAAACTATAGCAGTTCTCAATAATCACATATACAGAAAACACAAATAAAAAGGAAGATGTCTGCCTTTATTCAATTGTATTTAATAATCAGTTCTGCAAAATTAGAACGTTTTTTTTTCCCTGTGGTTTTTATATTACCCAGGAGGGTGTTGTCATCCAGCATTTCATGGGTGGTTTCTCCATATGTTTGTTTTAAAATATGGCTGGCAGTTAAGAAGCTGATTTAAGCTGAATGGCTTAAAGCTTGATTTAAGGTCACATGTAAGTTTAGGCTAGTTCAAGCATTTAGCCAAAGATGAGCATTAATGGGATTAAAATGGGCATAAGATGATTTAAGATTGCAATGTGTAATTTATGATAGACGTGGAATAGGATATGATTGGTATCTGCTGGATTAAGATAAAGATTACTTGTTTAAAAAAGGGTATTGTGCAAGTTTAAGATGGGCATTAGCTATTTTTAAGATAGGCAGGGCTACTTTATGATGGTCATGTGCAAGTTAAAGATTGTCATACGCCGGTTTAAGTTGATAAAGATGAATTGGTTTAAAGTGGGCATGCACTCAGTTTAGATGGGCATCTGGTGTTTTAAGGTGGATTTTAGTTGGAGTAAGATAGACTTGTGTTTGTTTAAAGATAATAATTAACTAATTTAGGCTAGACATGTTGGTTTAAGATGGGTATGATCAGTTTTACACTGTTTGAGATGGTCATGTGGTGGTTTACGATTATCATGTTCTGAATTAAGAAGGCCGTGGACTGGATTAAGATGCTCATGGACTGGTTCAGGATGCGTATGTTCTTGTATGAGATGTTCATGTGCTGGTTTAAGATGACTATGAACTAGTTAAAGCAGGTTCAAGCTTTTCAGATGTTATAGCACTTGCTTATAGATGATCGCAGGCTCGATTAGTTGGACATTCTGTTTTAATATGTTTGAGGGCAATGTTTAAGATGGCCAAAGGCTCAACCAGCTTGTACCAGTTAATAGTCAGCTCAAGGAGGTTATAACCAGCAGTAGCAGAACTGTTGAGGAGGTTTCAGAAGAGGCCGGGAGGCTATAGCATCAGCAGAATCAGATAAAGCAGCAGATGAAGCATCAGAGATCTGGAGAAAAGAGAAGTCGAGCTGCTCATCATGCATTCAACTCGAGACCATGAGCCATTGTTGGGCAGCGGCTCTATACGCAGAGTCTTACACAGGACATTATACACATCCACTGTTCGGATAGGTGCTGCACGAAAGTTCCTTCTGAAGTCTGCACAGATGGGCACAAACAATGTGATCCTTTTGTCTGCTTCATCATTCAGTGCACTTCAATGTGATATAATTGAATGTAAATCTAATAATCAGACCATGCATATACACAAGTTTCAACATTACAGAATTAGCAGATTTGTCATTATTAATCATAAAAATTGATCACCTGGTCCTTGTGCCAGAAAGAATCCCCTCATGTCCAAATACTCATTGTCATAGCCATGCCAGCCGTGCTGCCAGCCCTCAGCTTCCCCTGTGCCATTTTTCCAGAAGGGCAGCTTGTCTTTATTCTGCCAAAACAAAAGATATTTGATCAGTTAATCACACTAAAGCCTCATGTTTACATATTCACATACACACAGAGTACAAGAGAATAATCAAGTCTTAGTGGTAACCAAGAGGCATCTCATAAATAAGCTTAAGGTAGATGTGTAATGTATGATTATTTAGCACGTAGTTAAGTTTGAAACGATTTGTGAGACAATGCGTGTTTTATAATCGGTTTGAACGTCCGCAATGCTGACATCCTGATATTTTGTCCTTCCTTCAGTGGTGGGATGAGAAATGTTTTGACTGTAATCTAACAACGCATCACTGAGATCATCTCTGTTAAATCAGGCGAGCATGCAAGCCCCCTTTGTGATTTTTCGGGATTAATGCAGATTAATCTGCAAAAATAAAGCTTGACCAAATGAATTTCTGTCAACGATCTTGTAAGAACCCTACAAAGCACACTTCAGGTTGTTTAGAAAGAAATGTGGAGAGAATTAAGCTCTGAGGTGAATTAAACTCGCTGAGGCGTGTGGTCTGGTGATCTTTGAGGCTAATGGAAATGTATTCAATGTTATATCTATATAGAGCATGTGTTTCCACTTAAAATGTACGCAGAGATGCACGTAAATAACAAAAAGAAACGTTCAGTGTATTCACCACGTAGCGTTTTTTTTAATAAAGTTCTTTAATGTATACGTTTGGTTGAATTGTATCATTTTTCCTGTGAAGGGCCGGGCAGGTGATGCACTTTTTTTATCTCTTCAGTGCACAAGTGTGTCTCAAATTATAAATATCCACAATAGCTCCTGTTGCCCTGCAGCTGTTCACACCCATTTCAGTTGGTGGACAGGGGAAGCTTCATGACTTTTTAAAGATTAGAGATAAAGAGTGGATTCATATTTTTTACTTCAGTTTGATCTATTCTTAAATCTTTTTTTTTTTTTTTTTTTAACCTTGTCCTGTCCTGCTCAAAAGCCATCACATGGGATAGTACATGCCTTGCTGAGTTGGACAGTTTTGCTTTCTCCAGGGGAGTAAAACACCTGGTGTGGTGTTTTCTCCTCTGGATTGGAAAATTGAATGTATTTATTAAATATTTATTAGTTGTGGTTCCCGCGAGTCAGTTTATAATAGTTGTGTCAGGACAAGACGGTGTTGAACTGAAAGGGGGAGTGGATAAAGGATTGGGGAAGGGTGAAAGTATACGAGTGACAATTCAAGAAAGGAAGAGGAAAAGAAGAAGAGAGGAAAAAAAATAATAATTATAATAATAATAATAAATATAACTGCAAGCAGTGATACGGGGCCAAGCGGCCATCAGAATGAAGAAGGGGAAAAAGATGAACAAAGGCTGAAAAGAAACAAAAAAGGTATTTTAAGTTTCGTCGAGAGAGCTGATGTACATGTGAGCAAAGAAAAATTGGGCAAAAAAAACTATATGGCTGACATCTAATTAACTAACATAGTAAACGTTCAAAGAAACTGACTCAGCACGATGCTTCAAAAATATGAAATTACATTTTAGGATTTTGAAAAAAAAAAATCATTTTTCATATCTCCTGGCCACTAGGGGGCACCGAATTCAAACACCACAAGGAACCTTAACACGTGGCTCTTTTAACACCCACCAAATTTAGTCTTATTTAACTGAACGGTTTGAGAGAGACATCCAATTGACCTTTTTACTAGTTTCACAATGTTTATTCATTAATTTCTCTAAAACCATTAGACCAAATAAATTTCTAGTGATAACTTTTTGTCAATTGGGTCTGTAGATTATATTTCATGAGTTTCATGGGAAAAAGTGGCAATTTTAATTATTTAAAATGGCGGCTAATTTGATAATTGGAACAAGACGTCATGGTGTTCTTTGAAATTGCCATTGACCATTGAATCAGTTGCAAAAAGACATTTGTCCTTAGACCACACATTTCATGAGTTATTGGCATTAACGTTTGTGAACCTTTGACTAGTGGTGGCGCTATAGAGTATAACCTAGAAACTCCAAATTGGGTCAGAGTGCTTATTATGGCCAACTGTATCAGAGTGCCAAATTTTTTAATTTTCCTGTAAGGGGTTCATAAGATATTTAGACAAAACATAAATTTTTGACAAAAAACAAAATGGCTGACATCTAAAATGTCTGACCTAGTAAAAATTTACATGTCCTGACTCGGTATGATGACCTGAACACTTTAAGACCAAGTTTATGATTTTTGGACGAAGCGATATAAAGTTAGAAGCCAAAAAAGACATTTTTCGTATCTCCTGGCCACTAGGGGGCACTGAGTTGAAACTCAACAGACAACCTCATGACATGACTATCATGACAGACGGGAAATTTGGTCTCAATCCAAGGAACGGTTTTAGAGATATATCCATATGGCCACTTTTGCTAGTTTTCTATTTTATTTATTCTTTCATTTCTCTAAAACCATAAGACCAAATAAATCTCTTTTGATAACTTTTGCTCAATAGGGTCTGTAGATGATACTGCATTAGTTTCATGAGAATTGGTAGAACGGTCTAGAAGGAGTTTGAAAAAGTTGCAGTTTTGATTATTCAAAATGGCGGCTAATTGGATGATTGGAACAAGACGTCATGGTGTTCTTTGAAATTGCCATTGACCATTGAATCAGTTGAAAAAAAAATTTTGTCCTTAGACCACACATTTCATGAGTTATTCGCATTAACGTTTTGTGAAACTTTGGACTAGTGGTGGTGCTATAGAGTATGACCTAGAAACTCCAGATTGGGTCAGAGTACTTATAATAGCCATACTTGTATCAGCGTGTCAAATTTTATAATTTTCCTGCAAGGTGTTCATAAGGCATTTGGACAAAACGTTAATTTTTGACAAAAAACAAAATGGCTGACTTCAAAAATGGCTGACCTAGTAAAAATGCACATGTACCGACTCGGTATGATGCCCTGAACACTTTAAGACCAACTTCATGATTTTTGGACAAAGTGATATGAAGTTATTAGCCAAAAAATACAATTTTTGTATCTCCTGACCACTAGGGGGCACTGAGTTAAAACTCAGCAGGCAACCTCAGGACATGACTCTTATAACACACAGCAAATTTGGTCTCAATCCATCGAATGGTTTACGAGATATAGCCATATGGCCACTTTTGCTAGTTTTCTATTTTATTTATTCGTTAATTTCTCTAAAACCATAAGACCAAATAAATTTCTTTTGATAACTTTTGCTCAATAGGGTCTGTAGATGATACTGCATGAGTTTCATGGGAAGTGGATGAACGGTCTAGGAGGAGTTCGAAAAAGTTGCAATTTTATTTATTCAAAATGGCGGCTAATTGGATAATTGGAACATGAGATCATTGAGATCATTAGAATCATCATGAGCCATTGAATCAGTGGCAAAAAGAATTTTGTTTTTACACCATAGAATCCTTGAGTTATTGGCATTTACATATGTGAAACTTTGGACTAGTGGTGGCGCTATAGAGTTTGAGTTAGAGGGTCCAGATTGGGTCAGATTTCTTATGATGACCATTTGAATCCTTGGGCCAAATTTCATAACTTTCCCGCAATCGGTTCATAGGGCTGCCATTGACTTCAATGGCGGAATAATAATAATAATAATAAATATAACTGCAAGCAGTGATACGGGGCCAAGCGGCCATCAGAATGAAGAAGGGGAAAAAGATGAACAAAGGCTGAAAAGAAACAAAAAAGGTATTTTAAGTTTCGTCGAGAGAGCTGAAGTACATGTGAGCAAAGAAAAATTGGGCAAAAAAACTATATGGCTGACATCTAATTAACTAACATAGTAAACGTTCAAAGAAACTGACTCAGCATGATGCTTCAAAAATATGAAATTAAATTTTAGGATTTTGAAAAAAAAATCATTTTCATATCTCCTGGCCACTAGGGGGCACCGAATTCAAACTCCACAAGGAACCTTAACACGTGGCTCTTACAACACCCACCAAATTTAGTCTTATTTAACTGAACGGTTTGAGAGAGACATCAAATTGACCTTTTTACTAGTTTCACAATGTTTATTTATTAATTTCTCTAAAACCATTAGACCAAAAAAATTTCTAGTGATAACTTTTTTTCAATCGGGTCTGTAGATTATATTTCATGAGTTTCATGGGAATTGGATGAACAGTTTAGGAGGAGTTAGAAAAAGTTGCAGTTTTGATTATTCAAAATGGCGGCTAATTGGATAATTGGAACAAGGCGTCATGGTGTTCGTTAAAATTGATATTGACCATGGAATCAGTTGCAAAAATAATTTTGTCCTTAGACCACACATTTCATGAGTTATTTGCATTAATGTTTGTGAAATTTTGGACTAGTGGTGGCGCTATAGAGTATGACCTAGAACCTCCAGATTGGGTCATAGTACTTATAATAGCCCACTGTATCAGCGTGTGAAATTTTATAATTTTCCTGCAAGGTGTTCATAAGTCATTTGGACAAAACGTTAATTTTTGACAAAAAAACAATATGGCTGACTTCAAAAATGGCTGACCTAGTAAAAATGCACATGTACCGACTCGTTGTGATGCCCTGAAAACTTCAAGACCAAATTTATGAATTTTGGACAAAGTGATATGAAGTTATTAGCCAAAAAAGACATTTTTTTGTATCTCCTGACCACTAGGGGGCACTGAGTTGAAACTCAGCAGGCAACCTCAGGACCTGACTCTTATAACACACAGCAAATTTGGTCTCAATCCACCAAATGGTTTAAGAGATATAGCCACATGGCCACTTTTGCTAGTTTTATATTTTATTTATTTGTTAATTTCTCTAAAACCATAAGACGAAATAAATTTCTTTTGATAACTTTTCTCAATAGGGTCTGTAGATGATACTGCATGAGTTTTATGGGAATTGGATGAACGGTCTAGGAGGAGTTCGAAAAAGTTGCAATTTTAATTATTCAAAATGGCGGCTAATTGGATAATTGGAACATGAGATCATTGAGATCATTAGAATCATCATGAGCCATGGAATCAGTGGCAAAAAGAATTTTGTTTTTACACCATAGAATTCTTGAGTTATTGGCATTTACATATGTGAAACTTTGGACTAGTGGTGGCGCTATAGAGTTTGAGTTAGAGGGTCCAGATTTGGTCAGATTTCTTATGATGACCATTTGAATCCTTGGGCCAAATTTCATAACTTTCCCGTAATCGGTTCATGGGGCTGCCATTGACTTCAATGGCGGAATAATAATAATAATAATAATAATAATAATAAGAACGCCAACAAATACAATAGGTGCCATCGCACCTTCGGTGGCTTGGCCCCTAAATATAACTGCAAGCAGTGATACGGGGCCAAGCGGCCATCAGAATGAAGAAGGGGAAAAAGATGAACAAAGGCTGAAAAGAAACAAAAAAGGTATTTTAAGTTCGTCGAGAGAGCTGAAGTACGTGTGAGTAAAAAAAAGTATATGGCTGACATCTAATTGACTAACATAGTAAAAATTAAAAGAAACTGACTCAGCACGATGCTTCAAAAATATTAAAACAAATTTTCGGATTTTGAAAAAAAAAATCTTTTTTCGTATCTCATAGAGTATGACCTAAAAACTCCAAATTGGTTCAGAGTACTTATTATGGCCAACTGTATCAGAGTGCCAAATTTTATAATTTTCCTGTAAGGGGTTCATAAGATATTTGGACAAAACATAAACTTTTGCAAAAAAAAAATGGCTAACATCCAAAATGGCTGACTTAGTAAAAATTTACATGTCCCGACTTGGTATGATGACCTGAACACTTTATATCACTTCGTCTAAAAATCATAAACTTGGTCTTAAAGTTATTAGCCAAAAATACACTTTTTGTATCTCCTGACCACTAGGTGGCACTAAGTTGAAACTCAACATACAACCTCAGGATATCACTATCATGACACATGGCCAATTTGGTCTCAATCCACGGAACTGTTTTAGAGATTTATCCATATGGCCACTTTTGCTAGTTTTTTTATTTTATTTATTCTTTCATTTCTCTAAAACCATTAGACCAAATAAATTTCTTTTGATAACTTTTGCTCTATAGGGTCTGTAGATGATACTGCATGAGTTTCATGGGAATTGGAGGAACGGTCTAGAAGGAGTACGAAAAAGTTGCAGTTTTGATTATTCAAAATGGCAGCTAATTGGATAATTGGAACATGACGTCATGGTGTTTTTTGAAATTGCCATTGAACATTGAATCAGTTGCAAAAAGAATTTTGTCCTGAGACCACACATTTCATGAGATATTCGCATTAATGTTTGTGAAACTTTGGACTAGTGGTGGCGCTATAGAGTATGACCTAGAAACTCTAGATTGGGTCAGCGTACTAATAGTAGCCAACTCTATCAGCGTGTCAAATTTTATAATTTTCCTGCAAGGTGTTCATAAGGCATTTGGACAAAACGTTAATTTTTGACAAAAAAACAAAATGGCTGACTTCAAAAATGGCTGACCTAGTAAAAATGCACATGTACCGACTCGGTATGATGCCCTGAACACTTTAAGACCAACTTCATGATTTTTGGACAAAGTGATATGAAGTTATTAGCCAAAAAATACATTTTTTGTATCTCCTGACCACTAGGGGGCACTGAGTTGAAACTCAACAGGCAATCTCAGGACATGACTCTTATAACACACAGCAAATTTGGTCTCAATCCACCGAATGGTTTAAGAGATATAGCCATATGGCCACTTTTGCTAGTTTTATATTTTATTTATTCGTTAATTTCTCTAAAACCATGAGACGAAATAAATTTCTTTTGATAACTTTTGCTCAATAGGGTCTGTAGATGATACTGCATGAGTTTCATGGGAATTGGATTAACGATCTAGGAGGAGTTCGAAAAAGTTGCAATTTTTAATATTCAATATGGCGGCTAATTGGATAATTGGAAAATGAGATCATTGAGATCATTAGAATCATCATGAGCCATGGAATCAGTGGCAAAAAGAATTTTGTTTTTACACCATAGAATTCTTGAGTTATTGGCATTTACATATATGAAACTTTGGACTAGTGGTGGCGCTATAGAGTTTGAGTTAGAGGGTCCAGATTTGGTCAGATTTCTTATGATGACCATTTGAATCCTTGGGCCAAATTTCATAACTTTCCCGTAATCGGTTCATGGGGCTGCCATTGACTTCAATGGCGGAATAATAATAATAATAAATATAACTGCAAGCAGTGATACGGGGCCAAGCGGCCATCAGAATGAAGAAGGGGAAAAAGATGAACAAAGGCTGAAAAGAAACAAAAAAGGTATTTAAGTTTCATCAAGAGATCTGCTGTATATGTGAGCAAAAAAGTATATGGCTGACATCTAATTGACTAACATAGTAAACATTCAAAGAAACTGACTCAGCACGATGCTTCAAAAATATTAAAACAAATTTTCGGATTTTGAAAAAAAAAATCTTTTTTCGTATCTCATAGAGTATGACCTAAAAACTTCAAATTGGTTCAGAGTACTTATTATGGCCAACTGTATCAGAGTGCCAAATTTTATAATTTTCCTGTAAGGGGTTCATAAGATATTTGGACAAAACATAAACTTTTGCAAAAAAAAAAATGGCTAACATCCAAAATGGCTGACTTAGTAAAAATTTACATGTCCCGACTTGGTATGATGACCTGAACACTTTATATCACTTCGTCTAAAAATCATAAACTTGGTCTTAACGTTATTAGCCAAAAATACACTTTTTGTATCTCCTGACCACTAGGGGGCACTAAGTTGAAACTCAACATACAACCTCAGGATATCACTATCATGACACATGGCCAATTTGGTCTCAATCCACGGAACTGTTTTAGAGATTTATCCATATGGCCACTTTTGCTAGTTTTCTATTTTATTTATTCTTTCATTTCTCTAAAACCATTAGACCAAATAAATTTCTTTTGATAACTTTTGCTCTATAGGGTCTGTAGATGATACTGCATGAGTTTCATGGGATTTGGAGGAACGGTCTAGAAGGAGTTCGAAAAAGTTGCAGTTTTGATTATTCAAAATGGCAGCTAATTGGATAATTGGAACATGACGTCATGGTGTTCTTTGAAATTGCCATTGAACATTGAATCAGTTGCAAAAAGAATTTTGTCCTGAGACCACACATTTCATGAGATATTCGCATTAACGTTTGTGAAACTTTGGACTAGTGGTGGCGCTATAGAGTATGACCTAGAAACTCTAGATTGGGTCAGAGTACTTATAATAGCCAACTGTATCAGCGTGTCAAATTTTATAATTTTCCTGCAAGGTGTTCATAAGGCATTTGGACAAAACGTTAATTTTTGACAAAAAACAAAATGGCTGACTTCAAAAATGGCTGACCTAGTAAAAATGCACATGTACCGACTCGGAATGATGCCCTGAACACTTTAAGACCAACTTCATGATTTTTGGACAAAGTGATATGAAGTTATTAGCCAAAAAAGACATTTTTTGTATCTCCTGACCACTAGGGGGCACTGAGTTGAAACTCATCAGGCAATCTCAGGACATGACTCTTATAACACACAGCAAATTTGGTCTCAATCCACCGAATGGTTTAAGAGATATAGCCATATGGCCACTTTTGCCAGTTTTATATTTAATTTATTCGTTAATTTCTCTAAAACCATAAGACGAAATAAATTTCTTTTGATAACTTTTGCTCAATAGGGTCTGTAGATGATACTGCATGAGTTTCATGGGAATTGGATGAACGGTCTAGGAGGAGTTTGAAAAAGTTGCAATTTTTAATATTCAAAATGGCGGCTAATTGGATAATTGGAAAATGAGATCATTGAGATCATTAGAATCATCATGAGCCATGGAATCAGTGGCAAAAAGAATTTTGTTTTTACACCATAGATTTCTTGAGTTATTGGCATTTACATATGTGAAATTTTGGACTAGTGGTGGCGCTATAGAGTTTGAGTTAGAGGGTCCAGATTTGGTCAGATTTCTTATGATGACCATTTGAATCCTTGGGCCAAATTTCATAACTTTCCCGTAATCGGTTCATGGGGCTGCCATTGACTTCAATGGCGGAATAATAATAATAATAAGAACGCCAACAAATACAATAGGTGCCATCGCACCTTCGGTGGCTTGGCCCCTAATAATAAGAACGCCAACAAATACAATAGGTGCCATCGCACCTTCGGTGGCTTGGCCCCTAAATATAACTGCAAGCAGTGATACGGGGCCAAGCGGCCATCAGAATGAAGAAGGGGAAAAAGATGAACAAAGGCTGAAAAGAAACAAAAAAGGTATTTTAAGTTTCGTCGAGAGAGCTGAAGTACATGTGAGCAAAGAAAAATTGGGCAAAAAAAAACTATATGGCTGACATCTAATTAACTAACATAGTAAACGTTCAAAGAAACTGACTCAGCACGATGCTTCAAAATATGAAATTAAATTTTAGGATTTTGAAAAAAAAAATTTTTTTTCATATCTCCTGGCCACTAGGGGGCACCGAATTCAAACTCCACAAGGAACCTTAACACGTGGCTCTTACAACACCCACCAAATTTAGTCTTATTTAACTGAACGGTTTGAGAGAGACATCCAATTAACCTTTTTACTAGTTTCACAATGTTTATTCATTAATTCTCTAAAACCATTAGACCAAATAAATTTCTAGTGATAACTTTTTGTCAATTGGGTCTGTAGATTATATTTCATGAGTTTCATGGGAATTGGATGAACAGTTTAGGAGGAGTTGGAAAAAGTGGCAATTTTAATTATTTAAAATGGCGGCTAGTTGGATAATTGGAACAAGACGTCATGGTGTTCTTTGAAATTGCCATTGACCAGTGAATCAGTTGCAAAAAGAATTTTGTCCTTAGACCACACATTTCATGAGTTATTGGTATTAACGTTTGTGAAACTTTGACTAGTGGTGGCGCTATAGAGTATAACCTAGAAACTCCAAATTGGGTCAGAGTGCTTATTATGGCCAACTGTATCAGAGTGCCAATTTTTTTAATTTTCCTGTAAGGGGTTCATAAGATATTTAGACAAAACATAAATTTTTGACAAAAAACAAAATGGCTGACATCCAAAATGTCTGACCTAGTAAAAATTTACATGTCCTGACTTGGTATGATGACCTGAACACTTTAAGACCAAGTTTATGATTTTTGGACGAAGCGATATAAAGTTAGAAGCCAAAAAAGACATTTTTCGTATCTCCTGGCCACTAGGGGGCACTGAGTTGAAACTCAACAGACAACCTCAGGACATGACTATCATGACAGACGGGAAATTTGGTCTCAATCCACGGAACGGTTTTAGAGATATATCCATATGGCCACTTTTGCTAGTTTTCTATTTTATTTATTCTTTCATTTCTCTAAAACCATAAGACTAAATAAATCTCTTTTGATAACTTTTGCTCAATAGGGTCTGTAGACGATACTGCATGAGTTTCATGAGAATTGGTAGAACGGTCTAGAAGGAGTTTGAAAAAGTTGCAGTTTTGATTATTCAAAATGGCGGCTAATTGGATGATTGGAACAAGACGTCATGGTGTTCTTTGAAATTGCCATTGACCATTGAATCAGTTGCAAAAAGAATTTTGTCCTTAGACCACACATTTCATGAGTTATTCGCATTAACGTTTTGTGAAACTTTGGACTAGTGGTGGCGCTATAGATTATGACCTAGACAGTCCAGATTGGGTCAGAGTACTTATAATAGCCAACTGTATCAGCGTGTCAAATTTTATAATTTTCCTGCAAGGTGTTCATAAGGCATTTGGACAAAACGTTAATTTTTGACAAAAAACAAAATGGCTGACTTCAAAAATGGCTGACCTAGTAAAAATGCACATGTACCGACTCGGTATGATGCCCTGAACACTTTAAGACCAACTTCATGATTTTTGGACAAAGTGATATGAAGTTATTAGCCAAAAAAGACATTTTTTGTATCTCCTGACCACTAGGGGGCACTGAGTTAAAACTCAGCAGGCAACCTCAGGACATGACTCTTATAACACACAGCAAATTTGGTCTCAATCCATCGAATGGTTTACGAGATATAGCCATATGGCCACTTTTGCTAGTTTTATATTTTATTTATTCGTTAATTTCTCTAAAACCATAAGACCAAATAAATTTCTTTTGATAACTTTTGCTCAATAGGGTCTGTAGATGATACTGCATGAGTTTCATAAGAATTGCATGAACAGTCTAGAAGGAGTTCAAAAAAGTTGCAGTTTTAAATATTCAAAATGGCAGCTAATTGGATAATTGGAACATGACGTCATGGTGTTCGTTAAAATTGCCATTGACCATTGAATCAGTTGCAAAAAGAATTTTGTCCTTAGACCACACATTTCATGAGTTATTCGCATTAACGTTTGTGAAACTTTGGACTAGTGGTGGCGCTATAGAGTATGACCTAGAAACTGCAGATTGGATCATAGTACTTATAATAGCCAACTGTATCAGCGTGTCAAATTTTATAATTTTCCTGCAAGGTGTTCATAAGGCATTTGGACAAAACGTTAATTTTTGACAAAAAACAAAATGGCTGACTTCAAAAATGGCTGACCTAGTAAAAATGCACATGTACCGACTCGGTATGATGCCCTGAACACTTTAAGACCAACTTCATGATTTTTGGACAAAGTGATATGAAGTTATTAGCCAAAAAAGACATTTTTTGTATCTCCTGACCACTAGGGGGCACTGAGTTAAAACTCAGCAGGCAACCTCAGGACATGACTCTTATAACACACAGCAAATTTGGTCTCAATCCATCGAATGGTTTACGAGATATAGCCATATGGCCACTTTTGCTAGTTTTATATTTTATTTATTCGTTAATTTCTCTAAAACCATAAGACCAAATAAATTTCTTTTGATAACTTTTGCTCAATAGGGTCTGTAGATGATACTGCATAAGTTTCATGGGAATTGGATGAACGGTCTAGGAGGAGTTCGAAAAAGTTGCAATTTTAATTATTCAAAATGGCGGCTAATTGGATTATTGGAACATGAGATCATTGAGATCATTAGAATCATCATGAGCCATGAAATAAGTGGCAAAAAGAATTTTGTTTTTACACCATAGAATTCTTGAGTTATTGGCATTTACATATGTGAAACTTTGGACTAGTGGTGGCGCTATAGAGTTTGAGTTAGAGGGTCCAGATTGGGTCAGATTTCTTATGATGACCATTTGAATCCTTGGGCCAAATTTCATAACTTTCCCGCAATCGGTTCATAGGGCTGCCATTGACTTCAATGGCGGAATAATAATAATAAGAACGCCAACAGATACAATAGGTGCCATCGCACCTTCGGTGGCTTGGCCCCTAAATATAACTGCAAGCAGTGATACGGGGCCAAGCGGCCATCAGAATGAAGAAGGGGAAAACGATGAAAAAAGGCTGAAAAAAAGCAAAAAAGGTATTTTAAGTTTCATCGAGAGATCTGCTGTACATGTGAGCAAAAAAAAGTATATGGCGGACATCTAATTGACTAACATAGTAAACATTCAAAGAAACTGACTCAGCACAATGCTTAAAAAATATAAAAATAAATTTTAGGATTTTGAAAAAAAAAATCATTTTTCGTATCTCCTGGCCACTAGGGGGCACCGCATTCAAACTCCACAAGGAACCTTAACACGTGGCTCTTATAACACCCAACAAATTTAGTCTTATTTAACTGAACAGTTTGAAAGATACATCCAATTGACCTTTTTACTAGTTTCACAATGTTTATTCATTAATTTCTCTAAAACCATTAGACCAAATAAATTTCTAGTGATAACTTTTTGTCAATCTGGTCTGTAGATTATATTTCATGAGTTTCATGGGATATTGGATGAACAGTTTAGGAGGAGTTCGAAAAAGGGGCTATTTTAATTATTTAAAATGGCGGCTAATTGGATAATTGGAACAAGACGTCATGGTGTTCTTTGAAATTGCCATTGACCATTGAATCAGTTGCAAAAAGAATTTTGTCCTTAGACCACACATTTCATGAGTTATTGGCATTAACGTTTGTGAAATTTTGGACTAGTGGTGGCGCTATAGAGTATGACCTAGAAACTCCAGATTGGATCAGAGTAGTTATAATAGCCAACAGTATCAGCGTGTCAAATTTTAAAATTTTCCTGCAGGGTGTTCATAAGGCATTTGGAAAAAACGTTAATTTTTGACAAAAAACAAAATGGCTGACTTCAAAAATGGCTGACCTAGTAAAAATGCACATGTACCGACTCGTATGATGCCCTGAACACTTTAAGACCATCTTCATGATTTTTGGACAAAGTGATATGAAGTTATTAGCCAAAAAAGACATTTTTTGTATCTCCTAACCACTAGGGGGCACTGAGTTGAAACTCAACAGGCAATCTCAAGACATGACTCGTATAACACACAGCAAATTTGGTCTCAATCCACCGAATGGTTTAAGAGATATAGCCATATGGCCACTTTTGCTAGTTTTATATTTTATTTATTCGTTAATTTCTCTAAAACCATAAGACGAAATAAATTTCTTTTGATAACTTTTGCTCAATAGGGTCTGTAGATGATACTGCCTGAGTTTTATGGGAACTGGATGAATGGTCTAGGAGGAGTTCGAAAAAGTTGCAATTTTAATTATTCAAAATGGCGGCTAATTGGATAATTGGAACATGAGATCATTGAGATCATTAGGATCAGCATGAGCCATGGAATCAGTGGCAAAAAGAATTTTGTTTTTACACCATAGAATTCTTGAGTTATTGGCATTTACATATGTGAAACTTTGGACTAGTGGTGGCGCTATAGAGTTTGAGTTAGAGGGTCCAGATTTGGTCAGATTTCTTATGATGACCATTTGAATCCTTGGGCCAAATTTCATAACTTTCCCACAATCGGTTCATGGGGCTGCCATTGACTTCAATGGCGGAATAATAATAATAATAATAAATATAACTGCAAGCAGTGATACGGGGCCAAGCGGCCATCAGAATGAAGAAGGGGAAAAAGATGAACAAAGGCTGAAAAGAAACAAAAAAGGTATTTTAAGTTTCGTCGAGAGAGCTGAAGTACATGTGAGCAAAGAAAAATTGGACAAAAAAACTATATGGCTGACATCTAATTAACTAACATAGTAAACGTTCAAAGAAACTGACTCAGCATGATGCTTCAAAAATATGAAATTAAATTTTAGGATTTAAAAAAAAAATCATTTTTCATATATCCTGGCCACTAGGGGGCACCGAATTCAAACTCCACAAGGAACCTTAACACGTGGCTCTTACAACACTCACCAAATTTAGTCTTATTTAACTGAACGGTTTGAGAGAGACATCCAATTGACCTTTTTACTAGTTTCACAATGTTTATTTATTAATTTCTCTAAAACCATTAGACCAAAAAAATTTCTAGTGATAACTTTTTGTCAATCGGGTCTGTAGATTATAATTCATGAGTTTCATGGGAATTGGATGAACAGTTTAGGAGGAGTTAGAAAAAGTTGCAGTTTTGATTATTCAAAATGGCGGCTAATTGGATAATTGGAACAAGACGTCATGGTGTTCGTTAAAATTGATATTGACCATGGAATCAGTTGCAAAAAGAATTTTGTCCTTAGACCACACATTTCATGAGTTATTTGCATTAATGTTTGTGAAATTTTGGACTAGTGGTGGCGCTATAGAGTATGACCTAGAAATTCCAGATTGGGTCATAGTACTTATAATAGCCCACTGTATCAGCGTGTCCAATTTTATAATTTTCCTGCAAGGTGTGCATAAGTCATTTGGACAAAACGTTAATTTTTGACAAAAAACAAAATGGCTGACTTCAAAAATTGCTGACCTAGTAAAAATGCACATGTACCGACTCGTTATGATGCCCTAAACACTTTAAGACCAAATTTATGAATTTTGGACAAAGTGATATGAAGTTATTAGCCAAAAAAGACATTTTTTGTATCTCCTAACCACTAGGGGGCACTGAGTTGAAACTCAGCAGGCAACCTCAGGACCTGACTCTTATAACACACAGCAAATTTGGTCTCAATCCACCAAATGGTTTAAGAGATATAGCCACATGCCCACTTTGCTAGTTTTATATTTTATTTATTCGTTAATTTCTCTAAAACCATAAGACGAAATAAATTTCTTTTGATAACTTTTGCTCAATAGCGTCTGTAGATGATACTGCATGAGTTTCATGGGAATTGGATGAACGGTGTAGGAGGAGTTCGAAAAAGTTGCAATTTAATTTTATTCAAAATGGCGGCTAATTGGATAATTGGAACATGAGATCATTGAGATCATTGGAATCATCATGAGCCATGGAATCAGTGGCAAAAAGAATTTTCTTTTTACACCATAGAATTCTTGAGTTATTGGCATTTACATATGTGAAACTTTGGACTAGTGGTGGCGCTATAGAGTTTGAGTTAGAGGGTCCAGATTTGGTCAGATTTCTTATGATGACCATTTGAATCCTTGGGCCAAATTTCATAACTTTCCCGTAATCGGTTCATGGGGCTGCCATTGACTTCAATGGCGGAATAATAATAATAATAATAATAATAATAATAATAAGAACGCCAACAAATACAATAGGTGCCATCGCACCTTCGGTGGAATAATAATAATAATAATAATAAATATAACTGCAAGCAGTGATACGGGGCCAAGCGGCCATCAGAATGAAGAAGGGGAAAAAGATGAACAAAGGCTGAAAAGAAACAAAAAAGGTATTTTAAGTTTCGTCGAGAGAGCTGATGTACATGTGAGCAAAGAAAAATTGGGCAAAAAAACTATATGGCTGACATCTAATTAACTAACATAGTAAACGTTTAAAGAAACTGACTCAGCACGATGCTTCAAAAATATGAAATTAAATTTTAGGATTTTGAAAAAAAAAATCATTTTTCATATCTCCTGGCCACTAGGGGGCACCGAATTCAAACACCACAAGGAACCTTAACACGTGGCTCTTTTAACACCCACCAAATTTAGTCTTATTTAACTGAATGGTTTGAGAGAGACATCCAATTGACCTTTTTACTAGTTTCACAATGTTTATTCATTAATTTCTCTAAAACCATTAGACCAAATAAATTTCTAGTGATAACTTTTTGTCAATTGGGTCTGTAGATTATATTTCATGAGTTTCATGGGAATTGGATGAACAGTTTAGGAGGAGTTAGAAAAAGTTGCAGTTTTGATAATTCAAAATGGCGGCTAATTGGATAATTGGAACAAGACGTCATGGTGTTCGTTAAAATTGATATTGACCATGGAATCAGTTGCAAAAAGAATTTTGTCCTTAGACTACACATTTCATGAGTTATTTGCATTAATGTTTGTGAAATTTTGGACTAGTGGTGGCGCTATAGAGTATGACCTAGAAACTCCAGATTGGGTCATAGTACTTATAATAGCCCACTGTATCAGCGTGTCAAATTTTATAATTTTCCTGCAAGGTGTTCATAAGGCATTTGGACAAAACGTTAATTTTTGACAAAAAACAAAATGGCTGACTTCAAAAATGGCTGACCTAGTAAAAATGCACATGTACCGACTCGTTATGATGCCCTGAACACTTTAAGACCAAATTTATGAATTTTGGACAAAGTGATATGAAGTTATTAGCCTAAAAATACATTTTTTGTATCTCCTGACCACTAGGGGGCACTGAGTTGAAACTCAGCAGGCATCCTCAGGACACAACTCTTATATCACACAGCAAATTTGGTCTCAATTCACTGAATCGTTTAAGAGATATTGCCATATGGCCATTTTTGCTAGTTTTATATTTTATTTATTCGTTAATTTCTCTAAAACCATAAGATGAAATAAATTTCTTTTGATAACTTTTGCACAAGAGGGTCTGTAGATGATACTGCATGAGTTTCATGGGAATTGGATGAACGGTTTAGGAGGAGTTCGAAAAAGTTGCAATTTTGAATATTCAAAATGGCGGCTAATTGGATAATTGGAAAATGAGATCATTGAGATCATTAGAATCATCATGAGCCATGGAATCAGGGGCAAAAAGAATTTTGTTTTTACACCATAGAATTCTTGAGTTATTGGCATTTACATATGTGAAACTTTGGACTAGTGGTGGCGCTATAGAGTTTGAGTTAGAGGGTCCAGATTTGGTCAGATTTCTTATGATGACCATTTGAATCCTTGGGCCAAATTTCATAACTTTCCCGCAATCGGTTCATGGGGCTGCCATTGACTTCAATGGCGGAATAATAATAATAATAATAAATAATAATAATAATAATAATAAATATAACTGCAAGCAGTGATACGGGGCCAAGCGGCCATCAGAATGAAGAAGGGGAAAAAGATGAACAAAGGCTGAAAAGAAACAAAAAAAGGTATTTTAAGTTTCGTCGAGAGAGCTGAAGTACATGTGAGCAAAGAAAAATTGGGCAAAAAAACTATATGGCTGACATCTAATTAACTAACATAGTAAACGTTCAAAGAAACTGACTCAGCATGATGCTTCAAAAATATGAAATTACATTTTAGGATTTAAAAAAAAATAATTTTTTTCATATCTCCTGGCCACTAGGAGGCACCGAATTCAAACTCCACAAGGAACCTTAACATGTGGCTCTTACAACACTCACCAAATTTAGTCTTATTTAACTGAACGGTTTGAGAGAGACATCCAATTGACCTTTTTACTAGTTTCACAATGTTTATTTATTAATTTCTCTAAAACCATTAGACCAAAAAAATTTCTAGTGATAACTTTTGGTCAATCGGTTCTGTAGATTATATTTCATGAGTTTCATGGGAATTGGATGAACAGTTTAGGAGGAGTTAGAAAAAGTTGCAGTTTTGATTATTCAAAATGGCGGCTAATTGGTATATTGGAACAAGACGTCATGGTGTTCGTTAAAATTGATATTGACCATGGAATCAGTTGCAAAAATAATTTTGTCCTTAGACCACACATTTCATGAGTTATTTGCATTAATGTTTGTGAAATTTTGGACTAGTGGTGGCGCTATAGAGTATGACCTAGAAACTCCAGATTGGGTCATAGTAGTTATAATAGCCAACTGTATCAGCGTGTCAAATTTTATAATTTTCCTGCAAGGTGTTCATAAGGCATTTGGACTAAACGTTAATTTTTGACAAAAAACAAAATGGCTGACTTCAAAAATGGCTGACCTAGTAAAAATGCACATGTACCGACTCGTTATGATGCTTTGAACACTTTAAGACCAAATTTATGAATTTTGGACAAAGTGATATGAAGTTATTAGCCAAAAAAGACATTTTTTGTATCTCCTGACCACTAGGGGGCACTGAGTTGAAACTCAACAGGCAATCTCAGGACAGGACTCTTATAACACACAGCAAATTTGGTCTCAATCCACCGAATGGTTTAAGAGATATAGCCATATGGCCACTTTTGCCAGTTTTATATTTAATTTATTCGTTAATTTCTCTAAAACCATAAGACGAAATAAATTTCTTTTGATAACTTTTGCTCAATAGGGTCTGTAGATGATACTGCATGAGTTTCATGGGAATTGGATGAACGGTCTAGGAGGAGTTCGAAAAAGTTGCAATTTTTAATATTCAAAATGGCGGCTAATTGGATAATTGGAAAATGAGATCATTGAGATCATTAGAATCATCATGAGCCATGGAATCACTGGCAAAAAGAATTTTGTTTTTACACCATAGAATTCTTGAGTTATTGGCATTTACATATGTGAAACTTTGGACTAGTGGTGGCGCTATAGAGTTTGAGTTAGAGGGTCCAGATTTGGTCAGATTTCTTATGATGACCATTTGAATCCTTGGGCCAAATTTCATAACTTTCCCGTAATCGGTTCATGGGGCTGCCATTGACTTCAATGGCGGAATAATAATAATAATAATAATAATAATAATAATAATAATAATAATAATAAGAACGCCAACAAATACAATAGGTGCCATCGCACCTTCGGTGGCTTGGCCCCTAATAATAAGAACGCCAACAAATACAATAGGTGCCATCGCACCTTCGGTGGCTTGGCCCCTAATAATAATAATTAAAGCTGCAAGCAGCGATCAAGGGCTCGAGCACCTACGTCGCCATCGCCTCTCGGTGGCAAAGTCATTACAATGCGCTCTACGACTGATCCTTAGTTAGAAGACGTATTCAAGCGAGATCTGTTCAACTAACCTAATGATACGGGCAATAAAACAAAATCCCATCTCAAAGCATCATGGCCCCCAGGCAACGCTAACGAGTCTAAATATTTACGAGTTGAAATATTTTTTGGGACAATATCCTGGTAGCCTATGTCAAAATTGGTAAACTGCAGTTTTAAATGCTGTTCCACCTGTGATCACTTGGTGGCGCAATAACTGATGATTGGGGAAAGTTAATTTTTACAGCTTTAAGAGTCAAAAATAGAATTAAAATAAAAACACACACCAAAGCGTTTCTTTCTCACCGCATTCATTATCTTATGCTGAGTCTAAAATTATCTTTATTTGTTTCTTAACTTTTGAAATCTTGCCAGATTATCTAAGAATTGTTAGATTATCACCCTCCAAAAATCTAGTTTCATAACTGTATTTCCCTGGGATATTATTTTTGATGAACTAAAACGAGTGGTAAGCCAACAATTAATACCCATAAATAATAGTAAAGCACACCTGATATTAACTGTTAACCAGATGATCATCGTAAGAGCTAGTTTGATATATGCATTGCAGCATCAATCTGTAGCTCTGTTCTGAACAATCTGCAGCTTTCTAAGCTGTGTTTTATTTGTCGCAGTCCAAACAACTGAACAATACTCCATGCATTCATTTTTTTTAAAGTAAGAGGTAAAAGAAAGAGCATTTTCTGGATACTGCAGTACCATTTGGCATGTCCTTGGTAATGCAGTCGATATGTTGTTACCATCCCTGCACATTATAGTGTTTAGAAACACACTGATAAAAACGTTGTATGGAGCTGCTGGTGTATACTTTGAAACAGGGTTGGAAACAGTACATTACACTGGCACTATATAAACAGGGACAGAAACATTATTCCATTGTGGAAATGATAAAACAATGATGGAACTGAGTCACTCTGAATAAAACTAAATGTTTACCTGCCTTTCCTTTGCATTATTGGCACCTTGTTATACTGATATATTGTTATGCTGAAATAATGGACTTTATGTTATTGTTATCACCGGTTGATCATGATCAGAATGTGCACATCTTACATGAATTTAGGTTCAATGGACATTTTAAACATGATAAAATTGTATTAGGTTGTCAAATTCTGATCACATGGAACTGATATTCACAATAAAAATCACATAGATCCATAAACTAGATTTACAGGGCAAAACAAGCTGTTTCAGTTTCATTGTCTATTAGGCCCTCTATGCTTCATCACAATTAATGTGTGGTATTTATCCTATAAGTTACACACAAAACCTCAAAATAGGCATTGTGATTTCATTACAGTCTTTCTGCTTTGCTTTTTTTTGCACATGGACTAAAAAGCAGCACAAGGGAGTTTATTACAAATGAATGCAAACAACATTTCACAAACAAATATCTTTTTAGTAGTCAGTCTAATGCAAATAAAATATAAACATCTAAAGCTTTTTATATTATATCATATCAACACATTTTTACTTTGTTTTATCCTTCTTTTTACGTTAAATGTTAATTATTCTAATGAATACACAAAAAAAATATAAACATCTGAAGTTTGTATAATGCTGTACATTCATAAATTACAATATTCACTGCTGTGAGCAGCTTGCATTGGGCGATTGCATTCTTTTAAACTTATATTTATAATTAAACAATGTGTTACAAGTAAATTTGACCTCTACGCGGCATATAAGCAAAATAAAAATGAAAACGTCTTCACGAGTAAACATTTTATGTGAACGCTCATTGTCTGTGCAATCACGTGATTGAATGCGCGTTCACGCAGAGGTGAGCCGAAAAATATGCCACAACGGCAGCAGCGCGCTGCAGTTATAGAGGCAGTGGGTCTCAGCGAAGCACGGGAGATCAACTACTTTCAAACTCTCAGAGAGAGAGAGCGAGAGAGATGACAGCACCGAACTGGGCGATCGCGAACGAGACACAGTGACTGTGCGCTAGTAGCGGTTGGCCACGAACTCAGAGAGAAAGTGAAACCGGAGCAGACGCGCATGTTAAATAGTTCGCCCCCGGACTCTGATTGAAGCAGCGAAAAGTCAATCACTCTCAACACGCACGCACATAAAAATAGTATAAATATAATATAATCTCTTAAGCCCGAGAATCCCAGGTACCGGGGACTTGCCCCCTTGTGCATTACATTTCCGCTCATAGTTCACTAACCCTGAGAATGACCCTACACATATCACATACCGTTGTGCTCAGCAAAAACTCCTCTAAAAATCTAATTCAATTTCATATCCGTTACCACAGCTCTAACGCCATGCAAATAAACAACAACATGTCCGGAGTATAATTCATGACCAATTTTTTGTTTTGTGCTCTCTTAAAGCCACAGTATTCCCTGGCCCCTGCGGGGTTTCCCCTTAAAGCAGGGTTGCCAGGTCCCAGAAATATTTCCAGCCCAATGACAACTCAAAATCCGCCCAAATGGAATGAAAACTAGCCCAATTTTCAGTGTCCAATCAGATTAGACAACGGCTGGATTCCCACAAAGGGCCTTAAAAATTTTATATAAGTTTAAGTTTAAAGTATTGGCCTTTTGTCTAACCCAAATTCTTAATATCACATTGTGCTTTTTTAATACACAATCTCATACAATAAAGGTCAAATAAGAACATGTGCTCTCTGAATTTTTTTTGACCCTAGTCAGAAGTGCCTACTTTTACTTGTTCATCCACAGACAACCGAACCGACGCTTCTGACTACAACGCTCTCAAGGAGTGACGTGATGATGATGATGCTTGATTGGTTATGTCAAAAGCACATGTGGCGCGCAAGAAGCAGCGTTTGTTGCCAAGTATTCATTCCCGGGGATCAACACCCACTAATAAAAGGTTCCCTTTTATCTTTGTCCACAATTATTATTTATTATTATTATTTTTTTTTTTTGTGGCCGCGGTACATTATAAATGTATCCCAAAAAAAACGCAACCCGCAACTCCGTATTTTTTCCCGCAACTCCTTTTCTAAAATAGCCCAATTGTGCGGGAAAACCGCTACCCTGGCAACCATGCCTTAAAGCGACAGAACCCTACAGCCATTTTAAGGGTTTTTTGCAAAATAATTAACTTCCTTTTGATTTTGGAAAATCGCTGCAATTGACTTTGTTGTTTGTCTTGATCTGCAACATAAGTGTGGCAATTTTCAAGCATGTCCTTTAAACACAGTCCGAAATAGCAGTAAAAAACAGAAGAAAATGCTATATTGCATGCTGCCATTAGGTGGCGCTATAACTGACACTGTATTTCGCTCTATGAAATCCTTCAGACGTGGACTCTTAACACGCTTGACAAATTTTAACCCGATCAGAAATTGCATTGCTGAGTTATTAACCACTTTCTGTTCATATAAAAAGTTTGACTTTCGAGGACTGCCATTCGCGCATCGTAAAATGAAGTCAAAAAATCTTCGCAATTTAACATCCCATATGCCTTGCGAAAATGCTGAACAACTTTGGAGATGAACAGATGAATTCTCTAGGAGGAGTTTGTTAAAGTATGAGATATGGAAAAGTGCCATTTTAGGGGTTTTTTGCAAAATATTTAACTTCCTGTTGATTTTGGAAAATCGCTGCAATTGACTTTTTTGTTTGTCTTGGTCTGCAACATAAGTGTGGCAATTTTCAAGGATGTCCTTTAAACAGTCTGAAATAGCAGTAAAAAACAGCAGAAAATGCTATATTGCATGCTGCCATTAGGTGGCGCTATAACTGATACTGTATTTCGCTCTATAAAATCCTTCAGACATGGACTCTTAACACGCGTGACGAATTTTAACCTGATCAGACATTGCATTGCTGAGTTATTAACCACTTCCTGTTCAAAGAAAAAGTTCGACTTTCGAGGACTGCCATTCGCGCATCGTAAAATGAAGTCAAAAAAGCTTCGCAATTTAACATCCCATATGCCTTGAGAGAATACTGAACAACTTTGAAGATGAACAGATGAATTCTCTAGGAGGAGTTCGTTAAAGTACAAAGCCTGAAACTGTGCTCAATTTCATACAATAGTAAAAAATAACCGACTTCCTGTCGGTTTTGGAAACTGAATCCTATTGACTTTTTTGTTGGTCCTGATCCCTTACATAAGTGTACTGATTTTCAAACATGTACTCGCAATACAGCCTGAAATACAAGTATAAAACAACAGAAAAGGGTCTATAACATGTTGCCACTAGGTGGCGCTATAACTGACACTGTATATTGCTATTTGCATTTGTTAAGATATTCACTCTTAACCTACATGGCGAATTTGAACTGGATCGGACATTGCTTGGCCGAGTTATAGCAACTTCCTGTTTACGACAAAATTTCGACTTTGGATGACCGCTGTGCGCACATCGTTTATCAAAGTCAAAAAAGCTTCGCAATTTAACATCCCATATGCCTTAAGATAGTGCTGAGCGAGATTTGAGACGAACGGATGAAATCTCTAGGAGGAGTTCGTTAAAGTACGACGTGAGCAAAAATGGCCATTTTTAGAGGTTTTTGGGAAATGGCTGACTTCCTGTCGATTTTGGAAATGAGATCCCATTTACTTATATTTAAGTTTTAGTACCCTACACATGCGTGGCGAATTTCATTCGCCTACGACAAACTCATAGCGCATCATAAGCTACAACGCGTTAGGTGGCGCTCTAGAGTCATTTTACCACACCCGCTTTTCGAAACACAATTAGACGTAAATTTTCACCGGTTCTGATGTGTGTGCAAAATTTGGTGACTTTTTACGCATGTTTAGGCCCTCAAAAGTGCCCGCAAAAACACGTTAGAAGAAAAAAAATAATAATTAAAGCTGCAAGCAGCGATCAAGGGCTCGAGCACCTACGTCGCCATCGCCTCGGGTGGCCAATTGGTTACAATGCGCTCTACGACCGATCCTTAGTTAGAATACGTATTCAAGCGAGAACTGTTCAAATTACCTAATGACACAGGCAACTCAAGTAAAAAAATCCCTTCTCAAAGCGTCATGACCCCAGGTGGTGCTAACGAGTCTAAATATTTATGAGTTGAAATATTTTTTGGGACTGTTTTGGCCAATATTCTGGGAACCTGTCAAAATTGGTAAAATGCTGTTCCACCTGTGATCACTTGGTGGCGCTATAACCGATGATTAATGTTGTAGATGTGTTAGACAGGGACTTTTAGTATACTTGGTACATTTGGGATCGATCAGACATTGTATGGCTGAGTTATAATAACTTCCTGTTTATGGCGAACGTCAAATTTCGATGACTGGTGTACGTACATCGTTTATCAAAGTAATAAAAGCTTACCTTAAGAGAAGATTTCTGGAGTTTGAAAGTGAGCAGATAAAATCTCTAGGAGGAGTTCGTTGATTTAATAATAAGACTAAATAAAACTATCTTGCTTGGAAGTAATTATAATATATATAATATAATATAATATGCGTGATTGGACTGGTGCTGTGTCATGAGAAAGAAGCTTCGTGACATGGATTTTATTTGAAGGTTGACTCCATTTTTTATTTGAAAACAAGAACATAACATGAATCATGGAAATCACGAGAGTTCGAAACAAGGCTTTAATGAAACCATCAGCTGGGCTCTAGAGAAACCCTTTAATATATTAGTCCAGTGCTTCCAGGCAGAGCAGGACCTCCAAAGAGACTCCTATTCTCACAACCTTCAGTAATGGACCTTCGTTCATCAGTGAAGTGCACAGCCATGAACACCTCCACCAAACAGTTCCATGCTACAACAGTCCCAGTATCCGAGACAATCTTGGAATCTCAGGAAATACCAGCAATGAAGCTGCTGCTGATGATGATGATGATGACCAGGTTGGAGTCTCCACAGTCAATCTCAAAGGAGAGAAGACAAACATTTAGTTGCAGAACTGATTGCAGATCCACGACAGCAAATGTGTTTGTACTACACTGGTGTCTTCAACATCATTACTGTTTAAACTTTCTAACTTTACCTGTATTTAGCATTTGCTCTGATTTACTTGTTTCACCATCAGTATTACATTCAATCCACTGTTTAACAAGTTTTATTATTCAAACTCTAGCAATAAAAAACCCTAACATTTACATATGCACTGTTTTAACTGTACTACAGTGAAGAAGGTTAACATTTCTTTGTAATTCTGATATTGCTGTGGAATATATATTCCCCACAAGTACAACTATAAGTTATATTTTACTTTAATATATGAGTATACTGTAATAAAAACTAAAGCAAACCACAGTTTATTGCTTCACTAGAACCAAGTTAATCTATAGTTAATTTAAGATTACTTAGAAATACAACAATATACAGTATAAATCTGAAATTTCTAAATTAAACAAATACAGTAATTACATTATATGATTACAGCATTTTTAACATGTTGCTTTAATTGTTAAAAACGAAAGTTATTTATCTTTTTATTAAAGTCCCGTCCGTTCGTTAGGTTAGGAGGTTCTTGGTCATTATTTACACAGAATTTATCATGAATACTGACCAGAGACAGACGCGCGGGTTTCCTGCTGGAGCTGCCCGTGCAACAGGTCAGGGAGCTGGGATTGGATCAGTCGAAGCTCCCGCTGAACGCGACTGGGGTTCAAACTGAAGCTCCTGTGGAAATGTAGGTGAACCACGCCGAGCAGGGTTCCTCTTTGTAGGATTCTAAGCTCTAGCCACAGCCCTGAACACGTTTTTGATGTTGTGGAGTATTTTAAAGCTTGGTGGTGCAGATAGAAACTTAACAATCCCGTCCGCCATTTTCCAAACCAATGCTGCGCCTCTGTGGCTTCTCCCACAAATCCGCGCATTCCAGTCAACACCTGAATGTCTTGCGTGCATTCAGCGGCTCTGCCGATCAAACACAAAGTAAACACGCGTGCATTCACTCGCGAGTTGCGCTTTATTTCCGCGCGAACCGCGTTCGATGTGAACGTACCTTTAAGCCCGAGAATCCCAGGTACCGGGGACTTGCCCCCCTGTGCAATACATTTCCGCTCATAGTTCACTAACCCTGAGAATGACCCTACACATATCACATACCGTTGTGCCCAGCGAAAACTCCTCTAAAAATCTAATTCAATTTCATATCCGTTCACCACAGCTCTAACGCCATGCAAATAAACAACAACATGTCCGGAGGATAATTCATGACCAAGTTTTTGTTTTGTGCTCTCTTAAAACCACAGTATTCCCTGGCCCCTGCGGGGTTTCCCCTTAAAGCAGGGTTGCCAGGTCCCAGAAATATTTCCAGCCCAATGACAACTCAAAATCAGCCCAAATGGAATGAAAACTAGCCCAATTTTTCAGTGTCCAATCAGATTAGACAACGGCTGGATTCCCACAAAGGGCCTTAAAAAATTTATATAAGTTTAAGTTTAAAGTATTGGCCTTTTGTCTAACCCAAATTCTTAATATCACACATTGTGCTTTTTTTAATACACAATCTCATACAATAAAGGTCAAATAAGAACATGTGCTCTCTGAATTTTTTTTGACCCTAGTCAGAAGTGCCTACTTGTACTTGTTCATCCACAGACAACCGAACCGGCGCTTCTGACTACAACGCTCTCAAGGAGTGACGTGATGATGATGATGCTTGATTGGTGATATCAAAAGCACATTTGCGTCTCGCAAGAAGCAGCGTTTGTTGCCAAGTATTCATTCCCGGGGATCAACACCCACTAATAAAGGTTCCCTTTTATCTTTGTCCACAATTATTATTTATTATTATTATTTATTTTTTTTGTGGCCGCGGTACATTATAAATGTAGCCCAAAAAAACGCAACCCGCAACTCCGTATTTTTGCCCGCAACTCCTTTTCTAAAATAGCCCAATTGTGCGGGAAAACCGCTACCCTGGCAACCATGCCTTAAAGCGATAGAACCCTACAGCCATTTTAAGGGTTTTTTGCAAAATAATTAACTTCCTTTTTGATTTTGGAAAATCGCTGCAATTGACTTTTTTGTTTGTCTTGATCTGTAACATAAGTGTGGCAATTTTCAAGCATGTCCTTTAAACACAGTCCGAAATAGCAGTAAAAAAACAGAAGAAAATGCTATATTGCATGCTACCATTAGGTGGCGCTATAACTGACACTGTATTTCGCTCTATGAAATCTTTCAGACGTGAACTCTTAACACGCATGACAAATTTTAACCCGATCAGAAATTGCATTGCTGAGTTATTAACCACTTCCTGTTCATATAAAAAGTTTGACTTTCGAGGACTGCCATTCGCGCATCGTAAAATGAAGTCAAAAAAGCTTCGCAATTTAACATCCCATATGCCTTGCAAAAATACTGAACAACTTTGGAGATGAACAGATGAATTCTCTAGGAGGAGTTTGTTAAAGTATGAGATATGGAAAAGTGCCATTTTAAGGGTTTTTTGCAAAATATTTAACTTCCTGTTGATTTTGGAAAATCGATGCAATTGACTTTTTTGTTTGTCTTGGTCTGCAACATAAGTGTGGCAATTTTCAAGGATGTCCTTTAAACACAGTCTGAAATAGCAGTAAAAAACAGCAGAAATTGCTATATTGCATGCTGCCATTAGGTAGCGCTATAACTGACACTGTATTGCGCTCTATGAAATCCTTCAGACATGAACTCTTAACACGCATGACGAATTTTAACCTGATCAGACATTGCATTGCTGAGTTATTAACCACTTCCTGTTCAAAGAAAAAGGGACTGCCATTCGCGCATCGTAAAATGAAGTCAAAAAAGCTTCGCAATTTAACATCCCATATGCCTTGAGAGAATACTGAACAACTTTGAAGATGAACAGATGAATTCTCTAGGAGGAGTTCGTTAAAGTACAAAGCCTGAAACTGTGCTCAATTTCATACAATAGTAAAAAATAACCGACTTCCTGTTGGTTTTGGAAACTGAATCCTATTGACTTTTTTGTTGGTCCTGATCCCTTACATAAGTGTAGTGATTTTCAAACATGTACTCGCAATACAGCCTGAAATACAAGTATAACACAACAGAAACGGGTCTATTACATGTTGCCACTAGGTGGCGCTATAACTGACACTGTATATTGCTAGTTGCATTTGTTAAGATATTCACTCTTAACCTACATGGCGAATTTGAACTGGATCGGACATTGCTTGGCCGAGTTATAACAACTTCCTGTTTACGACAAAAATTTGACTTTGGATGACCGCTGTGCGCACATAGTTTATCGAAGTCAAAAAAGCTTCGCAATTTAACATCCCATATGCCTTAAGATAGTGCTGAACGAGTTTTGAGACGAACAGATGAAATCTCTAGGAGGAGTTCGTTAAAGTACGACGTGAGCAAAAATGGCTATTTTAGAGGTTTTTGGGAAATAGCTGACTTCCTGTCGATTTTGGAAATGAGATCCCATTTACTTATATTTGAGTTTTAGTACCCTACACATGCGTGGCGAATTTCATTCGCCTACGACAAACTCATAGCGCATCATAAGCTACAACGCGTTAGGTGGCGCTGTAGAGTCATTTTACCACACCCGCTTTTCGAACCACAAATAGACATAAATTTACGCAGGTTCTGATGTGTGTGCAAAATTTGGTGACTTTTTATGCATGTTTAGGCCCTCAAAAGTGCCTGCAAAAACACGTTACAAAAATAAGAATAATAATAATAATAATAATAATAATAATAATAAGAATAATAATCCTAACAGAAACAATAGGGTTCTTGCACCTCCGGTGCTCGAGCCCGTTGGGCCCGAGCTCCTTCGGTGCTCGAGCCCTAATTAAAGCTGCAAGCAGCGATCAAGAGCTCGAGCACCTACGTCGCCATCGCCTCTCGGTGGCCAAGTCGTTACAATGCGCTCTACGACTGATCCTTAGTTAGAAGACGTATTTAAGTGAGATCTGTTCAAATTACCTTATGATACAGGCAACTCAAATAAAAAAAAAATCCCATTTCAAAGCATCATGACCCCAAGGCGGCGCCAACGAGTCTAAATATTTACAAATTAATATATTTTTTGGGACTGTTTTGGCCAATGATCTGGTAACCTATGTCAAAATTGTTAAAAATGCAGTTTAAATGCTGTTCCACCTGTGATCACTTGGTGGCGCAATAACTGATGATTGGGGAAAGTTCATTTTTACAGCTTTAAGAGTCAAAAATAGAATTAAAATGAAAACACACACCAAAGCGTTTCTTTCTCACCGCATTATCTTATGCTATAATTATCTTTATTTGTTTCTTACATTTTGAAATGTTGCCAGATTTTCTAAGAATTGTTAGATTATCACCCTTCAAATATCTAGTTTCATAACTGTATTTCCCTGGGATATTATTTTTGTTGAACTAAAACGAGTGGTAAACCAACAATTACCCATAAATAATAGTAAAGCATATGTGATATTAACTGTTAACCAGATGATCATCGTAAGAGCTAGTTTAATATGAGCATTGCAGCATCAATCTGTAGCTCTGTTCTGAACAATCTGCAGCTTTCTAAGGTGTGTTTTATTTGTCGCAGTCCAAACATCTGAACAATACTCCATGCATACATTTTTTTTAAAGTAAGAGGTGAAAGAAAGAGCATTTTCTGGATACTGCAGTACCATTTGGCATGTCCTTGGTAATGCAGTCGATATGTTATTACCATCCCTGCACATTATAGTGTTTAGAAACACACTGATAAAAACCTTGTATGGAGCTGCTGGTGTATACTTTGAAACAGGGTTGGAACCAGTACATGACACTGGCCTTATATAAACAGCGACAGAAACCTTATTCCATTGTGGAAATGATAGAACAATGATGGAACTGAGTCACTCTGAATAAAACTAAATGTTTACCTGCCTTTCCTTTGCATTATTGGCACCTTGTTATACTGATATATTGTTATGCTGAAATAATGGACTTTATGTTATTGTTATCACTGGTTGAGCATGATCAGAATGTGCACATCTAACATGAATTTAGGTTCAATTGGCATTTTAAACATGACAAAATTGTATTAGGTTGTCAAATTCTGATCACGTGGAACTGATATTCACAATAAAAATCACATAGATCCATAAATAGATTTACAGGGCAAAACAAGCTGTTTCAGTTTCATTGTCTATTAGGCCCTTTATGCTTCATCACAATTAATGTGTGGTATTTATCCTATAAGTTACACACAAAACCTCAAAATAGGCATTGTGATTTCATTACAGTCTTTCTGCTTTGCTTTTTTTGCACATGGACTAAAAAGCATCACAAGGGAGTTTATTACAAATAAATGCAAACATTTCACAAACAAATATCTTTTAAGTAGTAAGTCTAATGCAAATAAAATATAAACATCTAAAGCTTTTCACATTATATCACATCAACACATTTTTACTTTGTTTTATCCTTCTTTTTACGTTAAATGTTAATTATTGTAATGAATACGCAAATAAAATATGAACATCTGAAGTTTGTATAATGCTGTACATTCATAAATGACAATATTCACTGCTGTGAGCAACTTGCATTGGGCGATTGCATTCTTTTAAACTTATATTTATAATTAAACAATGTGTTACAAGTAAATTTGACATCTATGCGGCATATAAGCAAAATAAAAATGAAAACGTCTTCACGAGTAAACATTTTATATGAACTCCATTGGCTTAGTCTGTGCAATCACGTGATTGAATGCGCGTTCACGCAGAGGGGAGCCGAAACTGCAGCAGCGCTGCAGAAGAGACACTGCTGTCATAGAGGGTCTCAGCGAAGCACGGGAGATCAACTACTTTCAAACTCTCAGAGAGAGCGAGAGAGATGACAGCACCGAACTGGACGATCGCGAACGAGACACAGTCACTGTGCGCTGGTAGCGGTTGGCCACAAACTCGGAGAGAGAGTGAAACCGGAGCAGACGCGCATGTTAAATAGTTCGTCTCCGGACTCTGACTGGAGCAGCGAAACGTCAATCACCCTCAACACGCACGCACATAAAAATAGTATAAACATAAATACAATATAAGCCCTTAAGCCCGAGAGTCCCAGGTACCGGGGACTTGCCCCCTTGTGCATTACATTTTCGCTCATAGCTCATTTACCCTGTGAGGGACCCCACACATATCACATACCGTTGTGCTCAGCAGAAACTCCGGAGTATAATTCATGACCAAGTTTTTGCTCTGCCAGACTGCCACTGTTTCCATTCCACAGCCACTCTCTTAAAGCCACTGTACACCGCCTGGCCCCTGGGGGGGGTTCCCCTACAGCCATTTTAAGGGTTTTTTGCAAAATAATTAACTTCCTTTTGATTTTGGAAAATCGCTGCAATTGACTTTTTTGTTTGTCTTGATCTGTAACATAAGTGTGGCAATTTTCAAGCATGTCCTTTAAACACAGTCTGAAATAGCAGTAAAAACAGAAGAAAATGCTATATTGCATGCTGCCATTAGGTGGCGCTATAACTGACACTGTATTTCGCTCTATGAAATCCTTCAGACGTGGACTCTTAACACGCGTGACAAATTTTAACCCGATCAGAAATTGCATTGCTGAGTTATTAACCACTTCCTGTTCATATAAAAAGTTTGACTTTCGAGGACTGCCATTCGCGCATCGTAAAATGAAGTCAAAAAAGCTTCGCAATTTAACATCCCATATGCCTTGCAAAATACTGAACAACTTTGGAGATGAACAGATGAATTCTCTAGGAGGAGTTTGTTAAAGTATGAGACATGCAAAAGTGCGATTTTAAGGTTTTTTTGCAAAATATTCAACTTCCTGTTGATTTTGGAAACTCGCTCCAATTGACTTTTTTGTTTGTCTTGATCTGCAACACAAGTGTGGCAATTTTCAAGCATGTCCTTTAAACACAGTCTGAAATAGCAGTAAAACACAGAAGAAAATGCTATATTACATGCTGCCATTAGGTGGCGCTATAACTGACACTGTATTTCGCTCTATGAAATCCTTCAGACATGGACTCTTAACACGCATGACGAATTTTAACCCGACCAGACATTGCATTGCTGAGTTATTAACCACTTCCTGTTCATGGAAAAAGTTCAACTTTCGAGGACTGCCATTCGCGCATCGTAAAATGAAGTCAAAAAAGCTTCGCAATTTAACATCCCATATGCCTTGAGAGAATACTGAACAACTTTGGAGATGAACAGATGAATTCTCTAGAAGGAGTTCGTTAAAGTACAAAGCCTGAAACTATGCTCAATTTCATACAATAGTAAAAAATAACTGACTTCCTGTCGGTTTTGGAAACTGAATCCTATTGACTTTTTTTTTTGTTCTGATCCCTTACATAAGTGTACTGATTTTCAAACATGTACTCGCAATACAGCCTGAAATACAAGTATAAAACAACAGAAAAGGGTCTATTACATGTTGCCACTAGGTGGCGCTATAACTGACACTTTATATCGCTATTTGCATTTGTTAAGATATTCA